>JAODKL010000009.1:10851218-10867857 GCA_026780765.1 Petrocephalus schoutedeni
GGGGGGGATTTATAGGCTGCATAACTGAGCCACCCGCATGCTTGAAGCTTCCGGAGAGCTGTGCCACTGGGGGTTCCGGTCTGCTGTGAAGCCCCAGTTCAATTCTTAGGGCTATAGTTCACTGTCTTTATTTAGTTTAGTAGTAATGAACTTCTGCCCCCCCGCCATTATGCCATAATGTTTGGTGGAGAGGGGCCAAGGACGTTCAGGGACAAACTGAGACAGTACAGTGATCTGACTGGATTCAGTCTATGTGCCTATACAAATATTTATACAGCTCTATACGTTACAGTAGTTACAGCACCCATTTAGGGTAACGGTTAAGGATATGTGAAGTTAGCCCAAAACCAGTTCTTTAAAACATACATTACAACACAACCACAAATAAAGGTCAAAACCACAGCAGCAAAATAATACGAAGTTTGACTTTTCTGTTTATTTATGTGCACTAGACACAGAGCAGGGCTGTAGTGCTTTTCCTGGATGAGTCTTCTGCTTGTGATTTTAAAATCCAGCCAATATGTTTACATTCAATTTCCAGGTATGTGACTTTCTACATTCCTATACCATAATCCTACTGATTGTATTTTCATGCAATAAAATTAAAATCTCAATTACAAACTGTATAACACAATGTCCATACATCTATTCCTTCGTCTTCCACCCACTAATACCAGTTAGGGTCACAGGAAGGACCTAGGACCTTTTATCGAAACATAAACAATTTACATTAAGACATACCTCACTATATACGTCACCAACCACATTCAGAATTTATGTGCATTTTAACATTCATTGATTAAATTTAAATTAAGCTTAAAGGATTTGTAATGATCTTACCATAAAGATTTAGTAATGGAACATATGAAATATATCAACCAAAGCAATAATCAATGACTGTAGATGAAACCTAAAAGTAATTAATTAAAGCGAAAATCATTATATTCGCTTACCTTACCTTTATAACCTGATGTTATAAAGCCTTCACTGAATTATTTATTTGTCCATTCATTTTGTTATTAATCTGTCATTTTCTCGTTGAATGGAAGTATCTTTTTTAGTACATCTAGAACCCATGTTACGAAGGGGGGCTTTGTATAACGATGTCCATTTTATCTGTTCGGTGATGGTAGTTGTACTGTAGGTGATTTGAGGGTGAGCAGTCACCTCACCTGCGAACGTGTCGAGTCGGATCCAGAGACAGATGTGGGCATGTGTGCCAGGGTTTGCTTAAGTGCCTTGAGTCTGTTTCACAGTGGAGAAATCAGCCACTTTTCCCCAAAGGTTGATGGAGGAACTCAGTAGAAGAATTGACAGGATGTTATAGCATGTCGTTTCCCTGGAGGATGGTGGGTGTGTAAAAAGCTTTAGACGCAAGCAGTCCTGGCCGCACCCTCGATTCACTGAGACAGACACATTCATTACTAAGGTCCACGGTCACGGCTCCCCGGGGAAGTCCCTGGTTTTAACCTTTAAACACTGAGCAGCTTTCTGGTCTTGTGTGACTGCCGGAGCACCAGCGCAGTCTGGAGAACTGTGCCACAGCAGAAGATGAGCTCTGGATGAGCACGTAATACAATGCGCTGAAACGTCATTCAAATCAAGTGTTTCTGTAAAGTGCCCTTTCCTTTGTTTCTTTGTTTATGTTTATTCACACCTCTACCTTATAAACTTATAAATAACCTTAACCATAACTAACCAATGAAGATACAAGACTTTTACTTTTTTTATTCCATTCTCAGGTCTTTGTAGGGACCTGAAAAATGGTACCCACGATGTCAAAATAACAGCTTTTGATCACATTGTGGATGTAATGTAATATGTAATATAAACGTTATCCACACATGCACACTCATGCACACACACACTAATTTCTATCAGCACACTTCTGAAAGGTTAATGCTACGAAGACATACTTCATACATTATAAGTCTTCCGCCATCCCAGGATGCTCTCTTGCAAGCGTATGTCACTTAACGTGCTGTAATGCATTTCTATGTGTTCTAAAGAACACCTACTGTGGGCCAGTCCATGACAATGAGCACTTAATTAATGGGGTTGCAAGTGCACCACATGTGGCATTGTGTTGTAGTGGCCCTAATTTAATTTTTTCTGAAAGCTCTGTTTTGAAGCCAGGTAGACCTAATGTAGGAAATGCATGAAGTGTAACTGGAGACTGAACCCACACACCACCAACAATTTACAAGGTAAGAAGGTTAGATCACTTAGCTAAAGACCATAGTCTACAGATCATGGAGCAATCAATCCTCTGGCCATGGCTCTAGGGGATGATGTCATTGTCAAAGCAATGCATATACACTGTGACTATTCGCTGCTATCACGTGTGCATTGTGCTCATACTGCACACAGCTTGTTGAAAGCGCTGTCTCGCCTAAGTTCAGAACCTAGTTCCTTGTTCCGACTTCCTGGAGCGTATCGATGTTTTTAAGTATTGGAGGGATAGGTCACGTATTTGAAAATTTGGGACAAATAGCATTTTTATCCTTTATTTATGCCACCTGGTTATACCAGCATACTTAACATTCATTATTTAACCTGGCCAGCAGATCTATCTTTCATTTTCCCCAGAATACAAAATAAATTCTAATTCCACTAATCGCTGGTGAATGGTGAACACTAATCGCTTCACCGCTGGCACCAGCGATATTAGATAGAAACATGGAGATACAAGCAAAAAAAACCTATTCATTAATGCCTTTAAAGAACTTGAGATACAAGAACAATTCCATCTTCTTAATTACAAGTTAGCACCAATGCTTGTGGTCAACCAATCAGCAAAGTCTATTGCTATAAGCCCCACCCAGTAGTTCTTGGTCGAAAGAAGAGTACCTACTAAGAGTACCTACTACTAGGTTCCTGGGGTGGGAAAGCACCCATTGCCAAAGCAATTCATGCATACTGACTCTTTCACAGATTGTTGCACCAGCCTGAATGTATGTGTGTGCGTGTGTGTTTGTGTGTGTGTGAGTGTGTGTGGGTTTGCACAGATTACATTTTGGGACCAAAATGTCCCCAGAGTGTGGTAAAACCTAAAACTTCCATACTTTTAGGGGCATTTTTTCAGGTCCCCATTTGGAAAACCTAAATTTTATACCAATCTGTAAATGCAATCAAAAAACTAAAAAATTATTTGGGTTGGTTACTTATGGTTAAGGTTATAGCTGGGTTGGGGTTAAGGATGTCATGATTGGGATTAGAGTTTTTTCCATAGAAATTAATGGAAGGTCCCCATTTAGATAGGTACGCGAGTCTGTGTGTGTGTGTGTGTTGGCTGCATTCTGGTCGATGTGTATATGTGTCTGTCATATGGGTTGTAGCTTGACATCACTGGGTTACTCCCATTTGGGACAATTTAGGGTCTAGTCCCTGCACCTAAACTCACACAGAACATCCATCCATCCATCCATCCAACTGCTAATCCTTTGTGTGAATGTGTACCCGTGTGTGCTGTGAAAGAGGACCGCTTGCTTCATACTGTAGCTTTGTGCCTTATGCTGCCTGGGATAGGCTCCAGGCCCACCCCCCCACCCCCACCTGTGACACTGTCTCCAATAAGTGTTTGAAAGTTGGATGGATGGATGGATAGATACATAGATGGATAGAATACATACTTTAGATATCAGCTCAGTTTTTGGCAGTTTAGCAAGTATGCAAAGAGGTTTTTTTTTGATCTATGAGAAAATTTACAGCCCAAAGTTGGCAAAACCATATGCTCAGATCTATTGGTATCTCTAAGATATGGCAGATTTACGTTAGATACAGGGCATTGTGTTTCTCCAGTAAATCAACGGTGGGACAGAAAGCTGTATGCAATCAGATTAATCTTAATGGAACAGCTCAAGGCAGGGTAATGGCAGGAACTGGTTGGCACGGATACAAACTCAACTTGTGTCTTTGCTCCTACTTGCTGCAGGAGGGAACCTAGGAAGGAGGGGAAAGAGGGGGGGCGGTGGGGGGCTGTAGTAGCAGAATATGCTACCTGGAAGTGATGGCGAACCTCCGGATTCATTCTCTGCATTTTCCTCCCTGCGCTCATCTTGAATTCCGACAGCCCCCCCGGGCCCCAGAGTCACATTTCAGGCCTGGGTGGTACTTAAAGGCCCATAATCTTCTGCTCGATGGCTTTGCAGAATCCCGGGCGGAAGCATATTATTCGGTTTAAGGACTCCTGCTGCGCTGGGACCTCCGGCGGCTGGCTGCAGCCGCACCGGCGAGTGTGGCGCTGTCATTATTTATTTAGTTGTGACGTGTTTAAACTGGAGGAATCCGCTGGGGGAAGGCGGCGTTGATAAAGGCTAAAATACGGCGACACTTTCGGCTTCTGTTCCCTCTAATGATGCTGTCAGTACTGAGCATCCTGCATTTTGCAGACGCGCAAGGAAACGTTTGCAGACCGGCCAACGCTGAAGCGGAAATATCGGCCTCTCAGACGTGCACATTCTTTATTTTTCATAAATACAAGCGAAGCAAGAAAAGCAATTGTATTAGAAAAGAGGACTGCCTGTTAAAAGCATTAACAAAATAGGCATTTTTTATGAGCTGCTTATTTAACAGGTACAGAATTGTTCTGTATATGTACATTCTGTTAAACCCTCCTGGGAATTTCACCTTATGTCTGTCACCAAAGCGTCAAATTGGCCTGAATTCAGTTCATCTGTGAATCCAAATCCAAATTAAGCCATGACTTGGTATTCTGCTGTTATTTATTTATTTATTTATTTTTTCCTCGCGTCGTTAGGGATCCCGTAGGTGTCTATCGTCTGAATAATGCATGGAGGGTAACTATCAGAAGCAATATTTCTGTTAAAGTGAGGCCAATAATTGAACGTTAACGGTGCTGCTTACTATTTAAACCAATATTCCATATCAGATTTTAAAATATCCCATGTTATATTGTTAGATTTGTCCTTTAAGTGAATAACTGTTTTTCTGAAACTATAAATAATTCAGTGGTAGTGGGTCCTTTCATTTTATATGGAGACTAACAGGTATTTTTGTAACAACACCTCCACAGCACCACTTCCATATACTGTATGTTTATTTACTAGGTAAGAGTCATGGTGTTTGTTGCTGATATGTGGTAACTTCTGCTTTGGTGCCTGTGGAAGCCTGAGGTAGATGTTAGCTTTGAGTTTGAAGTTTAGTAGCTGTGCTACGTTTCTAACCATCACTGTTTCTTCACGCTTTGCTTCACCTGCAGCAGGTTTTACAGCTCTTGAAAAAAATTAAGAAACCACAGGAAAAATTTTAGTTTCACTCTTTTCTCAATTTGCTTCTGTGTGAAATATAGTTTTTTTTGCAAACTCCAGCCTGGCTCTTCTCTGCTTGTCATTGATGAAGGACTGACTCCTTGCTATAGGGGACTTCAGTAAAGTTTCTAGGAGCCCGTTATGAACTTGTCCTAGCCGTGCACTTCACACCACTTAGTGTTTCTCATTCTTTTTGAAGGTCACTTGAGGCCTTCCCTGCTCTACCTGGCTGGTTTTTGGTCATTCCAAGTGTCTCCTGCTTCACCTTGCTCTTGTGTACTGCCATCAAACTTCGAGCCTGGAAGCAGCATACCGCACACTGCAGTCTTCTGCCAGCAGAACCACAATTAAATCAGGATTTTAAAATGCAGATTTAAAACAAAGTATAGAGTGGTCTCTCTTTTCTCCAGAGCTAAATATGCACACCCCCCAACAGACTGCCAGATAGGGAAGCATGATTTGTCACTCTACAGAACTGCTCGAGTCCAGTGGCAGGGAGCTTTACACCACTCTATCTAATCCATGGCAATGCACTTAGTGATGTGAGGCTTGCGTGGAGCTGCTTGGCCATGGAAGCCCATTCCAAGCGGCTCCCGGCACACAGTCAAACAGAGCTTTGGCGACTTTCACACACTGTGTGTCTCAGCACACTCAGGACGGTGACCCTGCTGTGTTACTCTACATTGTACGCCACTTCCTGGCTGACTTTCTGCTGTTCCTAATCACTCACACTTTGCAATAATGCCACTTACAGTTGACTGTGGAATATCTTGCTGGAAAGAAATGAAAAGACTAGCTGTAAAGGTGGCTTCCTGTGACAGCACCAAGCTTGAATCGGGGTCTGACTGAAACACCTGAATTCAAAGAAGAGGTGTGTCCCAATACCTTTTCCATGTAGTGTATCTCAGGGTAAAATCGATCTATTCAGAATGCAGTATCTGTGGGGTAGCTTTCCATCTTTGTCCATCAGAAGCATTTGTGTTCTTATGCTATTGGAATAGCTTGCCTTATATGTTTTATATGTATTATGGGTTCTTAGTGACCAACACAGGTTCAAATTTTACAGGTTAGTGTTACAGCCTCCTGCCACTAGGGGGTGTGCATATCGTGAGGCCCCTTATATAGATGGATATTGCTACTGATGTGGTGTAGTGTAAGCACCTTACCTAACAATGCAACAGATGGACAATACTGGGATCCGAATAGGTAACCTTTGGGTTGAACCATTAACCAACATTCTGGTGGCTGCTCCATTATAATTAAAAGCAGGCACTACTGGTGCTCTCAGTGCTACTTCTTACTACAGAGCGTTTACATGACTACTAGGATGGAAAATGTAACCACATGACACGAGGATATGAGAAGGATCTGATGTACTGAGCATCACCTCCCCCCCAGAACAAGGCTAGCCCTCTTTCTTCCTCTTGCTTAGCTCTCTTTCTTTAAAATATGGTAACTATAACTATAAATCCGTGTGCACATTAAACCTTAATATTGTGATGAAATAAATATGTGCCTTTCAGGCGTAGGGACGTCTAACAAATAAACAGCATAACTGACATAACTGGCTCTTAGCACATGGGAAAACATGCAAACTGGATACCCAGTTAAAATTGTTTTAATTTTCCCTCCTTTATTCACCTATTCTGGTCTTTTCACTTGCTATCTGGAGGAAAAATTTGGTGATGATAGGGATGCCAGCTTTGGTCAGCTGCCCGCCATGAGATTTTGAATTTGAGACAAGTCTGCACACACATTTACACGTATGTAACAGTTTTATTAGCTTGTAAATAGTCTGCAGGTTTTGCAAACTACCCCAATGCTTTTGATGTAGCTAATTTTTGGTTTGCAAAGATGTAATATGGATTTGCCATAAGATTACTTCCGTGAGCCAGAGAGTCTGAAAGCGTGAGTGTCACACGAGATGTATGAGAGTTGGCAACCCTGTAATGATGGCTTGTCCGCATGGAAGTGTACGCTTAAAGCCTTGTTTAAAGGAAAGTTGCAATTGCCTTGCACCGCCATCTTGGTGCATTGTCAGTTATGGTAATAGAGTAGTCGGAGCAAGTACAGATTTGTATCAGATAAACTTAAGATAAATGCAAAATAAAAGAAAACAAGATAAAGAGAAAATGGATATTACTGGATGGTACCCATATGAGGTGAAAGCAAAATGCCTGTGAGCTGCTCACTTTCACCTATAAGGATATTGTGTGGTTATTCAAATGTGGCAGGTAACACTAAAGCAAAAGAAAGACTAAGAGTCTAAAGGTACAATTTCTTTATTTCTGGCTGGGTACAGAAATTGCTGAGGAAAAAGTGTGGACTGAATATTTTGGTGTATTCAAAAAGTACAAATAAATAATTCTCATGCTTATTATCCATAATTTCTTATGATATATTGTTTATTGTCATATAGTTTTCGTAATGTAATGGTTACGTTAAGCAATCACATTGCTCTGTGCTGTAATGTTAACTGGGCCCATCACAGCAGGGGGCTCAGTGCAAAATTTACCAAGGGGACCCTACTGGGCTGCAGGCGATCCTGAGGAAGTATGCAGCTTCTCCTCACCAGGCAAAGAGTGACCAAGGCAAAGAGGACTTCAAGTGCAAACATGGAAAAATAGGGAAAAAAGGGGGGGAAAGGGAAAAAAGGGGGAAAAAGGAAAAAGGGGGAAAAGGAAAAAAAAGGGGGAAAAAGTTCAAACATGGAAAAATAGGGAAAAAAAGGGGGGAAAAAGGAAAAAAGGGGGAAAAGGAAAAAGGGGGAAAATGAAAAAAAAGGGGGGAAAAGGGAAAAAAAGTTCAAACATGGAAAAATAGGGGAAAAAAGGGGGGGAAATGAGAAAAAAAGTGGGGGGGAAGAGGGGAAAAGGGAAAAAAGGGGGGAAAATTTCAAACATGGGGCACCATCTACTGCCACTGTACTTGGTGGTGTTGATACCAGTGTGGTGTTTGTCCGAGTATATGTGAGTATATGTGAGTATATGTGAGTATATGTCTATGTGAGTGGGGGCATCCATTAGCCTTAAAGAGGCTATTGAGAGAGTAAAACCATCAAACAACTAATGAAATGGATAATTCCAGGCCTGAATAAATCCACTGCTAGTGGGATCCAGCGGCAGTACAAAATTAATGGTCAGTGTAAGCCTCCCATAATGAAGTAGTTTTACTTGGCAACATGCTCACAAATTTATTACGATGTCCATGAGTCAGCCATATGACCAAAGCATCTATTCTTTTTCCCATTGTAGTGACGGGGCTTGGAGGAGGGGGCGAGGTTGGGGTTGGATTTCTGTGCTAATATGGTGTCTTATTTATCGCCCCTCCGGCTTGGCCCCTTTTGCCTGTCTACTATTCTACCTCCATGGGGTGTGCTGCACAAATCCAGGCCGTGACTCTGATGGAGATAAAATGGGAAGGTGATTGCATAATGGGAGCTGAAGCCTGAAATCTGCCTGCCCGCTCCTGCTGTTTGGCCCTGCCAGGCATCTATTTATCCCCCTTCACTGATCTCCCTGTGGCTGAGTTGTAACGGATTGGGTTCGAATGGATTCAAAGATGGACAGGTGAAGCTCTCACTGGACATGCAGGCATTCCACTCACCCCACATGCTCAAGGAACTATTTTTGACCAGGGGGTCAGGTGGTCTTTAAATCCAGTGACTGCATCAGGTGAGCTCACGTGAGCCGCGTAATGTGTGGTGCGTCTCCAGGGTACAGAATGGAAATTTTGACCCAAAGCGGTAAATCTTACAAACCCAGGGTCGCAAATCTTCGGGTTAAACCTCATTTGGACCTCATGAATTGCCCGTCCTCTTGGTGCTGTACTAACTAAACGTTATTACTGTCACAATTCGCTACATGTAAATTGTCACTATTATTAACGAGCGCAATAAGACTGCATTATTCTAATGGAAGCCATGGAAAAAAATGACATAAGCCTTAATGAGAATTTAGTTTGTTTACTTTTGCATGATAACTGCTGGTGTGATGAGTCCACAGTAATCATCGGGGCTCAGCTTGTACATTCATTTGCTATTATTTGTTTAAATCTTGTCTGTTTTTCTCCTGTAGAAGGGACAGCTAAAAAGTCCTGCTTTAGTTTGTTAATCCCAATCTAATACTGTGTGTGTGTGTTGGGGGGGGGGGTCATGCTTTTATTTCATTGTAGGGGCCAAGTGCCCACCACAATGCGATAAAAACCTGTTATATTGACACTGGAGATCTGTAAATGCAATCAGAAAAACTAAAAATGCCGAAAAGTCTTGTATTTTGTTTGGTTACTTATGGTTAAGATTAAGGCTGGGTAGGGGTTAAGGTTGTCGTGTTGGGATTACAGTTTTCCCCATAGAAATTAATGGAGAGTGCTATATAATTACAAATATGTGTATGTGTGTGTGTTTGTATACAGTGGTGGAAATAAGTATTGAATGCTATTCAAATTTTTGGTAGGCCTTGGTATTAACTCAAGTAATCCACAAACATAAAGAATCCACAACATTAAAGTCCATAAATAGAGTTATATGTAATAAAAGTGGAATGACACAATGAAAAAGTACAGAACTCACTAAGAAAATGCAGTACACAAATGCAAGGAAAGGCAAGGAACCAGCTGAAATCCATAAGTAGTTAGAAAGTAATTCTACCTCCTATCTGTACAAATTAACATCTGCTGCGGTACTACATATTGATGGGCTATAAAAGGGTTCTTTGTTACCAAGGTGTCACACAAGAAACATTTCATGATAGGTAAAAGCAAAGAGCCCTCTCAAGACCTTCGCAACCTGATTGCTGCAAAACATACCAATGGAACTGGTTACAGACATGTTTAAAAACTTCTGAATCTTCCAGTAAGCACCAATGGAGCCATTATCCATAAGTGGAAGAAATATCACCTCACCATCAATGGGCCACACACAAGAGCTCCTCGCAAGATTTCTGACCAGGGAGTCAGAAGGAAGGTCAGAAGAGTAGCCCAAAAGCCAAAGACCACTAGGAGTGACCACCCCTGTTTGGAGGAGAAATGGCACTGTACTGTACATCGCCGAAAGCCACCATACCGACAGAGAAGTTTGGAGGTGGAAGCATAATGGTGTGGGGCTGCTTCTCATCTCATGGTTCTGGCAGACTTCATATAATTGAAGGAACGATGGAAGGGGCCATGTTTTGAGAGATTCTTGAAATGAATCTGCTGCCATCCACCAGGATGATGAGGGTAAGACGTGGGTGGACCTTCCTGCAGGACAGCAATCCAGAACATACAGCAAGGGAGACTTTCAACTGGTTTCAGAGAAAGAAAATCAAGTTGTTAGAATGGCCCAGTCAATCAACTGACTTAAATCCAATTGACCATTTGTGGAAAGAACTAAAGATCAGGGTTCACAAGAGGCCCCCCCAGAATCTTCAAGATTTAAAGACAATCTGTTTAGAAGAATGGGTCAAAAACACACTTGAGCAATGCAGGCGATTAGTTTCTTCATACAGGAAGCATCTCAAAGCTGTCATTACAAACAAAAAGGCTTCTCCACCCACCAAGTATTAAATTTCAGTTAGTGTGTCCAATACTTTTCCCCTGTGTCACTCCACACATAACTTTATTTTAGGACTTTAATGTTGGGAATTCTATATATTTGTGGATTTCTTGTCTGCTAAAAAATTCATGTGAATAGCTTCATTGGAAATATATTTACTGAAAAAAAAAAACTGTTGACACATTCAATATTATTTCCCTTACTGTATATAAATAGATGGATGGATGATACTTTATTGATCCCAAGGGAAATGTAGGCATCCAGGAGCTTATACATATAAAAGACCACTATGAAAAAGAATGATTATAAGAAGAATAAAAGAATACTAACACTAATAATACAAGCAGTACCTAAGGATAATAGTACTGATGAAAGAATACTAATCACCACAGAGTCATAGTGGCACAGAATTTGCCAATGGTAGAAGTGGAAGTGCAAGTGCAAAGATATGTGCAAGACAGAAAAATGACAGGCTGTTTCACAAAGGATTTGTGGAAAGTAGAATCCTCCATCTGTCCTTCTCCCCATAGCTGTTAATCGAGTACAGGGTCACAGTGATCCTGGGTCTTTGGAAGCCCAGGGTACACTTTGGACCGCCTGCTAGTCCCTCACAGGCCATACACTAAGGGCAGTCTAGCCCCGCTATCTGAGAAATCCTGCTTCATAGAGCACCACCTGTTTTCAGATGGAAGGAGGAAAGCATGGTACGTAGAGAAGCACACAGACTTCACAAACTGTCAGTAGGGTTGGGATTTGAACCTTCTACCCCGGATAGGTGAGGTTTCAATGGTACTGACTTGCTACCCTTCAGATAGCTTTACTGGGGGTGCAGCTAAAGATTTTGGACTCAATGAAACCATATCATTCTGGGCCCCCAACCCAGACCAGTCTGAGCTTTGCTAAGTGTTTTTTTTTTTTTCTTTTCCTACAAGATTTCCTTTACCTGAGTATTTAATGACTTATCCAAGAGCAATGCGGGGACACACACTTGAACTCACACAATTTTGGATTTCTGTCTTACAGAGGACATCCTCTCGACTTGCATTTAAATGCAAATGATCATTCTTGACTCCGGCCCAACAGAAACCCGGAAAAACTGATGGCAGACCAAAAGTTCTGGAACCAATTATTTAAGAAAAGCAAAAGTTGTTTTAAAAAGTCAATAAGTGATTTAATCATAGGGTGTGGGGCCAGGGAGTGCCTGTCTTTGTATGGATATGTCCGGAGAGCCCCCACCAGCACAACAACACAAATTCTGAGCAAGCACAGAATCACCAGCCAGCCTTCGGTGATGCGGCTATTGATTCCTACCCCACATGCACCATCCCCTCCATAATGAAGTGGAGCTGCAGCTCTATTACTGCAGGCTCTGCCATTGGCTGGATGTAATACAAAATTAGCCAGCAAGCAGCTATCCTGTCAGTATCGATTTCACTACCCAGATTACTTGTTACAAAAGAATAGAGCTGTCTGTGGCATAATTGAACAAGTTAACTCCTTGTCTCGGGACGTAAGGCGGTATTGATTGTCAGGCGACTCAGATGCAGTTGAAATTAAGGTTTTTTTTGTTGATAAATCCAGGGCGGTTTGGCATCTGTGGCGAGGCATGTGGAGGTACTGCACTAAGCTGCAGTAAATGAGAGTGAAATGTGAGTGGCCTGCATGAAATGAGCATCTTGTTGTCTTTCCTATTCCTCCTGTGTCTAAGTATTTTTGCCGTACATGTAGATGAGGGTCTGTCTGCTGATGACGTGACCCATGGGTGATTCTAGACCGTATATAGTCCCCTACAGCTTGGCCATTTTTTTTTGTTGGAGGTGTGGTGCCTCATATTTCCTTGGATTGCTAGGGTTACTCTTAGGATTAGAAATATGGGTACAGCTAGATGCTGTCAGAACAACAACAATGTATTCCCTGGGCGGGTCCATCACCCCCTCTTCCCCATTTAATCCATACACCTCTCACACCCCCAATGTTTTTCTCTAGCCCCCCCTACACTACGCTTGAGTGGTGTCAATTTTTTCAAACTGTTCACCACTAGAAGTGTTAAAACCTCCTTTTTAGGGGCTAACCTAAGCCTAACCTTAGCTCTAATCCTTAAGCTAGGGCTTATCACATCTGGCCCTTGATTCCAAATCCAGGCCTTGTGTTCAGTTCTGTCAGGTAGTTAGTTTAATAATTACACTTTCTGATTGGCCCCAGAGGCTTCTCACCTAGCTCACAGGAAATGGAAAGCTAGAAAATCAGCAGTGTTTGGCCCTTGAGGACTGTGATGTGAATAGCCCTGCCTTAAGCCAACCCTAAGCTTAGCTCTAACCACGGTAGTAACCCTTAGGGTTAGGATTAGCGTCGCTTTTAGGCTTAGAGCAAGATTTAAGGTTAGGGTTAGAGGGTTAGTTTTAGTTTTGGCTTAAGGGTTAGAACTAAGGTTAAGGTTGCTGCTAGGATTAGTGATAGTAGTGATGGTGACAGGGTTAGGCTTGCCTTGAGGCTTTGGTGATTCTAGACCTTATGTGTAAGGGGGTTCTGCCACCATTTTTTGCCTCTGCCCCCGATACATTATTTTTCATAATTAATTTCATGATATGTCCTGTATTTTCAAATATATTTTGTACTCACCTTGGCAAATTTGGTCATGCTGGACATGACGCTGTGGTGGCATCATGTACTTTTTAGAATGACAGTAGCAACCCTAATGGGGGTGGAGCCTCCCTATGGGTAAATTCCTATAACTGCCCCTGCCGTGACTCTCTATATACACTCAATGGCCACTTTTTAAGGATACCTACTAATTAGCACAAACAGCCTGCTCCTCCACACAGTAAATCATGCAGCTGAAAATGAGGACATACAGCCCACATACAGGGTCAGGAGGTTCCGCTAAGTGATTTTAAATGTGGGTTCATTGCAAGCAGCAAGAAACATAGTCACTGAGAGCTGTGTTGTCAGAAACAACTTGTTAATAAGAGAGGTCAGAGGAGAATTGCCAGGTTCATTAAAGAATACAGCTAACATGCAGGCAAGTGCAAAAATAACAGCTCAGTACAACGTGGGTGTGCAGAACGGCTTCTGTGAACGCACAGTGTCTATGAACGCACACTTGTCAGCCCGTAAAGTAGATGAGCAGAAACCTGATACTATGTAGAAATACCTAATAATGTGGCCACTGAGTGTATATATAGTGATTTTATTCTGACTCTGGTTGTGGCACAGCCATTATGACCATTTTGCTGATTGATTACTGTTTTTAAAAAAGTCTCTGATGTGACAAGTTGCTTCACAGCTCCACTAGTGAATAGGATTGGGGTGGCTGTTGCCCCCTCTAATCACAGCTGGCAGATTTGTGTCACAGAATCAGGCCGTTTAAGTTGCGTCCGCACATTAATTCCAAAAGCTCAGTTAATAATTTATTGAGCTAAAAAACCCTTTAAAAGTATAATTTCTGCTGCGTTTTTTTTTTTCTTTCTACAGAGCCCGCTTCGGGGGGTAATGGGCTGAGGCAGCACAGATGAGCCATGCATTTATTTTTTTGGTGCATTTTCCCTTTGTGCAGAAATGCAGCCCTGGCCGTGCTACAGAGCGCTGTTTCCCCTGCAATCCGCAACTAAGCAGATGAGTGTTTATTCCAAACACTTACTCCTGATAATTAGAAAATGGATCCTAGTCAACAATAAAATGAATGGTTTATTTGTACAAATTTGCTCAAATAGTTCATTGGGGGTTAAACAAAATAAAGCCTTATTTAGTGAGGAGTAGTAAATTGTTTCATCTGTGAATTTAGCTGTTTTCCCTAATGCAGACATGGAAGTTACAGTGGTTTTCCCCCAAAAGGGTTAGAGGTTAATGAAATGCTCTTTCGGTTGCTTATACCCATCTCGCCTGCGTTGAGTGATAAGTGGCTACCCAACGAAGCTTGTAATTACAATCTTAGAGAAACCGGCCCGATCTGTATATAAATCTCACCATCCAATTACAAGATGTAATAATTTTGCACTCAAGCTGGTAATGAGGTCTAATACTCGCGCATGTGATAATCCCCTCTGGATGCCGGCTTGATCAGATGTTGGCTTTGTAATTAGACTGGCAGAAAATCATTATTTCATGTTCGGGGGGGAAAAAATGAGGTTGGTGGGAAGTTAATTTTCTCCCCATTCTTTGAAGCGTAGACAAGAGTTTAATGATTTAATCATGATTGTTAGCTATTTTGCAATCGATTTGTAATGATTGTGTCACGACAGAGGGATGTGCGGGGGAAATGTCTGTAAAGACTGGAGGAGAAACTTTTGTTTTATTATCATCTTTTAAACTGTGCTTATAATAAACAAATGAGGTGTGGGCGTGCATCTGTTTTTTTTTCTGTTTCGTCTGGACTTTTGTTTAATACGACAAACCTGAGAATAAATACAAGTTCTTCCCTGGGATGGTGAAGACAGAGGAAGACGTAGATCCATTATTCAGCACGCCCGTGTCCCAACACAATACTCCATTTTTTTACTCCATCTTTGAGCATCACCCAGACCGGGACCGGCCCGCAATGAAAGGCTTGTTTGAAGGAGAAAAAAAAAAGTCTGAAGACCCTGTAGGATTTATAAAATTGAAACAGGATTTTCTCCATTAAAATTTCCTAGAGGGTACGGGAAAGGCCTAAATCCGCATTCGCTTCACCGCGTAGCCGTGGAAAAAGTTTTTGGAGATGCCTGCGGTTCAGCTGCCCGGCTCCGAAGAAACTTTTTCAAAAGGGTGTGTGTGGAGCGAGCTCGAATCACAGACAGATGATGCTTCAGAGAAAGAAGGAGTTTAAAAATCCAACTGTTTTCTTGATGTATAGTTCATGTAGGAAAATATCACAGGGCGAAAAGTACAGATGAATGGGTGAGCATGCTGTAGCTTACAATACAGCACATTATTTACTTATTAAAGTAGACACTTCACTCCTGGGTGATACAGCAACACAGAATTGGTGTGGTAGCCTATACATGCTTTCCCTTATCTTTTCTCTCTAGTGCAGTTCAGTTCAAACAGCAGGAAGCGGAGAAGTCATCTTCAGGCCCAGCTCCTGACTCCACGATGCCTTCCTGGAAGTGTTTAACACCTCGTAATTTGTACTTTAACAGGCTATGCCTTTGAGCCGCCCACAAGACACATAGGAAGTCTGATATTCTGTAGTGGATTTTCATAATCCAGCCTCTGGCAACTGATCTCTGATCTTTCGCTGAAAAGACTATATTGACACTTTATTGACTAAGAATTGATCTCACTTATCACTTATGATTTTTGGAAAAGTGTGTGCTCCCTCTGATGGACCAGGATCCCGTCCAGGGTCTTCCTTTGCCTTACGCCCTATGTTGCTTGGGATACGCAGCAAAATTCACTTTATAGCGCTGACCAAGATGATAATAATACTTTCATTGATCCCTGAGGGGAAGTTCTCTTTTCACCTACCCCACCTTGCCATCCATGACATACACAGACCTATGTTACAGTAGCACCCATGGAGCTGGTGGGCAAGGGCCTTGCTCAAGGGCCCACAGATAGGTGACTATCCTGCTGAAGCCAGGCTTAGACCAGCAACCTTCCAATCACAGGCACAGAGGTTTACAATACGGAGCATAGAAGCTAGGTGATGCATACTTTATATTGTTATAGTTCAAAATGTACCCTTATAAGTGGAAGGTGGGCTTTCCAACTTCATCCGTCCCTTAAGTTGAAGACACAGGTAACCCAGGTTAGATTTCTCATATGTTAAATTCAAACTTTAAATCATCTTCCTGTGGGGACATCTTTGGGTTGTTTGAGAGGTAGGGCAGGACACTGTAACTGAGGCAATCATTATTTA
>JAODKL010000009.1:10882248-10896271 GCA_026780765.1 Petrocephalus schoutedeni
CCTGGTTAGCCCCCTCCCCCCCAGCCCCCTGAAACCCCCCCCCCCCCCCCCGTGCTCCATCATGCCAAGGCCCCGATACCATCCACAACAAAGAGCCCTCGCCACACTTTTATTAGCCTGATGAAGTAAGAATGTGCTTTTCACAGGCTGTTAATTAAAAGATTTGCGGCCCTTTCGGTGCATTAGTTGCTCATAACCCCGTTTCATCCTAAGCTCCTCCTCTTTATCCCCAGATTCGCATTTTAATCTGCAGGGAAGGAAGCCTTGGTGCAGCCACTGCAGGCTGCACAGCTGCCGGCTCCATTCTCTGTTTGCTGTGCTGCCGGGGACACGGTGATGTCTTAATTAAACATGCAAATCCACCATCTTTACATTATTCTTCCTATTTCACTGTCCTAATGCAAATCATTTCTCTGAATAGACTCTTGTAGATGTTTCAATATGGATCATTTATTTGTCTTGTAGTTTTAAGTGGCACATTTTAGATATAACTTGAATTAAAAAAAGGTGCATATCTTCTAGAAATGTCCTGAGTGTTTTATTATTTATTTTTTTCCTATGAAGAGAATTCAACAAAGCAAAAGTCCTTTACATTTAATTCTGGGCAAAAACCTGAAATGTACGTAATCCTAAACTTTTGAGTTTTCACATATCTAAATGAAGAGATGCATTTAAAACTAATCTGATACATTGTCTTTTGGCAGAGGAGATGATTGACTCAGGAGGGCTCTGGTGGCCATGCCTGTGATTGGATGGTCACTGGTTTGAATCCCAGGGTTGGTGAAGTGACTTTACCATTGGAACCCTGAGCAAAGGCCTTAACTCCCAACTGCTCTTGCCATAGTCTTATCCTGCCCCCCCCCACAAAAAAAACAAATAAAGGCAAACAAACAAATGTATGTCTCTTTAGATGAAACACCTGCTAAATGAATAAAGTATAAAACATTGTGCCTGTTATATCTGTAAAAGTGGCCTGTCATAAGGGGTCTGTTTTTCATGTTTAAACAGACTCAGGGTTGTTTTTTTCCTACTTGACTTGTAAGTTCTGAGGCTGGTATTTGTACTCTCCTGATCATACCTTCACCACTGTTTGTGCAGCGATTAAGGGCTCGTCTTGGGATGCAGTGCAGGTCCGCCGAGCGCCAGTGACAGGCCTGTTGGCAGCCGAAGGCGGCAGTGGGAGGCGGCTATCTGAGTTGCAGGAGTAACAGGCCTTTGAAGAGAGTTTCCAGTGCGCTGGCCGCCCGGACCTCTCGTACTGCAGCCCCCAGCATCTGGGCACTCCCCTGTCCCCCAGGTTATAGTGCATTCTTAGCTATCAGAATCAGAATCTTCATTGCCACATGACCAAGGCCAGTCTCACCCACTTGCTACTAGTGGAGACACCATGACAAGAGACAACTAACAATCAGGACAGAATGCAGACAGACAATAAATACCCAACTCAAAATACACAACGCAAAGGAGTAAACCCAAGGTAGCTGATAAATACAGTCTTTTGTGGAAATGCAGTGCTTGGCAGACTGATGCATGATATGTGCCATATATATCCATTCTTTGTACCCACTTGTCCTATATAGGGTTGAGGGGGCCCAGGGCCCATCCTAGAAGCTGTGGGCACAAGGCAGGGAACAACCCAGGATAGGGTGCTAACCCATAACAGGGCCCGCACAGAAAATTTGGAAATTTCAGCTCACCTTAGCATCCTTTTCTTTTTAATTATTTTTGACCATTGGGGATGGAAACCTGAGTACCATGACAACATGGGGAGAACATGCAAACTCCACACACATGGAGCCATGGCAGGAACTCAAAGCCCAGGCCCAGAAGTGTCAGGCCGCAGCATTTGGCACTGCGCCAACGCACCGCCTGCTTTGTTCAGTATCCATTCATTTTATATTCATTAGTATTTTCTAATTCTTCTGAGCTGAGGCTTCCTTGCAAAGAAACCTTCACAACCTTTTTTTGGTGGATGGTTAAATACCTGAGTAACAAACGAGTGACAGCCGAACCGTCAGCACTATGCCATCTGCTGACCGTGATTGTAAGCATATGTTTCACGGCCGCCCAATGGCAGGCCTGCATCTGATCTGGGCCGCCAGGCTGCTGCTGCACCGCTGGACTGGTCCATTGACCTCCAGGCTGAGGGGGGTGTTGTGGTTTTGAACAGCTATCAACATTTATTCCGCTCGTACACCAGCACTGCTAAATGTAGCCTCTAACCTAATTTTAATTGTATAGCTTTTGCCATCTATAAAGCTGAATGCTGGTTTTAGGTTAAGTGCTTCACTGAAGTGGACAAGAGCCAGACCAGCCCTTTCCTGAAATGAAACCAGCAAGCTTAACCTCATGAGGCCGCACTCATAACCATTACACTGCTGTTCTTCACAAAGTGAAGTGTTTTACAAATGTCAAATGTCACTTATATACTGCTGCCAGTCCTCCTTAGCTGTACCGTTCTCTGTCCGCTGTCACTCCCTGCCTTTCTATAATTTACCTGTTCTTCGTCGTCAAAATAAGGATTTAAAAAAGCTCTATGTGAACCCAATGCCGTAGTAAAGAGTTTGGTAACCTAGGACTGATGGTCTGTTTATTGGGGGATATCAATAAATCCAAATTAAATATCAGGGGGTACACATTCCCTCATCCCTCTCAGGTTATATGCACCCCCCCGTCAGAATGCAGTCAGACGTTTTGGTGAAATGCTGTGGTGTGTGAGGTGCCTGCATGTGAGTGTCTGCGGCAGTGTGTTTAATGGGATGGGGTCATTAAGGCAGAGAAACAGTGTTGGGAGATGTCGTTCAGGGCTGGTCATTCCTGCTGCTGAAGATCTACCACCCTGCAGAGCTAAGCTTCAGCCTAGCTGGCTGAAAGACTGAGATGCTACTGAAGGGCCTGATTATCTGTATCAGGTGTGTTAAATTATGGGCTGCACCTAAGGCAGAAAATCCCATGATGCCCTGATGTAGATGCAGGAAGATTTGGATCTGGTGCTGCAGTACTCAGTGTGAACTGTAGAGGCAGTAGAGGTGAGCCATCAGGCCCTGCGTCGTTCCAGGTTGGTGATAGGACAGCAAGTGATTGCTGTCTTTGGCGTGGGGATTGTGACTTTGCATGGCAAAGATCACTCTGTACCAATTTCAAGGGTTTGAGGGACTTTCCACTTTGAGGGGGTTAGATGCCTTGTAGCAATGCGCTGCCCAGATGAAAGCAGCTGAGTGTCACTCCTGATTATGGGGTATGTGCACTGGGCCACAATCCAGGGATCAGCTTGAGTTCAGGAGTTCAGTTCCGGTTCTTTATTTTTTTCCAAAGTCTTCCTTTCAGGTGCACATCATTCTCCTCAAGCCTGTCACGTCTTATGTCATAGCAAGACGGTTCTATCAGCTTCTTAAATGACAGAAAGAGCTTTCTTTTAGTTTCCCATGTGAACAAGCTCATGGGAGTTTTACTTACACAAAAATGTTCTCAGGGCAAAATGAAAAATGATTGGTTCAGAGAGATAACCTATCAGATCTTGTGTCAGATGTCAGACCAACCAATCAGAGGTCTTGGTCCTGCCTCCTCTAGTTGTTTGGACCCATCTCCACTACAATCTGATTGGTTATCTCCCTGAACCAATCATTTGTCATTTTGCCCTCTGCACATTTTCACAAGGAAAACTCCCACGAGCTGTGAACAATTTTCTGAAAAGTGACCTCATTGTTTAATTAGTGGCAGCAGCTAAACAGAGGAAGATGCCACTATACTGTAAAGCACACACTGTGGTTGTTGATTAATGGTTGGCTTTGGAGCCTGCCATGATTCAGGTGTTCCTGGTATTCCCCGATCTCAGGCTGATGAAGCCATCTCAGCTGCAACGCCCTCCAGCGCCGTCTCCAGCGAGGACAGACGATGTAATCCTTTGTTAAATAACGTGTGTAATGATGTTGCACTGGGGTTTCAGGAGGCTGGGACCTCCTCAGGCTGCTGGGGAGGCACTGGGATGCCTCTCCCACCCCTCCACGGCCAGGCAATGGCCTCAGGCGAGCGGCTGGCTTTATTGTGCGGCCTGGTCTTGGTGGGTCACGCCTCAGCGACCGCCGAGCGACCACGCGGGTCCCGGTTAGATTTGGCCAAGATAATCGAGGCGCGCATATCCGGGGGAGTAGGCCTCATTTGTGTTGGATGCACGTGTGTTTTTGTTTGGTGGAGTGGCACTGGTGGCAGCGTTGTCGGTGATGGTGGGGGTGGGAGGGCGGTTTGGATGCGCTGCGGCCGATTGGACGCCAGGAGGGGAGGCTCTTGTGTGTGTAAATCCAGAAAAATCTCTGCTTTGAAAGAGAACAGATGTAGATTTACATATGTGGAGGTCTCCGGGCTCTGATGAGATTAGCTGGTGTTTTTCTGCCCAACTGGAAGGTGCATTTTTAATGAGTGCCCAAAGCGGGATGGTGCTCACTGGTGGGGTCTGGGGAGAGTGCGGGGGACAAAAGCGGGCGGGGGGTGGAGGCGCCCGTGCTCGCAGATGGAAAACAGGGCCGCAAACAGATTGCCGCGGTCTTGGAGCGGCCGGCGACAAGGGTTTATAAGTTTACGTGCTGGCAGGGATGCCCAGAGCTATGCCGCCCACAAGACAGTCAATAAAAGGATTTGTGACTTGTTCTGCCTCCGCCGCCGCTTGGCGGCCCGCTCTGAGTCAGCCAATCCCGGTGTGACGGCTTCTCCGGGTGAATTCAGTGGAGAAATCATCTGGGAAATTCATACGTGGCCCACAGTTTTAAAATAGGTCCGTTAGCCAGCCACTGTTAGCTGAGGTTTATTGGGAAACGCCTGCGTTTTATGCAGCGTGTCGAATTAGTAAACACGGCTCTCCTTCAGTGATTTTTGTCATTGCATGCAATGTCTAAAAATACGAGAGAAGCTGGAAAAAACAAGCCCTGGCTAAGCATGTATGAAACTAGAGTAGAAATAGCCCAGAGCTACATTAGTCAACATAACGTTCGTACTATACATGCAAATTGTGGCGTGACCCCCCCCCCCCAAGATAGTAGTTTCGGAACCTATATACAAAATAATAATATGATCAAGGATTTAATCTGCAAAATCATATTTAGGTTGATATATGTATACATTTTGAATTACTACTGTACTATGTATTATATTGGAAGACTTCATAG
The DNA here is from genome assembly GCA_026780765.1 of Petrocephalus schoutedeni. Classification (NCBI taxonomy): domain Eukaryota; kingdom Metazoa; phylum Chordata; class Actinopteri; order Osteoglossiformes; family Mormyridae; genus Petrocephalus; species Petrocephalus schoutedeni. The sequence continues at coordinate 10,887,408 of JAODKL010000009.1, forward strand.
AAAATATCTATATTAATATACTGTGTATGATATAGAATGTATTTTTAAGATGCACATTTTGATGTTGTGTGAAGTGTATGTATTTGTATACTTAATAGTGCCACCAAAGACCGATACATCCATTCATGGATCCATCCATCCATCCGTCTTCCAATCATTTATGCTGGTCAGGATCATCGGGAACCTGGAGCCTGTCCCGGGCAGCACAGGCCACAGGGCTGGGATACATCCAGGACAGGATGCCAGGAAAAGAAGGCCATGGAATGTACACATCCAGACTGAAAGCATTCCAAAGACAGGCTGCTCCAAATAAGCCCGGCAGTGCCGGGGTGAGGTTCCGAGCTGCGAGGCCGCCGGGGCAGAGCATCGCCAGCAGCGACGGCAGAGCTCTGCCACGTCGGGAAGAAATAGCAGTTTGGACAAAACTGGTTTGCCTGGAGTTGAGCAGCATCAGCATGGGGCTTCTGGGCCCGGTTCTGCAGCGACGCTGCCGCATGCCGCTACAGCTTTGTCTTCCGCTCCCCCAGCTTGTTTTCGCCAGTGGAAGCCTGGGTACGAGCAGGCGATGGCGACCAAACCGACCTTTCGGCAAGGGCAACATCTGTCCTGCTTGGCGTCTGGGTATTTAAATGCGACGGCCAGCGGTGGCAGGCTGCTGGACAGCTCCGCGGTGAGTGACCCTTTTGGACGGACGCTGGAGGAGACAGCAGAGTGTGCGTGTGCATTGGGGGGGGATTAGGGTTGTAGGCTGGCGTCTGGATGGGGGGGGAGGGTAGGTGCCTTCTGAGTGGTGCAGAGCAGACAGCCTTGCTAATTAGCTTGAGCACGGCTACTGTAATGCGACATTGGCTTGTCAGACAGCATTTTCCCTTCCCATCTCGCTGCGGCGTGTTTTTAGTTAGCAATGGGTAAAAGGAACACAGAACTGTGGAAATCGCCCCTCTTCCTCCTCTTCCTCATCACCTCATCACCACATGGTCTTCTCCTTGTCATTTTGTCGACACTGCACACGGGTGTCGACACTGTCAGTGTTCTGCCCGTCGCCGAAATCTCACTCACGGGAAGTGACATGTCTTCAGCTCAGTCCTCTCCCGTGCTGGGCTGAAACCACGGGCTGTGAAATCACACAGGACCCTTTTTTATGTAATTTTTTTTTTCCCGGTCAGCAGAAGGTGGGAGACGGGCGGACGGCCATACCTGTGCATGGCTGAATGGACGCCTCTCAGCCGTGTGATTGGGGCTTTGAGGGGTAATTACCACGGCCTCCCCTCTGCCTTGTGTCTGCCACGACTTTCCGGCATGAGCATCGGAAGGGGGAGGTGGTGGAAAAGGTAGCTGAAATCCCATCTGCCCCCCCCCCCACCCCCGCCTTGGATGGTAACCACAGGAAGAGCCTGTAATAGCCTGGCTAATTGAATTATCACACCATGTTCCTTTGGGAAAGGCAGCTTCCCACTAAACTCCACAGAGGTAATCCATAAAAAATATAAGGAGAAGGCCAAGAACGTGTTTAGCGATGCCTATTAAACGAAGAGACGTTTAACAGACTTAATCTACTATTAAATGGAATGTATTATTTTTACAGATCCCTGGAGAATGCCTTTAATCACCCTATAGGTAGCATTACACAAAGTCATTAAAACCTGACATGTATTCCTCACATTACAATAATTGCTATATAGCAATTCTGTGGTGTTTTGGTGACCCAGCTGAATCCGGATACACAGAGGAGAACCCCCCCCCCCCCCCCCCCCATTTTTATTTTCTGATCTAACAACGCTGATTAATTGCCCCTTTTGTGGGCTGCAGATTGAATGAGGAACATTTACCTGCGTGCAACTTCCCAGGGCAATGAAAGTTGGTACCATCTGAACAGGTGCGCTGGGCTGGAAGTGGGGTTAGGGATGGGGCGAGGGGGGCGTGGGGGTGGGGGGCTGGCAAATCGTGGCCAGAGGCAGTCGAGCGCAAAAAGTCATTCAGAGGGAAAACGGTGGGCATCCTTTATTTATTTAGCAGTGAAATATTCATTTGTCACGTGAAGCGTCAGCGTCGGGCTGTCAGTCTGGGCTGCTCACTGGAGGGTGCAGACTCTTTGCCGTGGGGGGAGCTCAGCCGATCTCCTGCGAATAATTGCCTGGATTTCGCTTTGGGAATGGGGCCCGCTGACCTCACAGCTTGTTCTTTTCCGCATGAAGAGAAATCCAGAATCTTTTAGGTGCCCCTTTTTACTTCGATTTTTTTTTTGTTTCGTCCATGGGATTTTCAGGCATCGTAAACACACTAGGAAATATGCGCACACAAACACACGCACACACACTGGCAACACACACACTGGTGCACAGGAGGTAAATTATTCATCCCTTATCGCCAAGATGCAAACTCAATCGGGTCATGAAGACCTGTTCTGTTGCGTCTTCTAGAAAACAGCTCAGAAACCTTAATTCCACTGCTACGTAACGTTCGCCTGCCAGTCCGTCCAGTCCAGTGGCGGCTGATGGCTAAAAACACTGAGGTATCAAGACTTTTAACAATGTTGCAATAGTGATTTTTTTCTAAAGAAGAGAGAAAATGTGTTTTTAAATGACAATAAACTTTTTGTTACAAGTGATTTCAAAGTTTAATTTCAAAGTTGTTTCATAATTTAATCTCAGAAATAGAGGTACTTCATCCTCAACCTCTCTAGACAAGTCTCCTCTGTCTGATTCATCCATTAAAAGGGACAGTGCTCCTATTTTTAGGCCAAAAGCAGTGTGCATTCTGCAGTTTAATTGTTTTGCTACTTTATGGAGCTCCTTGCTTTAAGTCTGTGGTGTCTTCATGTAGATAAATGTATTAATCATACCACTAACAGAAATGCATGTCCACTGTCAGCACGCAGAAGAGAGCGGGTGATTCCGAAAGGATCCCTGCCTCCTTAGCATCTTGTTATCCTAAACTGGTACTGAAGTGTCTCCTGCGTTGATTCTTTGTGCACAAATTGTGATCTAATGTCTTACATGGGGTTTAAAGCACTTACTTAAAAGGATTATAGACCATGACCTCATCGAGGATATTCTTGTGTCTCTGAACTTGAAACCTTACAAGTCTCCCTTAGCCTGGATCGTAACTCCTACAATGCAAACACGGATCGTCTGACACGCGTGCTGAAGCACACGTATGTGAAGACGTACTCTTTCCATGTAACCTGAAAGGTGATGCCAGGTCTCAGTATGCATAATTAAGGCAGCCCTAACTCAGTAAGAGCCTGAATCTCCATTCTGTATCCCAAGAAGCAATCCTTTAATAATGAAGGCCGTTAGGTATGCAAAATGCAAGAGGAAATTCTTGACAAAAGCCAACCTTTCTTGGAGCCAGTGTTGCTGGACGTGAGGGGGGGGGGGGCCTTCCCATTATTTTGTGACATTAGATGGCCCCTAGGCCCCTCACACCAGATTGAATATTTCCTCTGAGCTTGAAAATTGGTGATGATCACATGTGTTGCTATATACACGTGTGGGCAATTGTCCTCTGTGTTGATACAGTATGTGCAGATGTGGGTGGTTGTATAGTTGTTGGTGACTGTCTACTGTGTGGATGGGTGCAGGTGGCGGTGAATGCCAGCTTCTTGTTGGGTACAGGTACAGATGACTGACCCCTGTCTTGTTGGGTCCCCGCAGGAGTAGGTGTGTGACTCGGCTGGTTAGCATTCTGTCCTTCTGATAAGAAGCTTGCAGGTTCAAATCCCAAACTCGACAGAGTGCTTTCACTGTTGGATATCTGAGCAAGACTCTCAACCTCCATCTGCTCTTCTCAAGAGTTCTCGCATCTGGCAGTGTCAGGACCACTGGTCGATAGGTGGATTTGAATGTTGCTCTGGAAAAACACTGCATTCTAACAAATTTCTTGCTCTTTAACACATTACTGATTATTGTACGGTTAAGTTGGATATTCATTAAAACACCAGAGATCATGAGCTAAACTGTCATGGAAAAGCAGAAAGACTATTAAGTGTGCCGTTTTTCTTTGTTATTCTTTATTAATAGTGAGTTTGGTGTAAATGTTTAGTAGATTACAATTATCACTTATTCTTTGAGTTTGCATTTTTTATAATGATATTTGAGAATTGTGCTGCTTACTTGAGCATGCTGTTACTTGAATGCCAGATAAGAAAATAAGAGAGCTTTTACCGTATTATTGTTCTTGTTTTTGTTAGTCTGCTGACATATCAAACAGGGGCCATACCTCATTTGGGAAATATACGCAAAATATGTAAACGTGTCTCAGAAATGTTAGTGAGCATGACAAACATCAGTGAAATGTTTATCAGGACAAAGTTGTGGACGGGCAGCTTCTGTCTCCATACAGAATGAGAGATAGACAGACAGATAGAGAGAGAGAGAGAGAGAGAGATGGAAACAGAGAGGGTGAGTTAGAGAGAGTCAGAGGGAGAGGGAGGTACAAGCACAGGTCTCCATTCCTGCACGGTGCAAGTTTATTCCACGGAAGAAAAATCGATGAGTGTAGTTTGGACAGGAGCTTTAGAAAAAAAGGACAACTAACTAGAGGCGATTGTATGGTTTCTCCCACAGTCTCAGGCCTCTCCTTACAGCAGCAGAGGCCTTACAAATGATTAAATAATAAATCACAAGGTTGGGCGTTGGAGGGTGGACAGAACGTGTTTCACAGTGAAGCAGACAGAGTGGTATGAATTATTTACGGCACGGGCAGAGATTAAACAGAGCGCTGGATATGCGGGGAGCTGCAGCGGGCTGCCGTCCCAGGTGCCAAGCCCGTCGGTGGGATCGGTACAGCGCGCCGGGGGCCGGCCTACTTCTGGAGAACAAAAGAAAATGGCAAGGTGGGGGGTGGGAGGTGGTGCCAGTGTCGGAGGGGAGGGGCAACAAAGACAGGAAAAGTTGGTGGCTTTAGCGCTCAGAAGGGAATCGGGACATTAATAAGTGAAGGGATGAAGTACTTATCCGCGTACAAGGGGCTGGTTCCAGCGGGGAGGGGAATCGCGGAATGTACCACCAAAGAAGAGCCGGGGAAGCGTTTGGACTGCCATGAAAAGGGGAGTGAGTGGAGGACTTTTAAACAACGCCCCCCGCCTGGAGGAAAAGCCCTTTACTCTCATCACTAACATGGGTAACAGTGTAATACGGCCCCTTCTCCATAATCCGGCACCCCCCCTGCAAACACCGCACGCCCCCTCTGTCTGCTCCCGGGGCCTACATATGACTGAAACCTATGTCGTTTTTGCAAAGGATGAGTGACAGTGAGTTACAGCCTCTTGAAATAACGGGCAAGGTAATAAACCTGGATGGGGTGAGTCAATTAGCACTTAGTCTAAGGACTCCGATTTAACCGGGAGGTCGGACCTACGGGGGAGTGCGGGCTCTACTGTAATGAACATTAATATTAAAGACCTAAGCAGAGCTCTAAACAAAAGTAATTGCAGAATAGCCCTGAAGCTAAATGTAAGAAAGGCTACAGATGTTTAGCATAATGTATCCCTGTCTGTTCCTGCGGTGTTCGGAGAGTGTTTCTTCCTAATATTTAACTGGGGAGGGGGGATGTCTGGGTGTGTATGGGGGGGGGGATGCAGAGCTGTGAATAAATATTTCTTTTGTAGCGCATGGTCATTGGGGAATTGTGTAATAACCCTTATTATTCCAGAAAGCAAACAGGGAAGTCCAAATGAGCTAACGTGAGCCAGCGATCACTTCCCCGTGAAATCAAATCAACCTGCGGACTGTCATTTCATTACGGGAGATTACACCGGCCGTAGGTGGCAAATTAGCATGATATTGCTGTTTTACATCTGCCGGTCGGCTTCGAATAAAGCTAGCGGTGCCGGCAAATATGGCGCGCTAATCCCGGCCTTAAATTAGCTACCGGGCGTTATCTCTCGTCCGTCCTTCTCTCTCCATGGATACTGACTGTCCATTATGGAAAAACACCATCCCAGGCCCGGCTCTTGCGAGTACCTTATCTAATTGAGAGTAAACCTGCATTTTCGTTTTGTTAATCGCTTAAGTGTTTCCCTGGATAACCTGATATGCAAAGGTCTGGTCCCAGTAGCCCGAAATGTCAAAACGCAATTATATGCATGATTAGCCCAAGCCATTTTCACAGGCCTCGCCCACCGTTCCCCGTGGAAGCTGACGGCCGCTCGCGCGTTTGTTTAGATGAGATTAGGCCATGGGGAGTGGGGGGGAGGGCAGAGCAACAGAGGGCATGGTGCCCCCACCTGGCATGCAGGGGAAGCAGCCAGAGGTTCCAAGGGCCAGTAAGATGAAGATTACAGGTAGGAGGCAAACCTAAATCATGGGGGGGGGGGGCTGTGGAATAAATAAATAACAATAAAACAGTTTATGCCGCTTAAAGTATTTTGAAGGATAATATGATCAGAAATATTAATCAAATCATGTGGATCCTGGGCCCTGTGCTTCAGAAGCTTAAGGGCCTGCCAATCCCCTCTAATCTGATTGCGGTGCGATAAGGCAGATTTAGCCCTTTCATTGTGCTGCGTGGCCCCATTGGGAGGGCGCGGGGGGGGGTAGCTCCTGCTTACATGCATGGCACGCTGATATGTGCTACACACTCACAGGCTACATGCTTACACGCCACACACTCATCCACAGTCCTACGCAGTAACGTGCATCACGTGACGGGCAGAATGTTTGCGCACTTGCTAATTCATTCTCAGCGTGTGCATGCATGACGATATGAGTTAGTCGGCGCTCTTAGTGCAAGAGGCGCACATAGTAATACTGTTAAAAGGACAGCACGATAAAATGAGCAGTATATGGATGGGGTGAGTCAATTAGCACATAGTTTAAGGAGGTCGGACCTACAGGGAGTATATGCTGTACTGTAATGGACATCAATATTAAAGACCTAAACAAAAGTAATTGCAGAATAGCCCTGAAGCTAAATGTAATAAAGGCTACAGATGTTTAGCATAATGTATCCCTGTTGGTTCCTGCTGTTTTCGGAGAGTGTTTCTTCTTTATGCTTAACTGGGAAGGGGGGATGTCTGTGTGTGTATGGCGGGGGGGTGCAGATCTGTGAATAAATATTTCTTTTCTAGCGCATGGTCATTGGGGAATTGTGTAATAACCCTTGTTATCCCAGAAAGCAAACAGGGAAGTCCAGATGAGCTAAGGTGAGCCAGCGATCACTTCCCCGTGAAATCAAATCAACCTGTGTATATACATATGTACAGGTTGATATGTACAACCTGTATGTACAGGTTGATAGATGCACACACACACACACACACACACACATTTATACCAAGAGTCACTGGAAATCATACATGCTACTTACATGTGAAGCACACTTGAAACACATTTGCACATGCATGGAGCCGGTGAGTTTTCAGCCCTCATAAAAAGTCACGGGACGGCACAGTCTGGTCAGAACCTCGAGCAGGACGGGCCTGGCAGGCCCCATGAAAACAGCAGTACTTCCTTCCAGGTAAGAATCCAAACTCCTGTGTGTTTTCCAGCGGGATGTTCTGGCCAGGAAGAAGCGGCTCCTCTCAGGGGTAGCGGCTGAACAGCGAAAGCCCCAGCTGAAGTGGTCGCCATGGAACGTCGCCATGGAAACAGAGAGTCTGGTGGAGGTGGGCGCAGCATCCCCGACTTGCGAGTCTCTTGCCCGCTCTGATTAAGTCTTCCCACTTTGCATAATTGGTCCGGAGCGGCGTTTGGCGCTAATGAAGTTTAAACGGGATCCCCAAGCATGTTTTTCCCTACAGCGGCCACTGGAATGCTGCAGTTCCGGAGATAAACACAGTGTCCCTGGGCAGGCCATTACAGCCTCTCCTGCTACTGTTTGGGATGGGGGTCCGTCCCGGAGTATTCACACCGGCGCTGTGGCGGCTATGCGGTGTCCCCGGCGACGAGCTGGAGAGCGGGAGGCCCTCCCAGCTTCCGCCTGGCTGCCGGATCGGTCTCGCAGGCCCATCTCCACCTTCTGAGCTCTAACCTCTAACAGAAAACGCCGGGCCGCTCACAGGAGGGGTTTGTAAGTGCCGGCAGTATGGCAAATGAAGAAGGAGGCTTGATACCACAAAATGTGTCTGAAGATATATTAAGACAGAAATTCTTATTACTTTATTGTTGTACTCTGTGTAATGTACTAGAAATGTTTTGGTCATCTTCAAAAAATAAAAATGTAAAGCTGCTGCAGTTTTTAAAGCTGTAGTCATTGTAGTCCAAGGATTGGACCTGTATTCTGGTAGGATTATAGGTTTGAGACTCAGATACTGTATATCAACGAAGCCAATACCCTAATTTTAAAATATCAGTCTGATTTGAAAAGGTAAAACAAATATTTGATAAAAAAATATTGATCAAACACACATGGGCAGCCTGCCGCTCCCCAGGCCTCAGTCCGAGCGGTAATCAGACAGACCCGTCACCGCTTCAGAACAGAACCTGGCCCGGATTCATACTGGCCACCGCCCGTCCCCCTTACACCTTCCAGCATCTAGTTTAACGCTTAGCCCCGAGTCCCTCTGTCATGCGGCACGCCCGCAGCTTTGTTGCTGTGAGAGAGGTCGCATTAAGGAGCTTAAGGTCAGGTCACATGGTGCACTCTGCCGCTCGCCCGCCCCCCCCGAGGGCACCACCGGGTCGGGACTTTTCACAGCCATGTCTTGCCCCCCCCCCCTTTTTTTTGCTGGAGTGGGTCTCCTCTGCATATTATCCTAAAAGCTTAAGTAAGGGTGGCGTCGGGGGGGTGGGGGCTGAGTTTGCCCGGCCCCCGGGGGTGAGGGTCCAGATCCATGACAGTTTCCCACACAGGTGGGAGAGCTTCCATTTGTACTGAATCGTCTGTTGATTTTTATTTTTTCATCTGCATGAGAACCCACC
>JAODKL010000009.1:10896371-10922620 GCA_026780765.1 Petrocephalus schoutedeni
ACCCCCCCCCCCCCCCCCCACGTACTGAAAGCAGTCGGAATGTTTCATTAATTGCCGTATGTTTATCGACTGTCCTTTCATGTCACTGTTTTGGCCTTGCTGTGTTATCATGTGCCAGCGAGCCGGAATGTCAAAGGTGTCCTTTTGATGTCAGCTACAGAGGCCCACACCCATTTAGGGCGGCACCCAACCCACTCCCGAAATCCACTTTGGAAATCCTGACATTCCCCACCACACCCCATGTGTGTCTACATACTCGCGAATCAAAAAATTGCATTTGCAATGAAAACTCTACTTGACCGCATACAGCTAGTTTAACCTAACTGATACCTCCACTACACACAAAATACATACGCACATAACACACACCCTCTAATAAGCCTTATGAAAGCCCTTATCTGGAAATGCGGAACATCTCGAGTTTTAATTTGCTTCAACACCACCTGCTGGTCAATTGATTTTACAAACAGATAAAAAGATCATTGAAATGAGTTTTTCATCTCAATAGGATAATTGCAAACGCATTGCCTCCACAAAGCTGTACGGTTAATGACTATTAACGGTGCTTTAATCCTAAGCAAGAAGCTTTGTGCCAAATACTGATTTTAAACTCTGAACCGCTTAAAAAAGATAATGTGAAAGAAGTTTATGTAGTTTATTTAATGAATGGTGGGACAAAAAATGAGTCTGTGATAACTGTGATTGTCTCAGACTTGTCTGATTTTAACAATCCTGCTTGATCCTCCCACAAAAGTGACCCACAAAGCCAAGTCGTCCTCTGACCAACACCCCCCCCCCCAATCTAGACACTTCCTTTTCAAGGGTCCAGTGACACCCCCAGTGAGAGCATGGTCCCATCTGCCTTGCCTAATGATATCTTTTTGATGATACCTTCCACCAGTTCCCACAGAGAGACATGTGGCCACAGGGGGCACCCTGGAGCACTCCCCACCCCCCCCCCCCCCCCTTCACCCCTGGTAGCTCACGTTCGTCACCCCGCCACAGTCACTGCTGTCTGAGCCCCGCCCCCAGCTTTGGCCAGGCCAATCAGGATTAATTACCTGTGAGGTAATCCAGGCCGGCCAACGAAACTTAACGACTGGGGATCTGCCATTTCACAGGAAGGTGAGTGGGGGGTGTGTGTGGGGGGGGCGGTGATGGATAGAGCGACGTCAACATGAAAGGATATCAGCAGAACTGTGCGGCAAGCCTCGTCAGTGGAGGAGAGAGCAGCTTTATCAGAGAGAAGGGCCTCGCTCGTGGCTGTGTCCTGACAGCTTTGTTAACAAGTCCTAACCGACGGGTGCGATTGCGCAATCCAGATCTCGCTCACACAAAGCGTGGCCGGGGCCCGCTTCTGACGACCTGTTTTTAACCCGCTCTGGGTGTGGCGACAGCTCAGTGCGAGGGCACACCTGTGCCTCCTTCGGGTCCCTTGTCTGATATTTCACCGGGTATAATTTTTCAGTTTTTTTCCAGGCCAAAACAATGAAATACTTTGAAAACGGAATTACGGTATAAAGAAGTTTCTGTGATGTCACCAAGGGTGTAGTGTCTAATGCCCATAATTGGGTCTGGCCTGTTTCCCGAATATTTGGTTAGTTTCAGTGCTTGCATATCCTGATTCTGGTGACCTGGAGCCTAACCTGTCTTTGGGACTGAGGCAAGAAATGTATAGAAACGTGGGAAGTGCACACAAAGCGTACATGCTGAGCTGGATTGCGGCTCCCAGCCCTGGAGGTGCGGGGCGGCCGTGCGGGGCGGCCGTGCGAGGCGGCCGTGCGAGGCGGCGTGACTGGGGAGCGGGCTCGACCTCAGCGTGAGCCTCAGGATGGATGAGGGGCCCGCTGATGTGGCGGGGGCACAGGTCGGGCTAGGGTGCCGGGCAGATCAGATTACCGCGAGACGGGTGAAGTTAACAGGTCAAGTTAGCCTGCATGAGGATGCCACATTTCCCCTGACAGCAGGAAGTCTGGAGCGAGTGGAGGACACCATGAATCCAGTGTCACGTTAGGGAAACAACACAGAAGAATAAATCAGTGCCGGCTTATGAGGAAAAACCAACAGTATAGGCCACAGCAAGACCCACTCCACTGCAAGACTCAAAACAAACCCTTACGTACGTCAGAGAAATAACATGTTTATAGGAAGGAAAATATTGTTTAGATCTTGATGATGTAATGCCAGGTGAGTCCTGGACTACAGAACATGACAATAAACCAGGCTCACATGCAGACTGTGTTATAGAAAAGGTCCTGAAGGATTCGAGCGAGCTTGGTTCAGTTCTATAACCCAGACCCTGACGGTCTCCTACAGGATTTCAGCGAACGCCTTTGCTCATCAATATTTTATAGTTAATTATTATCACTGAGCCCCTTTTATTATTTCAGGAGACTGGGCCCGGCATTGTTTTATTTTTCCCTGCCCCATCGGACTGAAAGAATGTAGCCATGAATGATTAAACCCAGGGTGAAAAAAGATAGCTCTTTTTGCATAGGCCGCTTCACGGCTCCATCTCAATCCCATCTCTGTTCCCACGCATTCATCCAGCTTGGCTGGAATATTAAAGTTAGAAGAGGGCACCATGCAATAAGATTGAAACGGACGGTGCTATCTGATGAAATGCCAAGACTGCTCCCCACATCTGGGTACGCTTCCTGAAGAAGGTCTGCACACTAACCTTTCTTTTTATGCTAATTATTAGATTAGCATAGTGGACTAGCATGGTGTGAGCCTGCTGCCTTCCTGTCACATGCTCTGCTCCGTTCCCCAGCTGCAATGATGAAATGTAATCCCAATAAAGTGCATCAAACTCGCTGCGCAATGTCAAGAAGAGCTCACAGGGGGGAAGAAAGTGAACCTTCCACGAGAGCATAGGAACTACAAGTAGTAACTCGGACGAGCGAACTGGCAGGACTGTCACCTTGTGTGGTTTGCCAGTGGGAAGTGTGGAGGTGTATGGGGTGTCTGTGAGAGTTTCCCCACGTGACATATGTGCCATATCAGCTCAAATATTATTCTACTTATTTAAACATCTGACTACAGACCCATGTCTTTCAAGATTAATATGAAGTCAAAGGGTTATGAGAGGGCAGGGTCGTGGCTATGAGAGGGGCAGGGTTGTGGCTATGAGAGGGCAAGGGGTGTGGCTATGAGAGGGGCAGGGGCGTTGCTATGAGTGGGCAATGGGTTGGCACCCAAACAGATCATCTGCCCACCCAAAGGACCCCCCAATTCCCCATCATGACAATTTGAACACTGGTTCCCACCCAACGTACCCAGATGTCCATCCCAGGATGGCATACTGGTAACACCACTGCTCTGGGTCTAATGATTTGCATCCTGGGACTTCATTTTGGTAGGGTCTCAAACCCAGTCCAAAGAGGGCCAGTTGAGTGCTGGTTTATATCCAATTTTACTGATCAGACTGGTTTGCTCGGTGTCTAGTCACACATGCTGGGTTTAGTTACTCCTGACTCCATGACCTCTACAGCAGCGTTGATCAGCCACGGAGTCCATGTTCTTCCTTGTGTAATCTGACGTATGGAATTAAGTGTGATAATTAAGGGTTACTCAGAGAGTGGTGTGTGATCCTGTGCTCACAGACGGCGCGCGAGCAGTGGGATCAGGCAGCGCCATGTGAGTGTGAGGAATGAGCCGGAGGGATTGTGTGTGTATGCCCGTGGTGGCAGCATGGGTCTGCACAGTGATTTGTAATTATTCTTGTCTGGAATGCGCTCCGGTGTGTGGAAACCATTCCTGAAAAAAATGGACAAGCCTACGCAACCCCCTGCAGTAAATTTTCCCGAATGCAGGCCATGTACCCGCCCTTACGTACGGCTCCATACAACATTATTACAGCTGTCATTGGGGGAACCCTGTTATTATTACTACTTAACCCTACTCTATTACTCCATACATAAACCTATCATTAGCATTAAATTTTAATCATCCGTGCAACCAACGGGGAGGTCCAGAAGCCGCGATGTTTTTACGGGGCTGCCTGCGCGGCCTTTAATTGCCAGCTATTTCAATTACTGTGATGTTTGAAGAGACAATGTTTAAAAGACTCTGCAGAGGACTCAATTAGGGCCACCCTCACCCCCTCTGATGAACGTGGGCCATTCCCGTGCCTCTGGCCAAATAGGGGCGGTCCCATTACTCACTTGCCCTTTGTTGGGCCTGGTAGCTTGAGCCGGTGTCTTACCACTTTCAGAAAGCCCCTCAAAATGGGGTTAACCGAGCTGCCAATTACACTTTAATGCAATTGGACGACAGCTGACAGTTAGACATTACCGACATTTCGACTGGAGTGTCTGCGATGATGACCGGATAATAAAGTCACTTACTGCATCTCTGTGTCTCCCCCTAAATTACAGAAATTAATTAACGTTTGTGAGCCAGAGGAGTCCAGGTAACCGGAAGCAATCTGGTGAAAATATTCAGTTGTCGTAAATCTCTCTGGATAAAAGCATCAGCTAATGAAATGTTTAAATTAGTTCATTAATCACGGAATAACTGCTAATTCATGTTTAACTGCTAAAGAGTAACTCAGTGGCTAATCAATCACTGCTTGCTGCTATTCTGTCTGAGGCTTGAAGAGGAACCATGTCGGGGTCGAGGTGACGCACACAGTTTGTTTTTTAGCACAAACACACTTTGAGCCATTTAAAAATGCCCGCGGCTTACAGTCTCTAGTTTCCGTAACATAAGCGAGCAAGTATAGTCAAAACATCCCCCCTGATGCTTAATTAATGGAGGATTTAATGGGGACTTTCACACTTTGTCCATTCATCCAGGGCAGTAAACAACACTCTTGAGGTTAAATATCTGGCTGTATAATAATGAGTACTGACTATTCAGTATGAGAGTCTTTAATTACAGACTAGTGCTACATCTATTTTAACTTAAAGGACTTAGGTTTCATCTTAAGAGCTGCTTTTGTGTCACAGCTCTTGTTTAAGGCAAATTGAGCATGTTTACCCAGCTCTCAGCTCCCTCCCACACACTGCCTCCAGCAATCGTGTTACCTGGCCAAGAAATCAACACCCCCCATCCACCCCCTCAGCAGGCAGAGTCTGAATCAGCTTTCATGCACAGTATGTACTAAAACGTAATTGGCAATTTGACTGACTGGCTGGTATCCAGTTTAAGTTTAAGCCAGAACATTATTACAGGTGTACCTGAAACATGTTATAATAATAGCAGGCAAACATAATGTCAATTAAAAGACAGACAATTTAAAAAGTAAGTTCTGGAAATAATTGAATGACTAGAGAGAAGGCGGATAAATATCTCCTGAGGCAGGTACAGGCTGAGGCAGAGATGCCTTGTGAGGCACGGCCCACATGGATACCCAACACTCCTGGGAATGCTACATTCGCACTGATCGCAAAGTGTGTGAAGGCCGCTTTGGAAGTGCCAGGGTGGGCTTCTAGTTAGCTGGCTGCTGGGACTGCTTAGCTGGGCGGCCAGCAGGGCAGATGCACACGAGTAAGGCCCCACGTGTGTGACGAATGGAGGCCTGGACCCCACCCAGAACCGAGGGTAGCTTGCCGTCCCTGCTTCCTCTGCGACACAGTCCCTCAAAGCGGTCTCATTAATGATCTTTCTTTTAACAGCTGAAGTATGCATATTTATATTGGGTCTGTTGACAACTACTAATATTAGCTTTAGGATAAAAAGGGGCTTCTACTTTCTTTATCTGAAAGACCAAATTAAGCCAGAAAAATTTATTGTGCTAATTAAGGGTCATGAGAAGAAACTGTTGGAGCAAAAACCTCCAAACAATGCCATTGGTGCGGTCGGGCTAAGGACTGCGGAACTTAAAGATTCATGAATACCTGCCCTGATAGACTCTGGTGTACACACAGGCGCAGTTGTACTGGGCATATTTATTTGAAATTTCATCATTTTGCCATAACCTGCATATTAATAGTCCTCCTTCAAAAAAAGTAAAAATAATAAATAATAACTGCGAATTGCTATGATTCTTCCAGATGAATATTTATAAACTCTCTTGTAGTGAATTTTATGATAAATCATTTTCCAGATTTACAGTGAATCATATTATAGGGTTTGGTTCGTTTCAGTCACAAAGTCTAGATAACAAGCAGATTACAATTCCGGGAATTTGGAAAATGAACAAATACCCTGCATTTTAAGGTTCTTTTTTCCCTGTAGAAAAAAAAAAGAACTGTTCATTTCACATTTATTACCTGCACATGTAAATAATCTCAATGTTTTAGTCACCTTATAGATTTCAACAATTAGTCTTGCTTTTAAAGATGTTAATATTGCACAGAAAATGGCAGACATCGTTATCAAACCAAGTCAGTGGGTTATGCGTTTATAATGATGCAGGCAAGCTCCAAAAAGTGTCCGTGGCTTCTGACATATCAATTCTTAAAGTTTATGTTTAAAAGGCGAAACTGGGGGGTTTGTTTGCTACTGGTGCAGAGCTTGTCTACCATTAATATTCCACGGAATCCGGTAGGCCGGCCCCGAAAACAAATAGTAAGAAAAGGGAAGAAGTGCAGAATCAGGAGACATTCTGAAGGACAGCCAGGCAGCGGTGGTGAGAGGTAACACTGGGGCGCTCGTGCTCTACACAGGTGTACACACTAACAAATTAAAGAATAGAGGATGACAATGTGACTACAGATTTTTTGTCTTTAGTACCTTCCCTGGCACAATCCCCCAAATTAAGGAAGCATGCGGAATGCCGCAGATGAAAGTCCAGGTTCTCAGAACCGTGGGTAGCTTATTAAAACCACTTTGATCCCCGTGTCTTTGATATCCGTGATCTCATAAAGAATTCACTTTCAGTGGTAAATATAGGTAGTTCAGAGAGACGTTGCGCCGTTCGCCGCTCGCTCTCTGCTCGGTCTGTTTGAATTATCAAAAGCAGACAGCGGAAGGGCGAGGGGGAGCGTGGAGGGACCGCGGGGGGACCGCGCCAACGTCGCCCCTCCCCGGAGCTCGTCTCCGGCCGCCGTGGAGTCTCCAAGTGCGGCTTGAAGCTCTCGTCCCACATGAACGCCGTCAAAGGGAAGATACAGAGGCCGCCACGGCATATGGGGGCCAGAGAAGGAGGGACCAGCTTGTCTGTGCCCCCCCCCCCCCAAGCAACATGGGAGAGGATCCCACGTAAGACACCCTGCGAAACCCACCAACCTGGCGAAAATGAGGAACAATAAGTAAACTTTATTAATACCCTTTCTATTCTAATAAGGAGCATCATTGCAAAATCTCATGCATATATGAAAAGGCAACTGTTTCCTATTCAAAAGACCCCCTAGAGGCCAGACCTATGACCAATCAGTGCTGGAAAATATCCTATGATTAAAATAAACACCTGTTCTATTGTGCAATACACGAGCAACAAGTCTGGCAGAGAGCCCCACTTTGGAAGGGTTTTTTTTTGTACACCAAACTGCGCTAAGCTACAGCTCAGGTACGCCGCATCCCCGCAGTCACAAGCTGCACGCCTTTCCCGCGGCTTTCTGAGCACGCTGCAGCCGTGACAAGCGAAAACAATTAACCCAGCCTGCTAATTGACACGGCGTGCTAGCTTTTAATTTATTTTATTTTTTTTTCCCCACTCAGTCCCCACTTTGAAATTTCTGCAGAGAGGTTTCTCGGGGAAACAACAAAGAGTTACAGGAGCGAAGTGTGGCCTAATGAAAGCGCAGCGAGCCGGCGTGTGCGCGCCGAGACGCGGATGCTATTACTATGCCGCCGTCTTATTTATTCATGGGGAGCTCATGAACAATCCCGCCTTTCCTCCTCATAACACTTCTCTATCACTCAGTGGGATATCTTTTATACATCAATAAGGCCAATTATCTGTTTATAGAAGGATCCCGTTTCATCTGCTCGGCCCTCGGGGGGCGCTGTACAGTTGTTCTTGATCTGTGCCGGTGAACTCCAGAGGCTCCAACAGCCACTCAGACTCCCCCCCCCCCCAGGTCAAACACCACAGATTGCTGTGTCACGAAGCAGAAAGTTCAGAGAATGGGTGACCGAACCGTCTCCTGCAGCGCCTCCCACTGGAACTGAGAGTAATTATTTCTGACTGTACACTGTATAGCAGGAGTGCTCAATTATTTTTCCCTGAAGTGCAAATTTTATCAGCTGCACAAGGTTCATTGGGAGTGGGGGTGGGGGGCACATTGTGTTTTGTTCAGACTGCTGTATAGGGTCTGCCTATATGCTTGGAGCTGCTCTGACTTATGTCCTTTGCTTCATAGACTTGCCACCAGACTCACCGTGACTTTATACTATAAGCAGTGTGTGTTTTCCTCTCTGGATTAGGGCTCCGTGCCCATTATGAGAAGGTTGCTGGTACAAAATGGATAATAGTGACTATCGAATGACCCAAAAATTTCCAATGTCATCCAAATTTCCTGCCCAACAGTGTTTCTTTCACTTCTTCATGTGCATCCAGTATGTATATATGTATGTGTGTGCGTGTTGTGTGAATACAGTTCTCGTGCCAAAAAGGTTCAGCAACAGGTCGAGCAGCCCAAGTGTTTAAGAAGATCCGTCTGGCCCAGGATGGAGTCTCCAGAGGGGAAGCCGCCAGCAGGACCTTGGGATGTGGAGCAGATCTGAGGGAAGGTGCCCTGTCACATTCCGGGGGGGGTTCTCCTTTGGCTGGCCCGCTGATTCCATCCTCACCCCCAGCTCACGTCGAGCCCCCAACTGTGAGGAAATGTGGCTCCTTTCAAAGCAACGGCAGCGTCGAGTTGGACAGCCGTTCTGTGGGGCCACCGCAGCATTCCTAAATCCCTGTCGAGCCGGGCGGGGGGGGGGGGCGTAACTAGTATATATTTATATCCACACTGCTGTGGCCACTGGTGCGGCATCCACTGGGATAATTACCACCGTGCCGTCAGTGCCGACAAACCAGACGTTTTCCCGCTCCAGGTGGACGGGCGCCAAGCCGACCCCTCTGAGCACGGCTCTGAAATCGGGCCGCTTTCGCTGCCAGTGTCGAGTTGGCTCTCACTCCGCCCCGTGTGGAACAGAGCTGCTTTCATTTTCCGGCACGGCTAGGGGGGAGTGTGGGTGGGGGGAGGGGGGGTGGATGGACGTCCTCGGCCGCCCTGCGGCGGGCAGCCAGAGCTGGCCCGTGTAAGGGGGTGGCTCCCTTATTAGCAAGAGGACAAGTGGAGCCCAGGGGCAAACCTGACGCTCCCAAGCTGGGATGGGTTCATTTTAGCCTCTCCTGCCAAAAGACTGAAAACACCACTCATAAGTGTCATATCTGCCTGCTGCCCCCACCCAGTGGAAAGGGAGAGGGGGCCTCCAGCCCCGTTACCTATGTTACATAGATACAGGGCCAATTCTAGGGGTCCTAATTCATACAGAGGGGCTGGCCTTATCATTATCCAATCATATGCTTTCGATCAGTGAGTGACGGGAGAAAGGCACTCTAGTAGCCAATCAGCTTTCAGAAAGGGCCAGCGTCCCTGAGGCCCTGCCTCTATATACGCCCCTGCATGGATGCTTAAATCTTTACTTCAGTTTGCACTTTGTGCATTTAAACAGGTTTCTGTTTACTGGGGTCATTTAGCCCTCAGTAGAGCAAGAAATTC
The DNA here is from genome assembly GCA_026780765.1 of Petrocephalus schoutedeni. Lineage (NCBI taxonomy): Eukaryota > Metazoa > Chordata > Actinopteri > Osteoglossiformes > Mormyridae > Petrocephalus > Petrocephalus schoutedeni. The sequence continues at coordinate 10,905,974 of JAODKL010000009.1, forward strand.
ACTCTTGGAGAAGAAACTGAAATCTCCTGGTCATCACTCTTATAACGTGGCAGCATCCGCTAACCTCACGTAACGGGCATGAATCTGAACGTTTTTACTAAACTGATGTTCATAGTAGAAAATTGAAATTTATAAATTTTTTTATCATTTAATTACTGTATTTTAGCAATTTTTGCTGTTATTATTCAATGTTTTCACACACAGGCAGTAATAATTCCAGTTTTAAACATCTTAGTTTAACTTTTTAAATAAGGTAAACCATTGTTTCTGTCTTCTTTCATATGTTTTGTGTTTTTTTTATTCTCTTATGCGATTGTAGCACGGCAATGCAGCTCTGACTGCTCCTGTCCACCCTGCTTACATACTGCTACCAAAGCCAATGCTCAAAGAGCGCCGAGCTGAAAAAAATCTCAGCTGACGTTATAAAAGTGGGTTGGGAAATGGCTCCACGAGACAGGACGAGGGACTGAATCCACATTGTGGTTCTGGCTTTAAGGGAACCAAAGTGGGCCTATTAGTGTGAGGTTTTGGCGTGGTTCACCAATTAACCGTAGAGAGAACCGAGCCGGGGAAAAAAAATAAAATAAATGGAAATTCACCCGGGGGGGATAGCCAGTCCAGCTGGGACAAGGGGGTCGCTAATGTGTCCGAGGCGAGACCAACAGGATAATAACTGGACGACTGGATGGACAAACAAGGCAGCCATCTCTGTGGAACTGTGACAAAACTGCAGAAACAAATAACAGATATGTGATGCAGGGGCGAGTAGGAGTCAGCGATTCGGCTGCGTTTGATTCTAAGCAGTTGCGTCAAAAACACAGAATATGATCTTCAGAGCATTTGACAGCTTTCATGGAGTTTTAAATCGTCTTCTCCCCAAAAACAGCTATTTAAAAAAGAAATAATTTCACAGAGTGATTCTAGAACTTCTCTAGTCACTTTTAAAGACCCCATGGTCCTTATTTTCTGTGGTCTAGGTCGTGCTCCAGTTTTTATTATCTTAGGCATTTGAAAATAATATTATGACACGCTTTCACTCATATAAATTACTATCAGAGTAGAAGCAGTTGTGGATCTTTCTGAGGCCAAGAGGGGCTGGGATCTGCAGCTGTCTGAGGTCTGGTTTGATGGAGCTGCTGCTTTGACTGGTGCAGCATGTTCTAAGCGAGGTGTGGTCTCACCTGTTTGACCTCCATCTTTTTTTTTTTTTACTGCAACGCTGGCTGTTTCCAGAAAAAGAAAAACAGGCAATGATACAAATGACAGGTACAAATCGACAAAGCCCGAATACATTTTGGGGAAAACAGCACTGGGTGACACAGAGGGACATAATCATTGGGATGATTATTTAATAATTTATTTGACGCGGCTTCTTGTTTGGTGAGCCGTCAAATAATTTCCATTTATTTTCAGGTGATGAATTAATTTCGTGTTTACATAGGGATGAATCAGTGCCATGTTCATATAATTTTCATTCTATTTTGTGATTTTTCTTTACTTAAATTTCTAAATGGATACATTTAGAGTATACTCTGTACATTATCTAATTATATACCAGTTACAGGTCAATAGTTCTAGGACATTATTAAGAGTGCAGATTCTCAGGTTAGAGGTCAATCAAATCAAAGACTTGATTTAAATTTTTGATTCAAGAGTGAAAATTCTGCACTTCCCCATGTACAAAATTAATTATACCTGCACAGTTTGTTGTTTGGTCATGTTTCTATGTAATCATCTCAGCACTCAGCTCAGGTTTTGCGGCTTGACTGCGTGATTTTCCTGCCCAAGGTACCACTACGATGTAATGAAAGCACTGAGATATGTGACTGTGATATTTGGTGATCAGACGTTTACACAAGCCGCCCCACATCTCCCAGTCCAGAGTGAATCCTGGAGCCACACATCTCCAAGTAGACTGGGCAATTAAGATGGAAGGGAAACACTTTTGATCACTTTTATAGCCCGTTAGTCCATTGCCTGGGCGGGTCATGTGACGTCACAAGGAATTTCAGTCATTTTAATGCATTTAATAAGCTGAAGTGTGGACAAGGGCCCTGTTAGTGCCTGCGTCCAGGGAAACAGGGAGCAGGCATAGGTTACGATCTGTGTCAAAGAGAATGAGATCAGGTTAAAAGGGGGATAATCCTTCAAAAGCCATTTTGTTCTGCCCTAAATTGCTGGATAGTACTCCATCTTCAAGCGATTTTAATTGCCTGTCTCCCATTACCGAATGCTGATCCCAAACACGCATGAGTAATTCCATGCTATAATTTGTTGAATCCCATCTATATGTATTAAGTTAATATGGCTGTAATGGTTATCTTAAAGACCCGATTTGGACGGCTCCCCTTGGCTAGGCCCAGAGCTCAGGGTTTGATTAAAGGGGCAGGAATGGCCTAAGCTTGGGATTTGAATAAGAGGAGTGGGTTAGCTTGAGCTCAGTTTGGCGGCCAGGCCTGAATTGACTTAAGCTCCCGGTTTTGCTGAACAGTTAGATGCAAAACGTCGCCCTATATCTGTGTTTGTCTTAGTTGCCAACAGTCGTCTAAAGCACACGCTGTCTGTCCGCAGCGCCCTGGATGGTCCGCGTCCCCGGAATGACTTTAGGATCTTTTTATTGCGGCTGTGGCTGTTGGCGTAGTGATAATCGTGTTTGCTGCCGGCTGATCTGCCCCTGGCCCAGGGTGCGATGGGTCGCAAAGGGCTGACCCACCCCTCCACCTGCCAGCCACAAAGTTCCCGCAGCCTATCTGCCTCCTGGGTCCCCTGGAGGGAGACAGGCAGCATGTCTGGACTCCTGCGTCGACACTCCGAGCCCCCGAGTGGCCGCCAGTGACCCCTAGCCGTTATCCGGTAAATTAGCCCTCTAATTAGTGTCAGGGCCGCCCGGGCTCCCTGCTCTGGCACGCCGGCCCCCTGAAAGCCGTGGAAGAGGAGACGTGAGGTGTCCCACTCACCGGTGACCTCCTCAACACTCAACCCTGAGCAAGGAGAATAATTACTATTCAGAAGACAAGCTCCTATTTGTCAACTGATCTATTTATTAAGTCTAGTCTCCCACCCCTTGCCCTGGGCCTTGTGTCTTACCGTTCCCAGGTGCCGGTTTCGGGCCCAAAGCCCCCCTGCTGATCCCCCCTCTAGTGGCAGCCAAACAGTCTGGCCCCCACTCCCTGGGGAATTGTGCTACCAGCCAGCAGAGGCCAGTCACCTGCCTATCACCCGCTCCCCCCCACACACACACTCACTGTGCCACACGTGAGATAAGGCCCAGGTATGCGTCTCCCAGCATTCAAGGAGTTGGGTGGAGGAAGTGGGGGGGGGGGGGCAGGATTTGGCTTGAAAGTCAAACCGTAACCAGAGAGACAACGGCAGCGATGGCACAAATGTTCCCTATTTGTTTATTAATCCAATCTGTCTTTGTCGGTTCATTTTCCCCAGCGTTATTTGCTTCCAACTGACATGGGCTGGGCTGGGGAGGGGGGGGGGGTTGCTCGCGACAGGCGAAGCTACCAGCCGCTACACGCAGCCTCTCCTGGCATCTGTTGTGAGACAGAAGCTCGCATTTACTCTGTAATCCCCATAAGAGTGCTGAATTATTTATCTGCGAGGGGTCCGTGCGCGCCGGGCAGACAGCCCTTCCCGAGGTGATACCTCGTTGCGTCTGCAGGTGTGCTCCGTGTGACCCCTGACCCCAGAAGGTGGGGAGGAGGGGGGGGGCGTTAGACTCATGGTGAGTTTCGGTCCACAGTATGGAGGTCTGAAAAGGGGTCTGGAAAGGCTCTCGCCCCACCAGCGTCAATGGCCTAAGCACCATGTTTTGTTTTAACGCCCATGGAATAAAGTCCTGTGGACCTGCTTGGTGGTTCAAGTGTAAGGCCAGCTGCTGCAAGACAGGCGAGTCCCAGCTGTGATCCGTGTTGGGAAGGTTACTTTTCAAATGTATTAGGTTACAGATTACTAGTTACTTTTAAAAAGTAATACGTAATGTAACCATTTTGATTTCTTCATCATAATAAACTTATTACATTTGATGACCTTTTGATTACTTTTCTAACAAATGTTTTAAACTGGGCAATAAAACTAATATGTGCTTTGCTGACCTGCATTATCTGGAAATATGCCAGATGAAGGCATTTCTGCATGGTGAAAAGATGCAAAGCAGCAAAATGAATGTTATATTCTACATACGAGCTTTTTACCAAGAACAATATATTTGGATGTAACCCCTTCATGATCTCCAACATCTTGATTAGTAACTGTAATTTAATGACATGTTTTTTCTCTTTAACTGTATTGAACATAAGAAATATACAAACGAGAGGAGGCCATTTGGCCAATCGAGCTAGTTTGGGGAGAACTAATAGCTCAGAGTTGTTAAAATCTTATCTACAGTTACATTTATTTTGTAATTGAATTATGTAACTAGTTACTCACCAACACTGCTTGTGAGAGTCCCTGGCAAAGTTGATGAGCTTTTTATCTCATAATGTATGTATGTATGTCTGTATTGTATCTATGCCAGCTTTCAGCATTACACTACTTAAATTTGCACAAAACTGAATTTATCACATACCTCGTGTTCATTCCTCTCTGTTTTGCATCTCATGTCTTATGTTTATTCTCTGTCTTCAATTGTTAATTGTTTATTGTCATGTCTCTAACAATAACTGTGTCAATGTACATTTCCACTGTCCTTGGTCACGCAGCAGTAAAAATTCAGATTCTGAAAATCAGAGGTCCTCAGAGGAACAGAAGACGGTAGCTAATCGTAACCAGATCACACCCAGTCAGGTGTCTATTGTCTATTATCTTTTCATTATTTCTTTATCTGTGTATTATTTGATATTCTGTGTTCTGGGTGTAGCTGTACAAGTAAGCTGTCCAATGCACTTGTTCACAAATGGGCCAGTAAAACAGCTTGAATATTAAATCTTGAATTACTTGACTTAAGGAACACCTGGGTTTCGTGGCAGGAGCGGTTTCTGTCAGAGGTTAAGGCATCAAAAATTCCAGTCAAAGGGGTATTCATTCTTCTTTTGGTTCTGCTCAATCATATATAAAAATTAAATTTAGATTCTTGCACATAAAAAAAACTGACAGAAGAAAAACTCACGGCTTTTACTATAGAGCTGAGCAGTGGTATTTTTTTTCTTGTCCACATGGGAATTTTGGGAGCACGTGGTTTGGATTGTGCTTTCGGTTTGAATTGGCGCGGTTTCTGAGTGCGAGACAGCGTCAGCCGAAGAAGACTTTATTTTCCCTGAACTGGTGGATCATCCCCGATAAAAAAAAGAAATGCATTTCAGATGTAGGGATTCGGTTGTTGTTCCAGGGATTTAGCACTCGGGGCCCTGGGGATTTCTCTGGAACGTCAAATCACCTAGGTGGAGTGAAGCGGCGCAAATCACATGGGGGATCATTATCACCATGAGCTAAACATTTTGAAGTGGGGGGGGGGGGGTTCGTGAAGGAATGACAGGGTTGTGTGAGTGCTCCAGGAGAGCGGCTTTGGGCACAAGCCAGGGAGACAGGGGAGCTGTAGCCATCCTCCTCACCTGCTCTCTGGCTCTGACATGGCCAGCAGGTCTGGACCCTGAGGTTTGAAGAATGTGGGGTCACCACCATAAGGGGGCTTATAAGGGGCCTTATAGTGATGCGTCAAGCTCACGTTAGTGAAGGTTCCTCAGGTTTCTCTTGCCCAAGACATTAAATATCGAACCCAAGTACATTTCATTGAGAGGTTTCCAGGTGACACATTACCGGTGGGAAACATGGCCAGCAGACCTTAGCCTACAGTACTTGTTTTCAGTATGGTCAGATTAAACTATTCCATGGAGTTTATAAATACTGTTGTCAAGCTGACTTTGCACATATACACACACCTGCAGAAATGTCACCAAAAGAGATGGTGGGGGTAAGGCAGAGCAGGCGGATGTACCACGCCACCTACTGCCCACACGCCCATCCTGCACCTTTGAGCCTGGTCACCTGTCCTGTGCCTGTCTGCTGAGAGAGGTAGGGGCAGAATGCTACACAGAGGTGCTCAGGGGAGATGTGCAATGGCCCTGCTAAGGGACTGGGGCCATCACTCTAATTGTGTTCATTACGACTCTTCCCTGTTTAAAATTTAACATTTCCCCTTTAGCATTTTCTCCTTTTTTTCCCTCTCTGTGTGCCTTTATCACACTACTTGTATCGACATGAGTCATGTTACTGTCTTTCTCCGAGAGAGTGAAATGGGGCTAGGCGATGTTGGGGCGGGGGGGGCGGTAATTCATTGATAATACCAGCTAAGCGTCAATAGGGGTGTATAAACCCAACAGAAGTGTAGGGTTGGTTTAGGGTTGGCGAAAGAGCCCCCCTGCCCAAGGCTGGGGTGGAAGGCTGAGGTTTTTCTTGGGAGTGAGTAGTGGTGGGGTGAGGGGTGCCGGTGGCTGTGTGTCTTTAACGCAAAGCCGGACAGTCGTGAACTCAAGTAGGTGGTGTGTGTGTAGGTTGGAGGGTGGGTGGGTGGGTTGGGGGGGGGGGGGGTGGTGCCTCTGGCAAGCTTGTCTGTGTCCCCCAAGCTTTTTAATAAGCGGAAGGAAGGAAAAAAAAAGAAAAGGAGGCCTGATGGAGATGGGGGGTGACAGTCCTCTCAGGGATCCGGGATTAATTGGGATCAGGTCACTTCATCGCGGTCTGGACAGTAATTGTATGCGTCCTCATATGGCTACTTAACATAGCCTGTGAGTGGCTCTTCCAGGGCTCGGAACCTTTACAACAGCCTGTTTAACAAGCCACTTTCGGCTAGGAATGACAATAACAATAATACTTATCACTATAACATTTCACAGCATTGCTCTCAGTCATATCTTAAATTGTATTACACGTCTAACACTTTTTCCTGGACATATTTTATAAGCATCCTTGTAATATATATAGATAGATAGATCGTTTTCCTAACTTGGTCATTTTTTATTTATTGGCTGGCATTCATGAGAAAGTCTCCTTCTGACTACAGCATCTGTCGGCAGAGGCTGTTGTCATTGCTTAGCGGAGTGTGTTCACTCTTCCGAGCGGAGTGTGCGACTCGGTGCTCCTTTCATAATGGCGGGTGAGCATGCAGACGCGGCGAGTGCGGGCGCCGTGGCGACGGCCTGCGCGGAATGCCTAATGCGGCTGCAACGCGGAGCGCCGCTTACCTCGGAGCCCGAACCTCGCAGCCCGCGGTGACAGATCTGCCGTCGGCTGGGAAGCCGGAGAAATCGGGGGGGGGCTTGTTTGTTTTTTCAGAACCCACCCCGCCCCCCTTTCTAGAGGTGAATTTCCCGCATTTTCAGTCGCTTCGCTGAGGAGCTGCTGGGGAGCGGATCAGCGTGACAAAATGTGTCTCGTCCAACTCTGCGAGAATTTTTATTGTCCCTCACCAGTTATTTGTCAAGGCAGTAAAATCCAAGAGGAAACTTCATTTATAAACATGATAGTTTGGTACTGTATTCCAGAAAAGGGCGGTCACAGCGAATTAATGTAAGGCCACAACTTCATTAATTCTGATTGCCCGACTTTAGTTCATTCCAACCATCCATCTATCCATCCATCTGCAATAACTGTTTATCCAGTTAGGGTCATGTGCAGCCACTCGATATAAAGGGAAATAATGGATTGCACTTGGCAGTGTGATGCTGAATGCATTGAAATGGTCATTAAGTAGATTGCAGATCTGGAGCAAAACAGGGGAAAAACAGAGTCAGTTTGCGGGCGCTGCTCTCAGACCATAAACGGACCGATGCAACCATCCGCACCCGGATGGTGACCTTAGGCCCCGTCCCACAGAAGAGGCATGGTGGCCATCTTAGCCCTGGATTGTGGCCTGCGGGACAGGAAGGAGGGAGGCGGGGCCCAGCAGAGGCGCTCCGAGCAATGGCGATGTCATATTCGTCCCCCCACCCCCATGGGCACCCAGACACGGGCGCACATCAAAACCCCAGACGGAGCGGCTGTCTCCATGCCCCTTCATTACACCGGGGGAGAAATGACGGCTGGAGGAGGGGGTAGTGGTGGTGGGGGGGGAGTTGGGTGGGAGGGAAATGTCCATGCAGGATCCGTCACTACAGCGTGACTTTCATCTCCCGCACACTTCAAAAGTGACATCTGTCAGCCGTAAGAAGCTTAAAGGAGCCATGTTGGTCCTGTCACTTGCTTTGATGGTAATTTCGCCCCAGGCCTTTGTCATATAACCTAGAGGGATAACAATGAGCAACGGCTGTGGATTTAAGGAAGGAGTGTAAGTATGTAGATTCCAGAAAAATCCCAACAGTTACCACAGGGAGCGAATCAAAGAGCGCGGGGAGGCGACGGAAGCGCGTATCAGAGCCTTCTTATCTCGACTTGGGTTGGCTTTCCCGTGACAACATCTGCTTTTTAATGTGATGACGGCGTGTGGCTAATTGCGGGGCTCCTTCCTTCCGAGGGCTGGTGTAGGACGGTCATCGCAGGCGCGTGATGCTAAGCACCATTCTTATCGTCAAGCCGTGTACTTTAATAAGACGCTCTTGCACGTGAAGCTGATGTTTCTGTTTATAAGAAGCAGGCAGAGCTGGATAAGCCACCTTTTTGTGGTAGGAGATCTGTGCAGTTTGTAATGCTGAGAGTGTAACTTGTGTCTTTGCCTGTGTCTGTGGGGGGGGGGGTGTCACAGTCCCACGGCAGTGAATGTCTCTGCTCTTCGTGGTGTTTGTCTTTGACTGAGTCTGACCTCCATGGCTGTCGCCGCTTGCACCTCTGTGTTTGTGTCTTTTTTTGGTGTCTTCATGTCTGCGTCTGCGTCCATTTGTGCACACCCCTTCGCCCATACCCGGGGCTGCCACACCTGCGCAGGTCCTCCTGTTCATGTTTGCGTCTGCGCAGGTCCTCCCATTTTTGCCTACGACTGCGTCCATGTGCATGTCCATGTGCATGTTCCACTCCACCTGTCCAACTGCCAGTGTGTCTGCGCAGGTCCTCCTGTTTAAGTCTGCGACTGCGTCTGCACCCGAGGCTGACACTGCACCTGCGCAGGTCCTCCCATGTTTGCCTACGACTGCGTCCATGTGCATATTCCTCTCCACCTATCCCCGGGACTGCCAATGTGTCTGCGCAGGTCCTCCTGTTTAAGTCTGCGAGCTGTATGCGCCAAAGGTACTCTGCTGCCCCCCACTCGCGCTCCCCACCCACTCTCGGGCCAGCAAGCCCCCTTTCCAGATGGCTGCCAGATTGAGGAACACCCTGACACTTTATATTAAGAATCCTTTGATTAATGCATAATTTAAAGGGCCGTTAAGTTTCTACTCACAGATGTATGTGTATCCAATTAGCACCGTTAAGCAATGTGACATCAGCGGCAAACTATTTATCTTCCCCCCACCCCGCACCCACAGTCTTCTTCTGAAAGTCAGCCCTGCTGAACCAGGGCCATGTCTCCCCGTGCCCCCTTTTGTTAAAATAAACGGCTATGGTGACCAGGGTGGTACATTGTGATTAAGCTTGTTTACAGCCCAGTGAGTTTGGAAATGCAGATGTTTGTAATGTCTCCTGCACCAGACAATAATCACGCACCAGCAGGGTAAAACAAGATGAAGCCCAGGGCAAATGAAAGGCCACTGTTACTCCTGCTTGTGGTGTCCAGACAGAGTGCCTGCCTGATTTGTCACAGCGTGGGTAAAGCGTGTGACACAGAGGCTGAAACGTCGAAAAAGGTGCCTTTGTTTAAAAGCTCGGACCATTGTCTGATTGCACAACCTTAAATTGAGATGGTATTTTAAAGAATGGTAAACAAAATTCAGTCTGGCAAACCTGCCTCTTAAGACATCAAACAAGGTTTCAGAGAGACCGGCATGGGGAATAAACGGACACATTATTTTAGGATTGTGAAACCTAGTTTGGGACTTACTCGGGGTGTGTCATGTGACACAGGGAGGGAGGAAGGAATGGGCACGTTGCGTTTAGCTAGAATGGAGGGTTTAACGAAATATGCACTTGGAAAAAAAGAATAGGGTTCCGAAAGTCAACAGGGTATGGGTGCAGGTATCAGGGTCTGGGTGAATGATCTAAATGTGAATTTTCAGGAAGAAAAACAGAATCCTGTCTTATAGGACTGCAAATAAAGCACTAAAGCAGTTATATGAACATACTCTCATACCATCATCATACTATGGTATTTTGTTTTTTTAATAAAAATTTAATTCCAAGCTATATAATAACTATTAAGTTTTGTTACCCCACCTAGAACAAGAAGGGAATACCCAAAAAAACCCAAAGCTCCATGGTGTCGTACAGTTACATTTATTTATTTATCAGATGTCTAAAGCATCATGCGAAGTGGATAATATATCAGAAGCATACAGCTGTCAAGGTGCCGGCTTATGTATAAGTGTAGCTAGGCTGAGTTTCCGGTAAATGACCAGAGGCAAGTGGATGTTATCGCTGGGACAATACATTACAAAACATGCCGATAACCGAAGATAACCGAACAGAAGAGCTATTCATATCAAAGAACCATGAGAACTAGGTTCTTACTAGGCAACCACAAAATACAAGAGCATCCAGTGTTGCCGAGAGACCACAACCAAGGCATAACCAATCAAGGCGGAGAAGGTCAGTGATTGGATGGGCTAGTTAGGTGTTCCCAGGAAATAGGAGTCTTGAAGCAGTCTTGATGGCTGAGAACTGGATGGGTTGCTTTTTCCGTTATCAGGGAAGCACACACCAGAAATGTCTATTGTTTATTTTCACGTGGCGATCAGCATGAGGGGTAGCTTACTGACCGAAAGAGGGTGAGACAGAGAGTAGGCAACATTGCATTAACAGCTCTGAAAGCCAGCACCGAGGATTTGAACTTGATGCGAGTGCCGATAGGAAGCCAATGAGGATGGACAAGGAGGGGCATAATGTGAGAGCATTTTGGCCGACTGAGTACCAGGCACAAACACAGCACAAGCTGGCAGCCATGTCAGTAAGGAGTAGTCTAGTCATGAAATGACAAGTGTCTGGATTAGAAGCTGAGCTGCATTTTCTGACAAATAAGATCTGATCTTCCTGATGTTATATGAAGTAAATCTACAAGACCGGGAGATATGGTCAGCAAAGGACAGCTGGTTCTCTATCACTGCCCCCAAGTTTCAGGAAGACATCAATGATCCAAACTGCACAGCGATGTCATGGTGCCTGGTAAGGATGGCAGGGAGAACAAAAGGTTTGGTCTTTGAAAGGTTCAGGTAGAAGTGGCGATCCCTCATCCCGGCTTGACAGTGATTCGAGCAGAAATCTGAGCAGGGACCAGGGTGTCTTCTGGAGGGAAGGTCAGATACGTGTCATCTGCGTAGTAGTGGTAGGAGAAGCTGCGTGACAGTCTTCTGCTGTTCATTTGAAGTCTAGACTAGTCTTTTAAGTTCTTGGACTTCTATGTATAAGACAACATAGCCAACACTGTCCTTGTCCAGGCAAAAGAAATACCCATGGAAAGAACACATTATGTTACGGACTTTGTTCCTATCCCCAAAGAATTTGGTGCGGCATAGCAAAAGCAGGAGCACTTACTGAAGTTCATACAGCCTTTATGGGATCACAGAATAAGGTGGAATTATTTTAATGCTGCTGGAGTTAAACTTTGAGTGGAAAACTATTTAAAGCAAGCGTAATTCCCTTTGGCTGCTAGAGCGCGCCAGTTAGCTTATCGTCACATCGAGATTTATTCTTTGAGGCCCGAACCGTGAGTGTTTCTGGCCACGGGCAGCTTGACTTGTGGATCAAATTAGTGCACTTGAACCAGAGCTTCAGGCCACGTGCCTTGTGGGAAACGGGTGAAGTGATACAGAGTGACCGGCTGCCGTTGACCGACTAGCGGCTTGGCTAAAGTGCGAGAAATGGAAGCATGTGCATTGCACCGGCACACAGATGCTCGAGAGGGCTGCACATTACCAAGGGTGCTGAGTGAACCTGGAGAGCGGAGCTTGGCGCATGCTGTGGAGACAGCCGCACTCAAATACTGAGTGGCTCTCGCCCGCAGAACTCCATTTGGAGCATCACTGTAACATCTGGAAGTGCGATCTGCCCCCCCCTCTCCATTTTCTCTCCCTGTAATGCATCCTCCCCCACAGCCATCCAGACGGTTGCATGGTTACACCCAGGGGGTGCAGTAGGGACATTGCCACCCTGCCAGATTCAGGGGTCTCAGCACTTTGCAGGGGCCCTCAAATATGTAAAATTGGGCAGGGGGTCCAGCTTTTCTGACTAAGCCCCTGTCGACACCACAACTGCCCATTTCTCACACTCAATCTCATCTACCCTTCCATTGTGTTCAGTGGTACATAGGAACTTTTAACTCATTTAATGTACTTGTGAAAAGAGCAAAGTTCCCTCCAGCTCTCGGCCCTGCAACCATTTAGTCAAAGCTGACTTACATTTAGGTACGTCTAACTGAAATGAAAAAAAAAAAATGGAAAAATTAGTAGCGCGGAGGGTGTGTGACCTCGTCCATGAAATCCAGGTAACATCAACATTTCCCATGACAAACATAAACTACAGATCCATTTTAATGATGCTAATTAATACGAATGCTTACATAGTTTTCACACAAGAATTTCACACCATTTTTGTAGCTATTTCTGCTGAGCGATGATTCACCAACACGTCATATTGTCTTTGAGCCTCTGCTGAAAAACAAACGCGCAAAAAATCATTTTAACACTTTGCAGAAAGTTGACAAAATGCAGCTCAAATTAGGACAGAAGAGTGGTACAGATGCCATCTCGCCCGAACGAGGTGAATTACACTCTAACCAGTGTTCTTCATTTTTCAGAAGGATTGATTAACTGAATTGAGAATGATGTTTTCTAAGAGTGCCAGCGTGTCCCGTCTTAATCTCCACATGTTCCCTCCTTGTCTACAGATATGTCCCTTGACGCACACCATACAATGGCAAGCTGCCACTTAATAAAATATCACTCCCACTTTGACAGGGCACTTTAATTGAGTCCCTTGTCAGTTTTATCAAACTGTGTGGTATCATCATTAGAAACTTTTTTTTTGTGTGGAATATGTTATTAGGCTGCCAGCCCTTCTAACTTTGTTTAAGGAGGTTAAAAAAGTCCTCCAAGGCTATATCTTGTCATTGGATCCATAATTCAGGCACATGATTTTAATTTCCCTCTGTTCTTTCAAAGGGAAGTGGAGGGAGAGGGGAAAAGGGTGGGTTGTTAGTTGGATATATGCATCTGAGATTAGGCAAGGTGTTCAGGCACGCATCCTGTAGAACTAAATAGAAATGGAAATGTGGAGAGAAGAAAGGGAGGTAAAATGTGGGAAATGAGGCCTGCTCGCGTGCTTGGAGCCGGTAGGCCTTCGGTTAATGCTGTGCTCTTCCCATGTGCAGCCTTTCCTTTGTCTCCTTTAGATATTAATACCGCTCGCTGTATTCCGCATCTTGGAGGCCTCCTTCTCGTGCCGGACCTCTGTGTTTCCCAAATGCGTTTATCACCTTTTTTCGCAGCATCCCTCGGGCCGAGGCCTGCTTTCCCACTCGTGCCACTCTTGTGTGGCCCGCTTGTTTGGGCCCAGGTCTCTTGCCAATGTACGGACTGCAACGGGAGCATGGGCACGCTTATTGTGGTCTCTCTCCTGTGACGTGTTGGGGAATCGCGATCGTACGACTGCGCCAATTTCCTGGGGGGGGGGGGGTGAAGACAAGGAATACTCGTGAGGGTTTGGGGGCCACAGGTGGCAACTCATAGCCTCTTTAAAGGGCATGAGCTGTCCTCAAAGGGATGTGACCCCTGTGACATGTGCACACCCCCACCTCCTCAACACCGAGTAGAGGAACCCCTCCTTCCCACTGCCTTCTCTCTTGACCACTAACGCCGGACAAGGTCTCCAGTTCTGTCTCACTGTGTCGAGCGATTCCGAGGTCGGGGTGCGATCGCCTGGACCGTGACTCCATTCAGCTCTTTGTGTCTTTGATCATTAATTTATTTCCCTTCCAGCTGTTTGTTTGACGGGCACTTTGGCTCCGGGCTGATGTGACACCCCATCCATGCTGCCCACTCCGGCAGGGAGTAACCTGACAGAACCCATCTCCAAATAGGGACACCTTCCTCTGTCCACACCAGCAGCGGCTGATAATTAGGCCCTGCTCCAATCACCATGTCGCTAGCTCCAAGACAATACCTACAAGCCCTTTCTAGTAACCTTGTACCCTCTCTGGTCCTGTCTCTCTGCATTTTGGAGCTTTGGAGTATCTCCCTGGCCGGGGATGTAAACGGGAGCGTTACTCATAGAGCGGTGCCCGAATCACTTATCCCCGCATTGACGTGGTGCCGGCCGGGGCAGAAAGGGAGGCGACCTGGGCTGGGAAAGCAGGGCCTTAATTGGACGATGTTTTATTCACGACCGGGTCCCCGGTGTAATTCTGCAGACTGCTCCCAGCTTGCAAGCTCCCACAGCTGAGCCCAGCCCGGCCCGCCAACCCCTTGCCGGATTTCCACTGACAGCTGATCATTAGCGACAACCCCCCTACCCCTGTCTCGCACACATCCATCTAAATATTCGGGCTTCCATCATTTTTTAAGACAGTCCCTTTTTCATCCGCAGAATAACATTGTTAATGCTTCATACCGTATGCTTTGTGAAAGTGTTAAGTGCAGGCTGGGGCAGTGAGGAGGAGGAGGATGGAGGACGTGCCAAGACCCTAGTGCTGACAACTCGGCAAAGCGGCAGTGTGCCGTGGAGCCCAGAATCTGCGATGCCCTGGGACCTGTCTTGGGGCCGGGAGAGGCCAGACCATCCCAGCTTCAAAGGCCCAACCAAGTAGAAGACTGATCTCTGAAGCAGGCCTTGGGGGAAACAGTACCGGGCCTGTAAATGCCCGTCCTGTGGGAGGGGGATTTGGGGAATAGACCCCCCCATGACTGCAACTGCCCTCACTTTCACTGGCATCCTGGGCCTCCTCACGCACTCACTCTGACACTTTTTTTTTTTTAAACCCAAATACACTCGTGTGCCGTCTCCCTGCCAACCAGATAAATAAATATTGCCCTGTACAAATTTCACACAAGTGCTCCGGCCTTTATTTTGAGGCCACAATTAATTTTAAACACTTCCGGAGTTTGTTTTTCCTTCCTGACTTGTTCTTGCTGCACGTTGGTCCTGTTCTTTGGCTTTCAGTGCCTGTAGTCTCAGCGTTATAAATGAGATATGGGAAATGCGTTTGACGTGAGCGAGACTTCCACAAAGGAGACCTTCCATGGAGCCTCCATTTGTTTTGATGCTAAGGACAAATCGCACGGGTCGGGCTGGCAGTTAAGGCGCGGCTTGGAAGAGAGCTGCTTTATAAGCTGAGCGATGGCCCCATTTGGCCTGTGTGTCTCTAGAACTGGGTAAAGCTAAACAATTTTACTACTACTACTACTACTACTACTACTACTACTAACTCCTGAATGCAGCATGCATTAAATCTGTAATGCTGTATTGAACAGACAGAGATGATCCAAGGGCAAGAGTTCAAATCAAAGTCAGAGACAGACAGGGTCAAAACCAGTAAGGCAAAGCAGCAAAACAACCGGAAAATGTGCTGAAAAAGATAAAATGCAGGCAGAGGCAATGGGTTAGTAAGAAGAAGGCAGGAGACAATGCAACAAAATCAAGGCAAGAATCCTAAATCCAGGAGGTCAGGAACACAGATCATACATGGAAGGGTTTGTGATGGCCATTGGAGACACTCAGTTTGGTGCAGACACTGAATAATGTGTAGGTTCTTAAGGGAAGTGCTGGGCTTATATTCTGATATTATATTCTTATATTCTTATATATATTGTGGTGATTTAGGTGGAGTTGGGCGTAGTTAGGGCTGATTAGACAGGGACCTGGCAAACATGCTTCCAACAGTGTCAGGTTTCCATGGTAATACCGCCTCAGTGACACATTTCACCTTAAAGTGTACAGCCCTACGAAGGCCAGGGTTTGAATTTTCACTTTGCAGGTCTCGCCAGCCTCATTCTCTACTCGTAGCAGACCAGGATTCCCAGCATGGACCACTGAGGGCGTCTGAAGAAGCGGAGAGGGGCGAGGGCAAACGGTCATGTCCGCTTGTCTGTCTGCTGTTGAAAAAACTTTCGTTTTGAAAACACAAATTTAATTCAGGCCTGTATTTTTTTATCAGTCTGCACTAAATAATTAGTGTAAGAAATGTTGTCGTGTTCATCACTGCTTTGTTATCAATGCTCCGAAAGTGAGCTCCATTGTCCCCAGGGCTGGCATCAGGGAGGGGCGACGTGAATGGGGGTTTCCCCGGCTGTTGTCATAGTGAGCTACTGGTCCAGGCAGGGCGTGTATGTGTGTGTTGGGGCTGCAGGGGGGGGATCCGCCTCCAGTAGTGCACCTGCCGTATTCTTCAGAGGGCTGACGTGCTCCTATGTGCAGTGTACTAACTTCAGCATCCGGCTGCAAGCAAAGGGATGCTTTCACTCCCCCCCCATGTTAGATTTGAGTTGGCAGAATTTCTTTTGTTATTGGGAGGGAGGGAGGTCCCTCTGCTAATTCCCCTCAAGTTATTCATCTCCAAAGTGTATGTATGTATGTATTTATAATATATAATGATAATAATATATATAATAATAATGACATATATATAAAAAT
>JAODKL010000009.1:10924157-10964681 GCA_026780765.1 Petrocephalus schoutedeni
CAAAGTGTATGTATGTATGTATTTATAATATATAATGATAATAATATATATAATAATAATGACATATATATAAAAATATCTCATTATATCTTTAATGATGCTACATAAGTAAGCCATATTCCTGGGAAGGCCCGGGAATCTGCATCTCCCTGTGAGCTTATTGTTGCCATGTGCTGCCAAACGGACGGGAGATTCGCTTTGATTGGATTTATTTTTAGCAAGTTAGCACAAAGCTGCCATAGAGGATATGTTGATGGAGGCCCTGTTCAGTGCGGCCGCCCCGGCTTCACGTTAAACACTGACATTGACTGCCGCACGGTGGTCTTTTTTACTGTAGGAGTGGCAAAAAAAAAAAAACAAAACAAAACTGTGAGACTTATGTTTGTGTGGTGGGGGTGGGGGCGACCGCACAGGTGGAAGTGTTCAGTCGGGCTGCGGCTGCACGTCACATATCCTGCCGTGGCATCTGGCCCGCGCAGGCCCGCCCTGCCACCCTGCCTTCCCAGAATCCCCCACTTCCGGCCGCAGTCGCTCTCCCGCGCGTCACCTCAAACCGCTCGCATCGCGGTCATTAATAAATGAATTGTCAGCTCTCCCATTCCCGGATAATTGAATCCCACTGCAGTTCCTAAGTAGGACACGTCTGAATTAGACAAATGGAATTGTATTTGGGGGGTGTCTCCTCTGGGCACGGCCTCAGCTCCTGCTCGGAAACCCGACAGGGCCTCTTGTGGCGGGGTGACGCTGGCATTAGCTGCTGTTGATAAAGCCGCTCCTGTAAAGTCACAATACATTTTACAGCCCACAGATCATCGGTGGCTGGGAGCCGCGCGAGAGGTGCGGGAACGGCGGCTTACGGCGCGCGGTGTCGCCGGGGAGGCCGCGGCTTAATGCCATTACGCTCCTTTTAAATAACGTTATGCAGACGAGGAGTGACGGGGGATTATCTCCTGGGGACCTCGGCTTGGATCCCTCTGTTCCCCCTCCAGTAGGTCTGGAAAGAAGCCCAGGCGTCGGCGGGCAGGAATATGGCGGGGGTGGGGGGCGGCAGAGGGCACCGGAATGAGGAGGACGCGGAGGCGCGGGCGAGTGTGACATTAAAATCAATTTGGAGAAGGTGACATGGGGAGGCTGGTGGGGGGGGGGGTCTGATCTTTGGAGGAAGGGTGTTTTCATGTAGGGATGAATCAAGGTGAGGGGAAAGGGACGGTCTGGGGGGGGTGTGGCTCTGTATTCCAGAACATACCGCAACCCGGCAATCCCCATACGAAGGGCACTTTATCCAACATGGCACATATGATTTCATATTTTATTGAGATTCATTTGAAGGACAAGGAAGAGTAGTCACTATGAAGTTGTGGCAGGACAGATCTGGGGTGTGTGTGGGGGGGGGGGGGGCGAAACCAACTGGTGATTAGCGTGGTTTGAATTAAACTAAGAGCCAATCGGCCGGACCCTGCCGAAGGACATCCCTGCCGTCTTACTGCAGGCATGATGAGGGCAAGGTGCACAAGGACCGCGCTCAATACTTTGTTAAGAGCAAACCTATCCATTACTGACTAAATGAAGTCATTTCTGTCCGCGGTGCTCTGGGCCAACGATTAAATACACGGCGACGGTGCGGCACGCATTTGGGGAAGCGTGTCGCACGGGCGGGCCGGCTTCTGAAAAATTGATGATGCTCGCTTGCATTTTTGCGTAATAAAGCGTCGCAGAAAATCGAAACGCCCCCTAAAAGAAAGCCTTTCTTTACGATGCACTAAACAAATTCTGTCCCGATGATCAGGGGCATAAATTTCCTCGCAATTGCTTCCAAGGACTGTTGTCGTAAATTAACCATTCCGTCATTTGCCTTTTTAAAATACATATTACTTAGCTTGACTTATTACACTCAATGTGCATCAATCTAGTTTGTGTAAACTTAGCTCTAAACGCATATATAAAATTTATATGCAAATATATATATTAAATAAACAAAGGCAGAAAACATACACACACACACACACACACACACACATATATATATATATATATATATAATAAGTGGTATTAAATCTCAAACATTACAGGGGAAAGCACGGGGGGGGGGGGGGGGGGGGGGGGGGGGGGGGGGGGGGGGCTCTGCACTGGATGTCAGTCTTTTTGTCAGTTTACACAGGTGATACTCAGCATGTCTGTCCTGGAGAACACATTTTGCAATAAGTGAAAACACACCACAGGCCTCCAGGCATATCCTTAATGACCTCAAAAAACACATTGTGTCATTCCCTGTAATGCATTTCGTATCTCTACAGAGTATGAGTAGTATGTTCTATCATATAATTTACTTTCATTAATAATTTGTAAACTTTCTGTTGAGTTTTGAGGGTTAAAATCAGTCTTTTTAATTTTTTCTCATTGCATTATCATTATACAACTGATCCAGATGGCAGAGAGTTTGACACTTAATCCTGTATTACAGTTACACATTTTTCTGTTGAATATTATTTTATTGAAGTTTTTTGGCCAGGTCTCTGACAGCAGGGGCTGAAATGAGGAAGTCCCTGCCTAGATACAGGTCCAGGTTGTTAACTGCCCTGGCCGTGTGGCCCTGTGGATGGGGCTCTGGTGCAGTAATCTTCCGGGTGCTGGGGGCGGATATTACATGCCCGAGATGGCGCCTTCGGGAGGCTTTATGCAAACATCGGCAGCACCCTGGGTCATTTGCTGGAAGCCTCCCTCCAGTATTAGACTTTCAGAGACGCCTTTAATATGAGGAAAATGCATCAGAGCTCATACTCCAAAATACCACTAATCCCTCGCAGTCTTATGTAATGAAGGCATATGCTCATTTTCCTTCATATTTTTTCTTCAGGGTTTACCAGGCAGGTTTTTTTATTTTTTTTTAATCAGTAGGCAGTGACCCTCTGAGCCTTATTGCCTGAGAAGGAGAGCCTCACTAGGGGAATGTTCAGCCTGGACAACAGTGCCCCAAGTGGCCACGAAGTGACTGCGACACCTGCCTGAGAGGGTTCCTACTTCTGCTTGTCCTGTGACATTTTCCAATAAGGATCCTATAGGTTCCAGAGTCACAGATTTTCAGTGCAGCGGTGACCCTAGTGACAGCAAGAGGAACAGCAGTGTTTTCTATCATTTCTGAGAATGATCACCCCAACTATCACTTCCACGAGGAGCGTTTTCCAGTTATCAGCATTATTTCTCCAAAATCCATTTTAGTTTTATTTTAGAGCATTTTGAGAATCATTTATCTGGAAGAAATTCATTAGAGTTCATTATTGATGTTGTACTTGAATGTCATCTGACAGCTAAAGAATTCATGTAATACTACAGGGTAAATAATTTTTAATTACTTAAATGAATAGTTAAATCCGATGGGTAACCATAGTCTGCTGGTTAAGCGGTGGTCTAATAACCAGAAGGTGGTCAGGTCAAATCCAGTAAGGGGCTTTCTGTGCCAGCCTTGTGTAAGGCACTTTAAAATGCCAAAATGTTCTACTAAATGACTAATTTACTATCTATAACCATTTATCCGGTTTGTGGATAAGATGATTCTAGAGTCAATCCCCAGAAGCACAACAGCGGATCAGGCCTTGATAGGAAACCAAACCACAAAATACTGCAGCTGTGCATACAGGTAAAAATTGCCAAGTTGCTTCAGGTAAAGGTGTCAGCTAAGCAGCAAAAGGTACATCGCATCCTAATTGGAATGTTCTGGTGGCACTGAATTAGCTGGGGCACAGACAGCCATTCCAATAAGGGTGGACACCTCCCATACGGCCCAGGCCATAATCTCATTCACGAACACTGAAATCACAACGTCGTGATGTTTCGTACTCAGAGGACATGTCACATTAGACTGCATAATGATGGTGTTATAGACAGAGCAGCCAAATTACTGCCCCTCCCAAGCACCACCTACCCTGTCATTATCAGCAAATGCAAAGGGTGGCCCCAGTACACTACACACTGATAACGGCACCATGACTCGCTATCTACACTCTACCTTAATTTGTTTGGATCTTTAAGTCTCCTCCCGCGGTTGAATCCTAATGAGGCGGTTTTAAATCGATCGTCCGTTTCGGGATGCAACGTCACGGGCCGATCGTATCAGGAAGCTGTCGCCTCGCTGCCGTTTCCACCCCGTCAGCTCTAACGAGGGGGAGGTGTGCATTACCGGCCGCTACAATCGCATTTGTCAGCATGATCCTTTTAAGTGCATTTCAATTAAAGCCTTATTCTCTGATTTTATTACGCATCGACTCCGTGGCAACTGCTCTCGTCTGGTAGAACAAGCGGTGGATAATGTACGCAATTTAATTTCCTTAATTGAGCAAGCGTGCTTTTCATATCCTAATTCCTTAAACAGCCTCTGATTCTGCATCCAGCTAGGCTGCTTTAATGAAAAAAGGGCAGCCAAAAACATCTGTTACAGATGCGATTAAATTACCCACGCAACATCTGCATTCGCGATAGGCAAACAGCTCCTTTATCTACTCTGGGAAATTATCTGTTCTGGCTGAGAATATCTGGAATATTAATATGTCTATATCTGTGAAGCCACCCTGCTATATATTTTTCTGTCAAGCATCAGGCATCCAAGGGATTACTTCCAGACAGGAATTTAGCTATTGATTTTTTAAATAATTAGGCCATTATGAATGTTTCTTCTTTTGTTGACACAACTAAAATTTCCTAGATAGTTCTGAACTAGATGGTTTGGCAGGTCTGATGTACAGTGTAGTACTGGGCTGGTCATCGTGCCCTGGGGTCTGTCTCAGGGGATGTTCATGTCACAGACAATCAACACTGTCTTATTTATTCATTTTCTTTTTAACAGAGTGCCTGACCCTTACTGGCTTCTTGTAGCGCCTCCTGCTGGTCAGGGCTGGAAAGCACACAGAGACCGCTTTATTTTAGCAATCACATGCTCACCTGTAGCCCCCCCCCCCCAGTTGCCACCTCCCACATCGAGACCTTTTTCTCCTGCTCCCTCCCCCCAAGCTGAGCCCACATGCTGGTATTCCTGGAAACGGTTTCCCCCATTTTCGGCGTGGGGGGCAGCATAAGTACGGCGCTATAAATGTGACATTTTAACATGCTTTTTCTGGAACTGTGGAACACCCACAACTGGCTGTTTCGCGTTTCATGGGAGTTTGCCTTTTACTACGGCGCGTCCCACGGTGCTCAGGCAGTGGAGCACCGCTGCATGGGGACACACCCGGGGCCCCCTCTAGTTGCCAATGTGTGGCCCTTGTCTTTAAAGTCACACTCTGCGGCTGCACCACTAAGTGGCACAGGAATGAGACGCACATGGATGCCCTAGCGCTGTCCCCTTTCAAGTGGCCTGCTCCGGCTTTCTTCCCTATTAGAAGCCTTGATTTTGTTTTCCTTTCCCCTCTCTCCTGGGATCGCCCTCGCGGTCAGCATTGCTCTGTAATGGCTTCCAATTTATCCGGGGCAGGGTTTTGCCACTGGGACCGGTGCAGGTTTCCCCATCTACGGCCTACCTTTGTCTTTCAGGTAACCTGTGCCTGTCACATCACTGTTCTCCTGGCTCGGGATGTGGTTCAGCGTGTCAGGCCTCTGTGCCTGGCTCCAGCCCTGGCCTTGGCAGAATAGTCACTATTCCATTGGGCCCTTGCGCAAAGGCCAGAATGCTCCAGGGGTGCCCGCTAAACGCCAGACCCAGCACTCAGACCCCAAGCTTCACTCTCAACTGTATTTAAGTGTGTGTAAGTCTCAGAATGAGAGAAAATATGGGATGCGCAAGAGAAGAAGCATTGAAAATGACCTGCACTCGTAATCGTGCAAATGGTGAATTCAGGATCATTTCGTTTTTTATTTCATTCCTCAACACCCCAAAGTCTGACAGAGGAGGCGAGCGCGGCCCCAGCGCTGACCTGGCGTGGTTCTCGAACCCTTGACCCTGTCCTCGTTACCCCAGCGGGACTGGGGAGAGCCGATGCCGAGGGCGCGATGGTAACCAACCCGCAGAGCCTGCTCTGTCCTGCTCTTACTGGCTGACTGTTATTACACTGGAAAATATGCCTTGATTTCCATCGACCCGTCGCGAATCAATGCTTTTAAAAATCTTAGACACCTTTTACTTAAGAGCAAAAGCATGCATTTTATGTTTTGACATGGTCGTATTGATTGGGCAGTGGGGATTGGGGGTGGGGGGGAGGGGGGCATTGACTCTTTCCTTGTCTGCCAGTGTCTGGTAACACGACATCCTTAATGGGCTCACTGGGGTCCATCTGTGTCCTCCACCCCCGCCCTCTCCCAGTCCCTACCCAGTACCACCCGTCCTCTGCTGATTCGCCCGCTGCCTTTTTTCTTAGGCTAATCGATACTGCGCGCTCCCTGCCCACACCCCGTCACTCATATCTGCCTGGCCATAAATTATGGATGCCTCTCTCACATCAGGTATAAGATTTCTATTGTGTTTGCCAATTGCTGATCAATATGCCCCGTCTTATTGTGCACCCCGCTTCCCCCTCTCTGCTGTTTGCTCGCCCACGGTTCCGGTCTCTTCCCTTGAACTTGAGCTCTTCCCCAACCTGGAGGGCAAGGCGACTCAGCGGTCTTTAGCAGACAGCGCCAGCTATAATCTTCGAATAACAAACATCTACTCCCCTCACTTATGCTCCGTTCCTCGCTCCCCCGGCCCGACGTGTCATTAACAAGTGTAGACAAGGTCTCCAAAACAAAATGCCAGGGCTTTTACTCCATGCTGTCTCCACCGGGGTGTGGTCATGCATTGAGAAGTTTTGCTTTCGCGGTTCAGGACGTCGCCCCTGCGGGCAAATGTGAGTGAGGCGCACTGTTTGTTTGACATGTAAACTGAAAAGAAAGGCAGTATCACAGGAGCCAGGAGTCAAATCTATAGTCTAAACATCAGGAGTATATCAACACGCCTCGCTGGTGCCTTGGTCTGCAGTGTTTATGGGTCAGGAGGGCCTATAATAGGCATCATGCTGCTTACAGTTATAACCTGCACAGTCTGTGGCAAGACCCGTTATTAACATGCTCCAACTGAACAGCCCCAGTAAAATATCCAGCTATAAAAATGTTAAAAATTCGTTTCAGGTGAGAGAATGATTACAATAAATGAAAGCCTGACCGGAAGGTTAAACCTGTCCCAGAATGCAACACTTCTGAGCTGCCCACTTGAACCAGTGTTAATATTGATTTCTTAATTTAGTCTTTTTCCTGTATATTATTTTCAATTTTCATTTGAAATCCAGTTGGGTTTTAGTAAGTTTTCAGTTTATTAGCTTTTGTATTAAAGACATATTTCAATTTAGTTTTTATACGTCTAAGTTTATCTTTGACTATTTTAATTTCCAGATAGACCAAAAGTTGTAGAGTTGTAGAATTTCTGATCTTTAGAGAATCCTACACAAATACACAGTGTACACAAAATTGGGCAAAACAGGTTTCAGGTTTATGGTCATTAAAGTTAAACAAAAATATAAATAACTAAATAAATATAACATAACATTTTAAAATGTGTCACACACTCTTAGTTTGAGCAACCCCCCACCCTGGGGTTCGCTGAGTACTTCGGATCAGGTTCACCTGTCCCTGCCATTTGTTGGACAAGCACGTGACGTCCTCGCTTTTCCACTGCCCCCACGTGGACCTTAAAATGAATTATTCAGATCATCAGTCCTCGTTAGAGTCCTTCTACGAGGGGATTCAGGACAACAGCTAACAGCTCACACAGCAGAAAATCTATCCCAAGTGACATTTCACTTCAAATGGCAATTAATATACCCGGAAACAGGATATACTTTAGCATGATTGCTCTTCAGGTGAAATGTTAATTAAGTAATTGTGCCTGAAGGTAAATTTCTATTTCACGCCGAAGAAGGGACAGAAAACAAGCCAAATGAGTTGGAAGATCTTAGACGGCGAAATGTCTCCTCTTAGCTAGGAGTCTAGTCTATGATATAGAAACAGTGACTTGGGTAGAGCGAGTCCCCTTGAAGCCAGCAGTGAAATCCAGAATCATGTGCAATGTGGATCTCAGCAGACATCCATAGAAATCCACCCCCCCCCCCCCCAATGGGGCGTATGGACAAACTTTTGCCAACATATCCCTTGTTAATCTCAAAACTGGGAATGATTGGCAACCCAGTGGGGTAGGTCTCTGTGCCTGTTAGCAGAAGGTTGCCAGTTTGAGCCCTGCCTGAATAGTCACATCTCTGCTGGGTCCTTAAGCATGGCCATTAACACCCCTCCCCTCTCCAAAACGCTCCAGGGGTGCCGGATAAATGACTGACCTTGTGCTTGGTTCCCAAGCTTCGCTCTCAACTATCTATATATGTGTGTCTCAAAGGAGAGCAAGATGGAATATGTGAGAGGAAGCTTCGCAATGTACCTGTACTTGTGCAAAGTGCAAATAAAGATAAAGCCTCAGCATTACAGATTCTGTGCCTGGTTGGTTTTGCTGAAGTTTTCCCTCCAAGTTTTTCCTTTTTTGCATGCAGAAGCCCAGAATTACATGTAAACCTGCTGACTACCTCAATGCCAATGCACGGTACACGGCCAAAGGTGCCGTTTGTGGTTAGTTTGAGCTTCATCTCCGTGGGATCCTGTCTCATCCCATGTGCTCACGCTCCCAGCCTTGCATGCCAAGCACAGATCCCTCCTTATGGCGGCCGGGAGGGGAAACAGAGAGGCGGGGAACCCTGAGATTCAACCAATGGGAGGAAAACGTCCAATCAGCGATCCTCATCTCCAATTGCTGATTAGCGATAGCGATTTTAAATATTAGTTTTATCTATGTGTTATAATTCAAACAAAATGTCAAAACAGAAAACTAAAACAGTTAAAACAGTTAAACAGTTAAATTACCTTTCAGCTGAGTGTATTGGTGTTAGTTCAGGAAATTGTTTATATTTTTTCATTTATTTTCTTGTTTTCTGTAGTTGTGTGTCTGAAGTGAGTTACTGACATAACTCCACATCCCATCACTGAATGAAAACAGACTGGTGTAACTAGGGCCTTCCCAGTATGGGACCCGCGCATGTTGAGTTTTCTGGGTACATCAGTAGACCACACAGCAGCAGTTCTGCGCCTCTTAGCGGGAGAGATAAGGGGTTATGCCCTTGGGGAGCGGCAGGCCTCCCGTGAGGGTCTCACACCTGTGCTCGGCGTGACAGGGGACCCCGAGGGAATTCCCTAAGTGTTCCAACCTTGACTGTGCTCTGCCCTGCTACAGAAAGCGCAGCCCAGACAAGACGATGTCAGACCGACGATAAGGACAATGACAAGTTAGTTAGTGTATTAACCTCTAGGAAAAGCAATGGAGCCCCCCTGTGAATCCAAGGTTTGTGAAAATTCTACCGTGCCACTTTCTCGTCTGTGTCCCCCTGCATTATCTCACCATGGAGACGATCCGATTGTGCAAGGCGACGTTAAAAGTTTCTGTCCGTGTCAGACCAGTGCTTGGGTTTGAACTGACGATGCTTCACCGTCTGAAATGCTGTAACTTGTGACCAATAAATGAGTGTGGATAGCGAAGACCACAAATCCACAAATGGGACGGATTTTTTTTTTAGTACAGCACAAGGCTTTCAGTGCCCTTAGACCTATGTAGTTAAAAAAAAAACTATATAAATATAATATATATATATAACATTTCCATTAGAAATGACATTAGATTACTGAGATTCAGTGTTTAGCATAGTAGTATGGAGATTCCCGCACTCATCTTTCCCGTCTTCTAACCAGTTATCCAGGTCAGAGTCTCGGGGAACATGAGGTGAATTCTGTATCTCAATTGTTATAATATCCCAGCTTCACTAGTTATTTCACAAGGAGAGCAAAGGAAAAAAAACATTTAAAATACATATCTTCCTATACACTGTGTATGCTCACATGTTGTGTTACAGAGGGGCTGATTTGTTATTTTGGGGCAGGACACCTTTTGACACAATCTGCTCACGGCCTCTTCAATAGGCGTGCTTGCATTTTAATACAAATCGCTGGCTCCTCTGAACACACAAGCAAGTCCCGTGGCTGAATTCCTACAGCGTGCAGACGGCGTCGAGAGGTCCGCTTACTGTGTGGCTAAACATCATAATGACAGAATGGCCGGACTCGTTAGAGCTACCAGGAAGGCCAGAAGTGCGAAAATAACAGCTCAGGGCAACAGCGATATGCAGAACGGCTTCTCTGAATGCACAAATCGCCTGACCTCGAAGATGTTCTGGAGGCAAAGATGGGCCCTACCCAGTACTACCAAGGCTTACCTTATAAAGCGGCCATTGAATTTATACTCTCTTCTAGTAAGCAAATGGGTAGCACCTGCCACGCATTTCAATGTCACTGTGACCTTTAGCCATATATTTTTAATGGGCTCATTTGATTGAGAGTGATCCACCATTGGCAAAGCCTTTTGCTAGCATGAGCTACAGCTACGCAGTTAAATACCGCCTTTTATTAAAGTCGAGGTACGAGAACCGATATCCGTACGTGCTTCAGCTATTAGGAACAGAGGTAACGAGGCTGCAGGCTGATAAGCCCTTCATGTTTTCCGAGGGTTTATGGGGAGAAGAGATTACAGCCGTCACACACCTGGCCTTCAAAGCTAGTTCCTGGCTGGCAACAGGACTTCTCACTGCGCCTGCACCGCTGAAGGTCTTCCCCTGTTTGCCAGCTCCTCGGTCGAGGGCTTACTGCTTTCGAAAATGCCCGCTATTATTTAATTATTTGACTACTTAGCGAACGCTTCCACGTCCAAAAAAAACACGCGTGCAGATCACGAATTTGCCCCCAATATTCCCGTTTTGTATGGCTGGAGGTTTTATCGAAGTTTATTTATACTTACGGGTACTTAGCTAGCTGTGTGGGTGAGATCTGGCAACATCGGGGATGCTTTAGGTGGCACTACGGCCGGTTCCCAAGCACCGTGCCGAGCGTAGCTGTTGGTGACAAGGCCACCTGTTCCCGGTAATGTCCCCAGGAGGAAAGGAGCTCCTCGTCATGGCCTGTCCCGCTCTGGGGATAGCGATCGGCGGTACCGTCTGACTGCGATACAATGCCTTTTTTGTGTACACTCGTTTTTTTTCTGCTCTTCATAAGCATGTTCCTGCAGCCTCCTCTCCTGTCTCTCCTCATCAAATTTCAGAATATGTTACTTCTCTGATAGCGAGGACAAGACTTGAAAGAAAATCGTAAGGATGTGAGCTTATACACTGTGCCAGATTTTTGTTAAATAAATGGGCAAAAACTGGTGCCAATTCATCAGTAATTGTCCCTTCTGGCACTGTCTGTTAAAAAGTCTTGGAACAGCCTAAGCCCAAGATCACGGTAAATGTTAATCTTCTTATACTTAAGGTATCAGGTTCTCTTTTGATGTTCCTAAACATGTTGACTCCTATCTCCGACAAGTAGGCTATCCAGACATAGCTAAAAGCAAGCAGGTTTTGTCTGTTATGGCTTAGTAGAAAAATTCATGTTTCTGTCTCTCTTCCAAGTGTTTTTGTGTTGTTTTTTTTTTTCTTTTGGACTAGAAACACAACAACAGATTGAAAAAGAAACAAATTTTTTTAAATATGTACCTTTATTTTGGACCCACCCCCATCCTAGTTTAAATGCAGTCACTCAGATTATAGTGAGAGTGAAGTAACTCGACTCATTTTTAAATCACTATTAATCCAGCCCAGCTGGTATGTCACCCAGGAGGGATATTAAGACTATTCAGAGATGTGGCTTATAAATGGAGCATCATTTTCTTTCTTGTCATTTCTAATTATTTGGGAAAAATCATGGGATTGATGGAGTTGGTGAGGAAGTGCACAGAGAGAGGGGTGTACTGTTGGGGGCCTGAGGTTGGGGGCGTGGGGATCGAGTCCAGGTGGGGAGCAGGTGGGTCTGCTGTGAAAGGTGCCATGCCCCCCCGTTGAGTGCTGAGGTTAGGGAGGTCAGCACGGGTCCATAGGGGTCACGCCGTCATGCGCGGGAGCCTGACACACCGAAACGACAAGGCGCGCAAGGGGGGTCAGCGCACAGAGAGCGCTGCACAGGTGCTATACCGTCAACGAGTCACACGTAGATGTCCCAAAGTGCATGGGTTTGCCTGCTATAATACTATATACACTATATACTATATATAGCTATATACTATAATATAAATTTCCTTGTCATTCGCCATTCAGTGAAATTGCCGAAGTTCACCCCCGCATGGTTGACAACTCTCACCATCCTCAGATGACAAATTTTAACATTGCCGCCCCCCCAAAGAGGGTGAAACTGGATGGTGCGGGGGGGGGGGGGGGGGTATTTGAGGCTCAGAGGCCCCTTAGCATGTTTATGTGCCTGCGGTTATGCGCCATGTGTGTGTCGTTGGGTGCCCGTGAATACGAGCTACACAGCTACTGCGTCAGCCTGAAAATGTCAGCAGAACCAACAGTGTAAGTGCCAATCCCAGGTAATTACGGTGAAGCGGCCCGGCGTCGGGGAGCGATTTGCTGAGGCAGCTCCCACGGCTTCTTCTGGGGCGTGCTCGGGCTCCTCCCGCTTCCTGTCGCCCAGGATTCCGCCTTGAAACCAGACAGCTGCGTTCCTTCGCACGTTGAATTCCCACCTTGAAGCGATAAAGCAGAAGCCGGCCTGCCTGCAACGACTCCAGACTCCACACTACTGTCCTTGGAGATTTAGGATGCAGTTCATAACTTTATTATGACGATTTGTTACGGGGGGCGGGGGGGGGGAGAAAAAAGCTGGTGTAGGTTTGGCAGGGGGACGGTTTGTCAGCGTTGGCACTGGTAAAATGCCGCCCGTTTCGTTGTGACTCTGTGATTCCACGTCTGTAGATGCAGTTAGTGCTCTGTCTGTTGAAACTGATTTGAAGGAAGATCTTGCCTTTCCAGACCTGGGAAATTGTGGCAAGGCCATCTTCTATTAAACTGTTTTTAATATCAAGAGACTTCCTGGTTCAAGGTAGTTTTTGCGGGCTGGGGGGGGGTGTAGAAGTCTCCCTTGCCTTGCCCTGGGTAGGCCGGATCATGGGGGATTCCTAGTAGGGTTTGTCGTGGGGGATTCCTGCTGATGTCATTATTTGGTCATCCCCGGTGGCTGCCCCTGAGTTTGTTTCCCGTGGCGGCGGGTCGCGCCTTCGCCTCCCAACCCATGTGACTCCTGCCGCTGGTGGCTTACAGCGGGAAGGCGCAGGAATTATCCGGCTAATGACCGAATTAAAGCCGTGAGTCACCGTGAATCTTCATGTAATGTTACGTCTGAGAAGAAGGTAATAGATTGTCTACCAGGGTCTGCCTTTTCACTGACTTTGAACAGGCGTGTTTTAAACCGGCAATGTCACTCTTATAACTACATAACCAATATTGTCATCTTTATTATTAAGAATTAATCTGTGGCCCAGGAGATGGACACCTGTTGTTTTCCTTTTTCCGCATACGGGCATCAAAAACGGCATTAAACTGATGCCGTGGGCTGTCAGAAGAGATAGATATGTATGATATGCATGAATGGATTGTCAGACCTGTAAATGAATGAAGGGAAGAGCAAAGGAACCTCTGAGGGAGCAGAGGAACGGTGGAGAAGCTCTGAGGAGTGGCACAGCAGCCTGAGGCAGAGGCTGGCCATACAGATGCAGTGGGTGTGGCCTGTGAGCGCTAACCCTGCAGCCGACCCACTTCTCCACTCGGGTTTCGGAGCGGAGGGCCAAACACTCGCCTTTTTAACGGCAGATCGGAGAGCGCCGTAAATTTGGCGGGCTGCTGCGTTCCTGTCGGCCTCACATAACCAAAGAGTTGGCACTGGACGGACCAAAATCCCCACATTTGGAGGTAGCCGGGTGACCTAAGCCTGCGAAGCTTTCCTGGCCTCCGGCCTCTCCCCTGGAAACGGGGCCTAAATCAACAGCTCGCTGGGTTCCCGCTCTCTCTGAGCGTGATGTAATCAGCACTCGTCTGAACACACCGACAAAACATGGCTCCGGGTTCTCGCATGCAGAATGCACTACGTTCCCACCATGGCGGGTACCGGGGTCCTAAGGGCCAAGGGACAGCACAGGTGCCTCAACTGGACCCCTTTTTCTGTAAAAAAATTTTAAAAAAAAATTAAAAAGAAAAACAGTTTTTCTCATCCATTCCACTTGGAGCAAGTCTTATAAATAACCATCCATCCATCCATCCACATTACACACATTTATTATATTAGCTTACAGTAGACATACTGCAAAACTCAGTTACCATTCAGTTACAGTATCTGCACATTTTCTGATGCTGTTTACGTTCGGCATGTGGATTGGGCGTACAGCCCGTAAAGCTGTTATTGCATTTGAGGCTGGTGCACTGACCACAGCTCCCCACTTCCCCGCTACACTGGCTGCTTTTTTACTGCCTTTTGTTAGTGCAGGATTACACACAGTCTGATTTTTTAATTTGGTACGATTCCCGGTCACTTTGTGGATTTCACCCAACGTTGTGTAATTCTCATCCCATTAATGACATGGCTGTAAAAGGGAGACAGTGGCCTTTTAGCCAGAGAAAGCGTTTTGCTAGCCACAGAATCTAAACACACCTGGATGGGAACCACAGCACCATCAACAAAACCACCAACCCCAAACAGCCCCCATCCCCCAATCACTCTGTTAATGTCTCAGCATATTTAGTCCCCAAAACTCCCCCTTACATCTTAAGTGACATTGGCTGGAGTATCAGCTCATCTTTATTGTGGAAAGTAATTGCTGTTTTTGGAGCCATTTAAATAAAGTTAATGGGGGGTTTAATTGAATATGCACAGACATATGAAAAAGGCTGTATTGTATAAATTCTCTGCTAGGTTTTTGCAGCTGCCCTCTATTGAAGTACGCAATGCAACTGTGAGCCATTTGTATTCATGTCACTTTCTTGAACGGTGCAGGAAAGACCATGCAATTAGCAGCAATGATTGTCTTTATTTGCGATATGCACGTTTTACACCATGCATTTTCAAGTTCAGATTCTAATATAAAACTTATACTGCAAAGCAATTCCTCTGTCTTCCTTTTCTTCCCCTCATTGTCCCAATGCTCCATGTGTAAAAGGTGAACAGAGGTGTGAATTAGCTTACCAGGTAGAGGAAGGCATGGAGAACTAGTATTTCGCATCCTGGGTTAAAGGCTGAAATTAAGAGCTGTCAATAGGAAAAAGAATGAAGAACCAAATTCGAGTTAAATAACAAATGGGAGTGCTTTGATGTCCTAAACAGGCATTATTCTGAAACAGGGAGTTAGAAAAACTGTATAGTAAGAAAAGATCTCGCAGCGTACATTGTAAGCCCACATCGGCCACAACAAAGATTAAGATGACAAACTGACGAGCAGCGATTTGTAAACATGGCAGCCTGGGAGAGGTCCACTCATGGAAAAAATTTTCTTTATATGGCTTCAATTTCTCCATCTGAAAACCCTTACAAACAAAAAAAATAAAACAAAAAAATCTGGAAAGTATGCGTGTATCTGGCATAATATTAAACAGGAGTACTACAACATCAAGACTTTTTGTGTAAAGATCACTTTTTCCGAACCGTTCTTCTTATTGTGTAAATTGGAGTATTAAAAAATATGTCTCCAGTGGAGAGGAGTTTGAAAGGACAATGAAAACTGTGTGATATCGAAAATAACCTTAACTGTGACGAGCGGGACCACTAGAGGGAACACTGCATACTCGCCCTTAACACCGCGCACTCCGCTCGACCAATAAATCCCATCTATTGAAAAGGTCGTCTGATTCACGCATCTTTACCTTCAGTGGCCACAGCCAGCCTCTTTTAACTGGTCCAGGGCCGTCGTACCAGACTGAGCCCAAACGGCAGCCCACCCCATCCAAACAACCCCCCCCCCCACGGCATGACCTCCTGTCCTCGCGCACAGGCATCGCGGCTCCACATGGTCATTTTCATTTGCCAGATTACCCTCCCCCCCCTTCCCCGCCCAGGACAGCCTAAAATGACATGTGGTTAAATGGCTGATTACACCATGCGAAGGGGCTCTGAATGCACGTTCTAGGGAGACAAGGCACTATATCCAGATGTAGGAAGGAAAAGAGTGACGAGACAGCTGGTGTTTGTCCTAATAACAGGTTTTCAGTAGAGAAGGAGGCGCCCTGTGAGATAAATATGACTGGATTACGGAGCTCGCTGACAGCGAGTGAGCACCACCGTGCACAGACACTCGCGAGGCGCACATCACAGCCCCAGACGCCGCAGGCCTTCAGGGCCGGCCAATGGCCGTAACTCACTCCTCGTTGTCCGCTTGCGTCCCGGTTCACTTCTGATGTGTCACATGTCCAGTGTGCTGCCTGATTTCTCAATGATGATATGCGTGACATTCTTATGCATTTCATAGGAAAGCATCCAGATTTAGTTGGAGTTTTTATAAAAAAAAAAAAAGAAATGGTTTATGAAGAAATGTAAAAGCTGTCGTTCTATATTAGAAATGGGGCAGTCAATACTACAAGTAGCATTTTTTGGAGAAAATATACCTGAATACATGCACATGTAAAACACAGTCAAGTATATTTAGGGTGTCACAGAAGCTCCTGAGAGGACACTTATCACCCCTACCTTGGGCGCTCTGTAGCCACAATCTGCAAAGGTGTCTTCAACGTTACGCATATTGATTGGCTCTGGAGTTTACTAATGAAACAGGGATTTCACTAGTTCTCAAATGTGTCTTTATTGATCAGTGAGGAGATACCTACAAAGCAGACCCTGAGCATGTATACCTAGCAGGTACTGTGACCGCTCAGAGCAAGCTGTTACTAAAGATACGGGTCAGAACTTAAGTCACCAAAAGACGTGGGGCTTGGGATATGAGAGTGGAGACCCATCTACACTGAGATACAACCCAGTTTTTCCACCAGCTTCATCTAGCAATAAAGAAGACTGAGATGCCACATGGCTATTAGTTGCCGGTGATGGGGATTCATGCGTCTAATCAGTTCCAGATTACGGGCTCGCTGGTAACACGGTTAATGTTCCCGAAATGTCTTGTTAGTGATGTAATTGTGTGGCTTTTTAAATACGTTATAAGCGATGCATTGGTGCAGATGTTTACTTTTGTTTTAAAACAAAACTAAAAAACCAACAAGGGGAAACATCCATTCGTAACCAGAATTCAATTGGAGACTTAATCGTTTGGTATCAGACTTAGGAATTCAGATAGCAGTGCTAAACACACATGTCATTATCAGGACTGGGGATTAAGAGAGAATTAGGGTGATTGCCATGGGCTTTTTAATTGTTGTTTTTGCGGCGAGTTCGTTGTTCACTCAAACCCTCAGCATACTGAGTCATTCAAGGGCTTTCCTGCTCTGCGCCGCTTAAACGTCAGCTAAACATGCGACAAGTTTGAATATGCAAAATCTAATTCACAGGACAAAGCATTTTTGCTTGTTGTGGTTTGACCATCCATCCATCCATCTTATAACCATTTATCCTGGCCACAATTGGTCTTCCTGAAGTCATTCAGTAATTGAGATTAAACGGGAGCTCATTGGAAATCGGACAACTTGTGCCCAGGAATCTGTTTTGAGACGTGATGTTTATTGAATATTTCATGAGCTATGAAATTCACAGATGCATTTCCAGGAAGGTAGCTCAGTCCCAGTGATTGGCAGTTCTCTATAAGCCCACTCAGGATTTTGGCATCATCTAAACTAAGTTATATTAACTTGACACTACAAGAAAACATTAATGGGAACTGGAGACTGAGAAACCAGAGTGGAGGTAGCACTGTTTCAATATAATTATCAACATGTAGTAATATTTTTGCAGCACTGATCAATTTCAAGGCGACTATTAAAAAATACAAGCAGCGGGTGCTGATGGGTGCAAGAAATGGAAAGACTTCTAAAACAAATTAAAACAGAAACCGAAATGTCTCCTGGTGTCAGACAGCAATCTTGAAGCGGCAGTCCTCTGATCATGATGCATGTCATGCAAATTTATTTGGATATGAAGGGAAGTGTCTAGCGGCGATGGAGCTTTCCGGTGAAATACCCTTGAAAGGGCCTTTCAGAAAGACAGGGAAGCATAAATGCTGAACTGACAGCCTTCAGTGCCGGAATTCTAAGCCCACGAGTCGGGCCTTGAACTGAGCTCGGCTCCTTCCCAGTTCTTAATTCACTAGCCTTGATTAGAGCCTAAAAATAAGTGATATGAAGGTTAAGCTAAAAGCTCAACTTCAACATACCGATGACTGTGGATAATAGCATGCTTTCATTTTCTGGGCTAGTCAATGATAAGTTGATAGTTCGCGACTCCTATATAGTTACCATAGTTTAATTACTCCACAGAATTATCTGGGTTTGTCTAAGTTTTGATAAAAATCACATAATGAGGACGTATCTCCTTCAGATAAACACAGCTTCTTGTCTTCTTCAGTCTTATTTTCAGTTCAGCTGGAATCATGGGCTCTGTGCCCAGCACGCCCCAGGGTTACCCTCCCCAGGGTTGGCGCACTTTGCTAGCAGCTAATCTGAATGCGCTGGAGTGTGACACAGGCTGATCGTCTTTCACTATATGTATCTGCAGCCATTCAAGTGGCCTTAGAGGACTGTGATGCAGCATGCTTTTGGGACTCCGTCATGACTCTGATCTTCTGTGTCCTGGACACATTGGGGGAGAGACACTAGAGGACAACCCAGCCCAAGGGCCAATAAGAGGGATGGGTCAGGAATGAGCCCTGATCGTCATGTCTGGATGTGGAGCTTTGGCAGCATGTGGGTCACTCCTTGGACATGGCAGGTCCAGATAAGCTATGGCCTGCCATGGCATGCAGCCCTCAGATCTTACCAGCTACCCTCTGCTTGTCATTAGCCTTTTTTATGGCTCTGTGTCTGCATGACCTTTGCTGGAAAACACGCCTTTGCAAACAAAACGGTGTGAGACCATGCTACACAATATGCCGTGTGGACAGAAAATCTGGACTTGAACCAACAACCCCCTGGTTCCATAGCATGTCTGTAGCTTTAATAACAACACTGCCACATCACTTTATAGATGTTTGTTCATAGTGCATACCAGGATGTTTCACTAGAAATAAAGGCACAGGGTCTTTTGTGGGCATTGAAGCTACACCCTTTTTACACACCCATGCCCTTATCCACCATATAGGAGCCACACAGCCTGATAGTTCTGCCTCAGACACGCCTGTGCAGACTGTTGTCCCCTTCATGTTCCCCATGTCTGATTCGAGCTCTTTCAGAGAAGGTTAAACATTTTACTATTCGATCAATGAGGAGCATCTTACAAATCATACACATTGATCATTATAATCATTTAGCTGAATGTAGGGCAGACACTAAAATCATATGCACTTAGTCTTAATAGCTCACATTAAAGCAATTATGCCCACACACTATCGCAACCGTGCAGTTTGCATATTATGCAGCCTAATACATCTTTTTTGTCCTCAAGAATTTTACTCATAAATTACGGCCTTAATTTGTATTGACTATTTCAGGTGTAAAGTTGGTCGGCAGGCTGTAATTGGCTGTGAGAGGATTCACAATGCGGCTTTATGGGTAAGAATAGAGTGACATAATGGGCTTCCTCATTTTATATGTATGTGTCAATACCTGGAATGTATTTACTAATGACAGTGCAACTGCGGAAGTGACCCGCTAATGAACAGAGCGCATTCGTAAGTGCAGTCAGCAGGTCAAGGACTTGAAGGAAATGGTCCTTCTCCAGCGGTTGGGTGATAAATGTGATGCGCACCTCCTCCAGCCCAGCGGCCTTCTGCCCTGGGACTTCAGGGCCTGGGAGTGGATCTCACCCGTGGGCGTCGTTCCGAGCGAGGAAGGCCTCCCCCCCCCCGACACTGCTCCTCGCAGGTGCAGTGAGCAGACCTCTTGGTTTTGGACGTACGTGTATAATTCCTGTGACTCAGTGGCACGGGGCGCGGCCGGGGCCACTGCGTCCCCTGTCTTGCCGTTGGCGTGACAGGGGCCAGGATGAGCTGCTGCAGGATAGAGAGGAACGTATGACCTTCTCTCTCCCTGTCCCCAAAGCTCAGGACATCCCAGGTACGCCTCACATTGCAGATTTAGTATTTCAGAGGTAGAGCATCCTTTATTGCACAAATGGTTTTCGATCTCGTTTTACGAAATGCATCAGATCAGTGCAGGAATACATTTATATAAATCATAACGAACACTCTTTGCAAAGGGGTCACTTTCGCCTTCTCACCTAACATATTTATTTTGCTTATAAATCCACAGGGAAAGGATTAACCTTCACAGGTATGTTCAGTTATTTTAGCTTACTTGAACTTTTCTGTGAAAACAATATAAGCCATAGTTATGTCTCAGCGGTGTGACATCTATGCAATCCATGTTTTGAATAACTAGCTTGTAAAAGAGGACTTGGCTCCATAGATGCCTCAGTACCACTAGCATGAATGGAGAGATGGCAATTTTCACATACCGATGGAAAAACGGAATTGCCAAGCAAAGATTTCGCAATTACTTGAGACATCTTTCTGTGCAATGATTTATTTATGTAAACAAACAAATAAATAATACAATTTCTTTACACCCTCACAACGCTGTCCAGAATATGAGGTGGATGGATGCATGGATGGATATTTAAAAAAAATATGGGTAGATGCATACATGTACCATTTTAATTTCTTATCTAATTTTCGAGTTTTGTCAAATTTTCATTAGACTGACTGGGAATTCTAGTATACATTCAGAATGCAAAATTAATTTAACATAACTAGAGAAGGTCAATCCCCAACAGTGCTTGGTGTCCTCTGATTTGAATATATAGAAATCCTCATTTATCATGAGGCGAGACACAAACATCGGTTCCCTGGCTGTCACTCAGGCAGTATTTATAGAACCCCCCAGCTCACGCGCACCCTGTGGTCCGCACGCCAGTGCTTTCCAAAATCACAACATAGTTAAACGGTGGACTGAGCGGCTTTGGGAATTCAGAGCCGCATCCAACAGGAAGCTGTCTGAGGGCGCGCTGGCAACAATGCATTCCTGAGCCGCCAGCGATGCAGAACGTTCAAGGACTTAATCAAGCGCAGTTACACAAAGCTCAATGCGGCGGGCAGCATGGAAGCTAATCACGTGTAAACATCTAAACAATAATCGTCATGGCCACAGGGCT
Source organism: Petrocephalus schoutedeni (assembly GCA_026780765.1). NCBI lineage: Eukaryota > Metazoa > Chordata > Actinopteri > Osteoglossiformes > Mormyridae > Petrocephalus > Petrocephalus schoutedeni. The sequence goes on from JAODKL010000009.1 coordinate 10,945,302, forward strand.
CTGGGAGTTGTACTAGATTATTTATCAAATACGCGGAACTGCTTCTGACCCCATGAAGACGCCGTTGATTTCCCCCCCCCGCCCCCCCCCGACCATTAATCACTGTCCTCAATGAGAGGGAAGCTTTACAGAATGGCCACGCTATTTCTTAATTTATTGGTTTTGCGTCCAGATTGTGATGTGTGTATGTTCTCTGCAGAGCGCTTGGTTTGTGTAATTGTTTGCAGTTGTGGAGGGCCGTTTTCAGCCTGCTCCAAGTGGTTTCATCGCCCTAGATCTTTTTTGACGTTTCTTTTTTTTTCCCCTAAATGGCATGGTGAGCTGGGTTAGAGGTCACGGCTGGTACGTCTGTTCTAAGCTGCCCGAGGAAGTGGAGATAGACTGGGAGGAAGCCTCACGCCTGTAGCTTGTTTTCCCCAGTTCACCGTAGCCCTCCTGATTCTCTCTCTCTCTCTCTCTCTCTCTCTCTCTTTCTCTCTCCTCAGAAAGATCCTCAGCGAAATTTGCATACTCACCAGGTCAGGGAAGTTAAAAGGAAAGAGGGTGGGGGTATCATATTGTAGCTGTTTTACAGAGTCTCAGAACTACAAGACACAAGGTCTGAAAAGAAGAAAGATATACTACAACTGTTTGATGAGCAACCGAGCAGTAAATTCATTAATCATCATTTTATGCCTCATCGAGCACTTTGCAAGCTCTTCTATGGGAGTTATACAAATTAGCCCCTGTAAAGGCAGTAATTTTAGTATAGCTAGGTAAGTGCTTTTTGATTGCCGTCTCGAACAATGCTTCCCTTGACAAGCTAATAAATCAGGTCTTTCTAAACCTGAAGAGCAGCTACTGTGAACAATACAGTCCACACAGAAACCAGTTCAGTGCTGGTTTCAACCCAACACGAGTGGAACGGTTGATTTTTCCCCCTGCCAGTGACTCCTTGGCCATGATTTGCTCAGGTCCTCCTGGAGACCAGTGCTCCTGCATGGTGAGCCTATCTCTGAGCTCCTAGGTAGGCATACAGATGGCCAGCGGATTCCCAGTTAGATCGAAAACGGAGCCGCTTTTTTCTAACCTCCAGTCAGAAGCGGGGTTTCACATATTAGCTGTGTGCAGCCATTTTGAGTACCTGTCGTGTGAGTTTTGATTTATCTACAGGTTTATATATGGGGTCGTGGTGCTGACAAGGCTCCGTGACGTGGTCATAGGGCGAAGTGTGTGGGGTAGGGTGGGGGTGTGGGGGGTGTAGAAAAACGGGAGGTGGCTTTATCTCTTTAAAATGCCGCTGTGATGGGATTATCTATTTCACTTGGCTGTAAACCATTTCACTAATCACACTGGCACTCCGCCGTCAAGCAAGCTGGGAAGATCTGCAGCAACAAAAGCCTGTTTGTATCAATAACCGTCTGATGGTATCTGACGCTTACGGGCGTCTGACAGAAACCTGAATAGAAGTAAAAGGAGACGTTTGTATCTTTACGTGTGTCTGTGTGTGTCTGTGTGTGTGTGTGTTTTTTTTTCCCTTCCAATACTTTCTTAAATGATCAGTTTTCAAAATGTCAAATCAAACCTTTTCTGAAACAGAAGACAAGGTGGATTATGGGTAAACATAATTACTGTGGCGGAGGCTTGGGCTGTATTAAATCACAGGCTCTTTCACATCACCGTAAAACAATAATATTGTAACAACCGCCTATACTTCGCTACTGACAGCCAGCATGGTTTACCATACGGCCCAGTCCCCCTACAGCTTCTATTCTGTTACTTTCTTCGTCGACTAATCCTCCTGTGAACTCGTCTAGACCAAAAGTATTTTAAGTGCAGCGTTCCTTCCCTCTTCTTCATTAACTTTCCTTCCGCACTCTGTCTCATGCCTCTGAAAATAACTTGGCCATCCAGAGGCAGTTCGCCCCTTTTATCGCAGGAGTCTATCCAATTAAATAAGTCCACATTCACGTGTGCATCAGTCAAGCTGCGACACTGCCGGCAAGCTTCAAGCCAGTCCAAGAAAAAAAAGGGGGGTCCGTCTTCTTTACGAACCGGACAAAACGCTGCCGGTAAATGCGCGGTCGTGTTTTATTGCAGAGCCTCGGACCAGATTGGGGTAGCCACCTTGGTGAGTTCCTCCTAGAGAAAGGAAGGAAGGTAGGCAGCATTCGCAAGACGTCAGAGGTAAATAAACAGCCAATTGCCCTTCGCCTCGGCCGTTCAGCGGGGAAACGCGTCATTAGTCTTCATCAGAGACTGAAGATGGCCATCGTTTTGGGCCTATGTCTCGGGGCCAGGGTGTGTGTCCGTAAGCTAAGGCTGCGCTGTCAGACATTAAGGAGATAAGGGCAGACCATGTGCGATTGTGTGGAGAGGAGAGCCTGTGGTTAGAATGTCAGCAGGTCAGGGTGTGGGGGTGACCGCAACAGGTCCCCTCTGGCTGCTTTGTCCTTTTCCATGTCACGCTCTGAAGTATGCATTTAATGTCACATGGCCAGAGCGAATGGGAGCTGCTGACAGGGCAAGGCTGCTTTATTTTACTGAAGATTATGATTGCTACTGCTGATATTTTGTTCTTATTATCAGCAGTGGCAGTAGTATTTTGACTAGTAATTTGGAAAAATAAAATACAGTACATACATTTATTTTTAAACTCAAATAATAAAAAAAATACATAAACAGGCAATTTTTTGTTATTTTGTACAATATACAGTAAAGAAGGTGATTAAATACCGGTACATCAGGTCTGAGTTTGTTTTGAAATATATCGCTTTATATACGTTTATAATAATCTTTTATCCATTTATAAAAGATCTCTCCTTTGACTGCGTGAGATTTCCGGTGATTAATTTCTATCAGCGCTGAATTAGGCCACGGAGAGCATTGCGAAATGACGCTGGGCGCGGAAGCGGCGAGGAGGCGCGCATTAGCGCCATTAGGATGCGGGGGCGTGGCCGCCCGTGGCGGCTTCGGCGGGCTGCCGCTGCTCTCGCTCCCGCGGGATCCCGGAGCGCTGCACGGTCCCGGCCGCAGGCTCCCGGCCGGCTTCAGGCAGCCTGCTGGGTCGCCGCAGCACATCGCAGCCGCTGTCCCCGGAGCCGGGCTTTCCGTCACCTCTTCCTTGACCCCCTGATGCGAGCTCGGCTGATTCCTCATCTTATCCGCCTTAGTTCGTTCGCTCAGCGAGATGTATTTTAAACCTCCACACACATCCATGGAATCCAGTATATAGGCGGATTCGCTGCGATAAAGTGGTTTATTAAAAATAAAATTAGAAACTTCAACTGCACTTTGAACATTTCATTCATAATGATAATACTGCAATATATGTAATTTATTTAACATACGGCTAATATTGTTGTTATGCTTTCCACTGTTTGGAATAACCGAATTATAGCTTTTTATGTAATATAATTTTATTGATGACGTTACTGATATGTAAATATCCTATTTGTAATTTTCCATTGTATTTTAAAACCGTAAATCATTTTTAACGAAATATACAAAATATGCCAGATATATTACAATTACGGCAGCGGTGTGCTGACGTTTGCTTCTAAGTGGTCCTTTCCGATAGATCCGTGGATAACTCTAGGCGGTACAAAGCAGCTGAAGTTAAATATGCCTTTTGCAACAACTTTTAATATCCAGAGTATTGTTTACAAGGTGATCCGTGGTTAATGTGGCCTGACGTTCGCACCCAATATAAAACTCATAAATAGTTTATTGCTTTTGAAGTTGCCCCCCTACTATTTTATTCCCATTTTCCCAATGAAGATATAAAGTCATATATACAAACGTGTAATTATGCTACGTCTTGCGTCAATTTTCCCAAAGCACCGAACAGTTAAGATTTTATAATAAGAATATTGAGTTTGGGAAGGTGGGTGGCTGCGGTGGCGATGGTTGAATAGGGGTTAGAAACGATGGGGGTGGTTAAATCAGAGGACAGCTGCGAGTAACACATGCAGCCGGTCTCTGGGGAATTATGTTTGAGATACAAAAAAAAAAAAAAAAACACAGAGACTAGTCCGAGAAGTCCTGCACAGGACGGCGGCAAACAGCTGTAAATCTAGCCCCGTCATTTTACCGAGGTCACTCAGCTGTATAATCGCCCAGTGAACCAGGAGCGGGTCTTTTAACATTAATAAGTTAAACGTTTTAAATGCGCGACGCGGCGTCGCCTCGTTTCGGTTTTCCTTTCGCCTGTTTAATGTATTTAGTACTTCAAAGACGGAGAAAGGTGACGCCGCGAAGACGGCATGTCACCTGTTTGATTTTTAAGGGAGAAAATGGGGTAATTTGTGAAAATTATGCTCGCACAGCGCCACAGTCCTCGTCTCTCAGCGAGAGCCAGAGCTAACGCAGAGCAGAAAGAAACAGCTGGGCTGAATTTTTAGCACCCATAATAAATTAAGAGGCTGGTCCCTGGGATTTGATGATTAAATAAAGCAAAGGCTGTAGGCTATTCCCAATGTGATTTCAGTGAAAGACTACTCCACTTCAATTATTTTTAGTCATGTGATTGGGGAGGGGGGCATGCTTGAGAGGTGGGATTTATAGATAATATTCTTTTACAGATAATGTCACATTTCTTCCTAGACATTAGCAAAATGACACGTTGCGAATTCCACGAAGTCTTCTGCGAAATAAATAAGGAATAATAATTGTATGCTCGGCTTCAGTGTGCCTTTTCGGGTTTTGCGTTCTAAAGAGATCTATTAGTCAGTTCACTGTTAAATTAAGGGAAAAAAGAATTAGAACCGGGAATACACATGTTTAAAACAATTATATTAAAAAATTATAATTCAAGAGAACGATTAAGATCGCTCAGGGCAACGCTGTATGCTGTACGCTACTTAAAGAGATCAGAAATGATGGTATAAGCCGGTCACTGAAGAGCGTATATCAGTTTACACGATTCGGCTGAATGTGATGCCCCTGTTGGTTAATTACGGTATGTTTAGGCACGCACGTTTCTAAAAGTATAGTGTTTTTTTTTATCGAAAAACCATCTAAATAAAAATATTTCAGTAAAAAAACATAACCAGCCGTGTTTGCAGCTTCATTTTAACACGCCTCAGTACTCGATTCTGCGGGACTCATTGTGTACACAGTCGAGTAGCTTAGCAGGTGAATTGGCAGGTGACGTATTTAGCAAATAGGCTTCTTGAGATCCCTCGAATTCCCATCGCTTCGTTAATATATTTCATTCGTCCATAAATAAATCAAACACCAACACCCAAGAGATCAATTTTCAAAAATAAACAGGCAAACATAAATGAAATACGCAACAAGCATAGGTCTGAAGATAAAATTTTATATTGGGTTGATTTGAGAACGGTTAACTATTAAGCAACCGCAACTTTTATTCAGTTTTATCGATATTAAACCAACTTATATGGTATGTGTACGAAATATTATTTAATTCCGTTGCCAACGTTTCATTAATAGATAATGACAACACTCGTAGCCATATTTCTCCTTTGCTCGTACTTCAATGCGTTTACAAACACAGCTGGCCTGCCGCTGGACACGTGATGGTACAATTCCAGCCATCCATCCATCCAGCCACTCTTCCTTAGCAGGATCACGGGGCGTATTAACAAGGTCACGAAAAATTAATTAGTAATAACCGTGGTGTGTTGTTAGCAAAATTATTTTCGATTTAGTTTTTAAAATAGTCTATTTGGTAAAATGGTTGTTCACTCTAAAATATAACGACAAACCCGCGCTTAGGCCTAAAAGCACAAATTATATGCGGTGAGTTTCAGATTTATGTGTAGACCTATATATTAAGTATTATTATTATTATTAGGTCTATTTTATTACGAAAACTGGTGCATTTTATTACAAAACCTTATTTTGTCGATTCTTTGATGAGATGCGTGTCTGTTGCATTTCGTTGTACCTGTTGTGCGCATTGACAATGCATGCATCGAGGGAAACGCTAATCGTTCAAATATCGTTTAATACCTTAATGCACTTAATGAATAAGTAAGCAGGAATATATGCAAGCTTTGTTCTTTCTCGATAATTTCCCCGTGCAAATGTAAGAAGTTCTTTTCTGACCCCGCGGCGCCTGCGGACGTGGGCTGGAGGGGAGATGCGCTGGGCCGGAGCTCCCTCCTGGACGCGGTCTCGGCTAAAGATCCTTTACCTTGGGCGCTGGCGTCTTGGATCACAGACACGGGCCTCGCTTGGAAACAGCCGTTTCCGTATTTGAACGGCCGTCCACATCCAGATGGGCTTCTTTTGTAGTCCACAATATGTCTGTCCAACTTGTATTTGACGACCGTGTAAAAAGACTTGTCTTATTGATATCAAGTAAAGCAAACATATGTTCACATATATCTAAAATGATGAAAAGAATATTTATAACGGTCAATTCGTACAAAGAAGCTTTTTCATACTTTAGGCCTGCTGTCGTCAGATAGGTATTACCTAAAAGCCAGAAACACATTAAATCGTACTTTAAATGAAATTTACTGACGTCAATGTTTTGATTCAACTATAATCAAGGCCCCTTGTTTCTTTGTGTTTAATCTTTTAATACGTTTAAATTGGCTCTGTTGTTTTAAATAAAAGTTAAAATTATGTACCAAACAAACATTTATTTGACAGTTTTGATTTACAGGTTAATAGTTCTATAACCATATTATTGTGATATTTCTTTATTGTAATCGAATTATTATTAATAATAATAATAGTAGTAGTAATCTTATAGGAATCACGTTATGTCAGTTAGCGAGGTAAACGCTCACAAAATTATTATAAAAAGCCTTCTGGACAAGAATTTCGTGATTCATGCTACGAAAATAACTTTTTTTTTAATCTACAAAAAAATAACCGTTTAAAATTTAAATCGAAATTTAAATGCGTATATTCCGTTTGTGCCGCGAACAGCTTCAATTACGTCGAGATTTCAAGTGTGGGAATTTTTATTGGTGCCTTGAAAGCTGGGGATAGGAGTTTAGATTCCCATAAATAATAATGCCATTCATATCTGTTATGTCTGCATAGTCTTACAGTGACGTTGTGGGGTAACAAAAGCTGTCTCAATTACTTCAATCTTTACTCCGCGCGCCCCTTTCTCCCCTCCTACACGTGGGAAAGGATTCCCTCTCACTTAACATTCTCACATAGTATGTCTACGCTGCGCCTCCTAACAATAAGCCGCCCAGCTATTCAACTGGAAGAGAGGCTAGGAAGAAAAAAGAACTCAAAAAAAAAAAAGTTGAGCACAGTTACACTGGATCCGTGCTGTTTCCCAACACCGCGGTATTCATAATTCACAAAGGGTTGGACCGATTCAGGAGCTCAACTCAACCTCAACAGCTTTACGGAGCGGGTCAATATATAATAAACGTCTGCACGGTTCAGACGATCGTTAAAGTATTAAATTGTATGAAGTCTCCTTTTCAAGCAGAATGCCCTTAGTTTGACGCTGGTGCCGTTTTCAGTCAGAATTCAAACACAAGAAGGATCCGTTTAAGAATGCAATGTACGATCTTGTATTCTTCAAAATAATAATAATTAAAACATATTTTAACTAATTCTAAAATGTGCCTCATACATTGAGTACGCGGCTTTTTAAAACGACAAATCAATGAAACATCTGCTTATGAGTTAACAGAGGAAAGTAAAATTCAATGTCTGATGGCACATGGGGACTACTTTAACTGCAGGAGGATTGTCGATAGAATCAGTATAGTTAATTCAAGTCTTAATTTTAAGACCGACAGTATTTTAAGACAGACACTATTACGTCTATTTAGGTAAGAGTTCGCGGCTTCGATGCAATAATCCACAATAAACGCGTGTCTTTGAAATGTTTAGGCTCTATGAAAACAAAATGTGTGACTTAAATATACTGGAAAACAAGAACACAAGATCAAACGTAATGAAATTATGATTTTTTTCTGTAATAAATAAATCACATTTAATACGATACTCTCGAGGGGAATAGGGAAAGAAAAACATAATTATGCTATTTAGCTTGTCGATGTGGTGCAATCACAGCTAGAGCGCACTTCGACAGATTAAAAATAGAAGACCCGCCCACTGACCCAAACCCCTCACCCCTCAAAATAGAGGACATTAGAGAAGAGGGAATTATATAAAACCCAGGGGAGTTTTGAAGTGCTGTGCCTAACGCAAACTATGGAGATTGATGATGGAACCTTTTCTACGCAGTCTGCTTAAAGTGATTTATTATTATTATTATTAGTATTATTATTATTATTATTATTGTTACAATATAGTGATTATTTGAATAATAGTTATAAATATCTAATTTCCTAAATACGCCTAACCCTAACCCTTAGTGATAAAATGTTTCCACAAATTTGTAATCTATTGGTAGACCAATTAAAAAAAAACAGAAGCTTAAATTTTAAATCAGTGTCGTTGATTAAACATACATTTTTCATAATTCATCATAATCAAGCAATGCTTTTAAATGGTGAATTTTTAAATATTTTAAAATTGATGTAATACTCTTGTTCTAAACTAGTTATGATATTTTTCGTATTCTTGTTAAGTATTATAACGTAATGCAAAACGTGAAATAATTACCTAATTTTAATAACCCTGGTAGGAATTTAATAACTTTGGGTTGAATATCGTTAGGTTGTCTTACGAAGCTCTTTTGCGCGTTGTATTTGAAAGAACGAACAGAAACGACAACGGCACGGGTACAGAGAAAATTATCATATTTGAATTGAACGACATTTTTTGATAGCATACTTTGAATTGCTACGAGCAAATTGAAATGCCACTCATGGCCAAATCTGTTTCTGATTGGTTCCCGTTATGGTTTATGCCACTTAAGAAGCCCTCAAAGCGGATTAACAATGAAACACTAAAATTAGGAGCAAGTCTGACACCTACCTGCGAAAGTAGGAAGAGTTCACTACCAGGGGTTTGACTGCCCGGTATTTACTGTACAACGTACCGTGTCCACCGCATAACTACATCTATTGTGGATACAGTAAGCAATTTAGTAAGTCATTGTGGAGGATTTGAAGAAATTACGTAACTAGTCATTATGATGCTTACGGTTCTGTTGCCGAGTGCCGCGGAGCTCCGTTTTAACAACCCCGTCGCGTCTCAGAGATAATAATGAGGGCTAAATTTGGCATAAAATCGAACTCATTAGCAAAGTTCGCCACCTGAGTGGTTTGCATAAAACGCGACACATATTGCCAGTAATTGGGTTAAATGAAAGCTTCGCTTTTTTGGAGTATGATATCAATATCTGCTTTCTGGAGAGCTCTCCAAAAACCCCATGCAGTTCTAACCGAGGCATTATAGAAATGCGTTCAATATGCTTTGCGTAACTACGTTAAAGCAGTTTGTAACGTTGTCAACACCAGCTCGTATTCCGAAGGCATCAAACTATACAAATCATAGAAAGTATTATACACCGCCTTTTCCCGCTTAGAACATTTGACATGTACCATTTCATCCTCCTCCTATATTTAGACTGCTCCACATTATAATAGTTTTTTTTTTTAAATATATAATTGTAGTGTCATTTCGGAGAGCGACGGCATATGGTGTATGTATGTATTTGTCTTTCATTTTAAGAAAGGAAACGAGAAAGCAATTCAGACTCAGGGGACTCAAACGTCAAAATATATAAATCATTATTTTCAACTATGAAGCACTTTGGACACAAGCATATATATCCATCCCCAAACAGTTGCTGTACACGTGTATTTTTCATAATTTACTTCAAAGATAGTGTATTGTCCATTTTAAATACAAAATGCTACATTAAATATACATATTAGTTTTAATACAAATAGTCTCAAGCTGCAGCAGCGGTTAAGACAATTCTTAGATGTTACATCTTTCGGATTAACCATCCAGAAACTATATTTTTGAGAATTACCACTTTCTCGTTGAAAATAACCTTTTTTTCTCTTTGTTTTGTTAATTACTTTCTTTGTCAACACAATTAATAAATAATTGTCCAGATGTTCGCGGTGAAGCCAGTATTAAATGTTTGACATACCTTTCTTAAGATCATAAGGGGAGTCTTTACAAAGTTCTACTTGGGTTTGGCTTCTTACTTTGCTTTCTCTGACCAGTGCCTCTGCTCTATTTAACACAGTTTGGTTTAATCCATTGAAATGTGTAGTGGACCCAGTGCCGGCTCCGTGGTTGCCATGAAGATGACCGAAGGTGCCATAGTTCGTGTACCCCGGATAGAAAGGAGATGTGTAGTAAATCGGCCTGGAAAGAACCGTGTTGTTCGGAAACGGGCACTGCGAGGGTGACCGGGACGGCGACGGCGAGCTTGCCGTGATCACTGTGCTCTGACCCGGCGCTGTGGCCTGCGGCGCGTCGCTACTCCCCTTGCACCTGTCCGAAGAAGTTGCGATCTCGGCGAGGGACCAAAGTTTGGGCTTGGGCGCAGAGGGGGGCGAGTGAATAACAGATGTGACATTGCCGGGGCCACCGATGCCGTTCACTGTGCCCGAAGCGTGCACCATTTCTAGTGGTCTCTCCTGCACAATAATCTCACTTCCTCTGGGCACATTTTGGGGGGAAGACGTCGTGGGCTTTGGGGAATCAGTCAGTAATTCTGTCCGGTCCTCTTGCTCTTTCAATTCCGAATCCGTGAAAACGAGGTCCGTCTCCTTTGCGGCGCTGTCTTCTTTAAATCTGTCGCATGTAATTTCCCCTGCATTTAGTTTATGTTCTGCTGTAAGAAAGAAAAAAAAACAGAGTAAGCTGGTGTAAAATGACATTCGAGCACACAGACAAGACAATTTATTTTTTGTTAAAATAGCGAATAACTGCAATAGAAGAATATAACATCAGAAAAAAAGAATACATTTCTAAATAACGGTTATAACCATAACAGCGGCAAGTTATTACGTTTTAAATTTTCATTTTATCATTAAAAAATTATTCTGTTAGCAAATATATTTTTAATCGTTCTATCAACGTAATTCAAAATTAATTCACTGCATGGCAAATATTATATGTCACAACCAATCCTCAGCCTAAAATAAAAAAGCAGTGCGGGCTGATTATTATTTAAAGCAATTGTCTCATTATAAATAATATACCACCATTAAGTAGCAATCAATTTTACGCCTCGAGGAGAGAAGACTCGGATGAAAAATAGACCCATTCGGTACAGACCTGACTCTGTGTCTGTCGAGTCTTCCTTGTCGGTTGCCTTGTGCGGTTCATCATCATCGTTTTTCTCGAGATCAATATTTTCATCTTCTTCCTCGTCCTCGCTCCTGTTCCTCGGCGTCCATGTCATCTTGTTCTCCTTCTTCAGCCTCCGCCTGGCGTTGGCGAACCAGGTGGACACTTGGGTGAGGGTCATTTTGGTGATGATGGCCAGCATGATCTTCTCGCCCTTGGTGGGGTACGGGTTCTTGCGGTGCTCGTTCAGCCAGGCCTTGAGGGTGGCTGTGGCGTCCCGGGTAGCGTTTTTTCTGTATGCAGGATCTCCGTAGGGATATGAGCCCAGGGGAGCCGCATACGGGTGATAGCCTATTGATCCAGTCATGCCGGTGGTGTGCTCATACGGAGAGCCCTTAGATTAAAACAATAAAAAGTGAAAAAGTTATGTCAGTACTACATAAGATCATTATAGGCATATAGTCATTATAGGCCTATGCGTATAATTAAAGGAAAATCTTAAAATTTCAATATTTAATATTAGCAAAATTCCAAACTATCTTATGAATATCCATATGCTATTTCCAGCTGTAAGTGCTGGGTCACGCATCCTTCAAGTTGTCAATCATGTCTTTTCTTTCGTTCAAGTATGACCGTCTGCTTAATATTCGCGTACTTCTCTATTTATTCCATTGTTTAATTAGCATTCTTGAGGTCATGAAATATTCTGTTACGTGGTAAGCTTTGCAGGCACTGTTACAGTCACGTATGTAATTAATTAATGTGTTAAATTAACTACCCATGCACTATTATTTATCATTCTTAACATTCAACACATAATTTATTCATTGTAATTATAATGTGAGAAGAATTCCCATTCTTGTCAATTTTTGTTTTAGTGAGTCGGGCTTCCCGAACGCGCTTAAATAATTTATACTTTTGTATTCGAGGTATGCAAGATTAATTTATGTATTTATATATTTATTTAGGCTTATTTGAAAATGAATTCTTAATGAGATAACTAACTGTGTGGCTTTAAAATGATCAAATATTGCGAATTAGAGTTTGAAAAGGCGGCGAGGTGAGGTGGAAATAGCAAAGCGACTCACTTAATCGTCGGTGCGTGTTATCAAATAAATATATGCATTTATGGGCTGCATACTGTAATCGTTGCAGGGAAGACTTAACTTTTGTTTCGTTCCTTCTGCGTAAAAGAAATTGCCTGCATTTGACTGCATTTGATAACATTACTCTCCAATTAGGCAAATTATTTATATGCAAACACTGCCTTCCATGTTTTCGGATACGGATTTTGAAAACGACCCCGATGCAATAAAAATAAAACGATGACGGAAAAGCTGAGAGAAACAAGACGGTAAGTGAATGCCCTACGCTTCTCGCGCCGCGAACAGCAGCGCGCCGCTTGCAATCAACGCCGATTGCAGAAGTTTCCACAAACAGTATATTTTTTAATCCTGCCGCCGACGTGCATCACCATTGTGCACAAACGCACTCACCACGTACGAACTGAACGTCGCAGCAGCAGCTGGATCCGCGCTGTACGGGAGATGTGAATTGTAGCCAGGCGAAGGACTGGTGAACGCTGTAGATCCGGCATACGGAGCGAAAGCAGACCCAGAAGATGATCGCCCTAGTTCCTCGGTCCTGGGACCCGAAATCACACTGGTGCTATACGCTGGGCACGAATACAGTGCCAGAGAAGCGGAAGGCTGGTACAAGTAGCCCTGAGGATACGCCATGGTCAAACCAAAAAATAAGCCACTTATTCGTGCGCTCTCGCTCTCCCTCTATTTGTTCAAGCACTTTTTGATCTGAACCATAGAGACTCGCATCGGCAGACCACTGCCCGTCTCCCTCTACGTGCTTGCAGTATAAAAATAAATTAATGAAAATGTTTTAATTAGGATATTTTGGTCGCTGTCAGCTGCAGTTGATCGGATCTGTTTATTCGCTCTTAACCTTCCGTTTTTCAGTCTCGCTCACTCGGTTTCTTTCTCTTCCTCCCTATCATGCAGTGCGGAATAAGTTTTTTGCCTTCGGATGGGGGCTTTGCTTTGGAAAATGTCCTGCCAAGATGCTAAGTTGGAAATTGAGGATTCTGACGTATCCTACGTGCTTCGTGCTCCTCCTCCCGGGGTGTAGTCAGCGAAGGAAAAGGCAAGCTCACGCTGGCCAACGCAGCCCTGCCTAATGATCGACACCCTCACCCCCTTTCCTCCCTCTCTGTCTCTTGTCCTCTCTCTCTCTTTCTCTCTCTCTCTCTCTCTCTCTCTCTCACTCTCTCTTTCTCTCTCTCTCCCCCTCACTTGGTCTTTGTCAGTCCCTCAATTGCTATTTCTGCCTCTCTCTCTCCATTCTTTTTTCCCCCCACTAACAAGCCTCATTGCTGCTAGACTCAACTGCGCCAGCTTCTGGATATAATCTCGCGCAAGCTTGTCGCCGAACTCTTAACTTTCTTCATTTTCTAAATTTTTCGAAGCCTTCACTCTCGCAGTTGATTAATGTCATGTTCTGGTGTCTCTCAAAGAGCACTGTCAGAAATCGAAAGAGAACCGTTTCATGTATTCCGCTAGTTTGTTTTGGCGTTTGATGTACGAAATTATTCTCCAGGCTCCTGAATACCAAGGCCGTGTTTATAATTGGGTTTGCGCGGGCCGATCGGTGATGCTGCATTTTTGCTTCGGTGAAGTTTTGCGAGAAGGGAAAATTTAAGGGTCGGATTTAATTTACTTTCATTAATTCCGTTTACACGGTTCAGCGTTGTTTGGAGATGTCAACGGTAGGCAATCACATAATAATGGTGATAATAATAATAATAATAATAATAATAATAATAATAATAATGCTCATTGAACATATTTTGGCTCACATTTCACTTCATAAGCAGATTGGTAGCAAAAGCGTGCTGATACTCACGGGGCCTCAGATGTTGACAGGTGCTGGCTGAAACAATCTGCCGGGCAATCCAGGAATAAACCAAGCCAATTTCCCACTTCTAAACTTCATAAAAGGGTCGAAGAAAAAGCAGATTAATACCATATGAACTACGATAAATCCGCACCGATCAGGGGATGTAATCTCCTTTGATTCCACCAGATAGATTTCCCGACGGGAACATACACCGATTTATTTAAATCTGTAGCTCACACAATAGCACCAACCAAAGTGCAAACGCCAAAGTCATGATGTTGACGACGGTGATGATGATGATAATAATAATAACAATAATAATATAATTTATAATAACTCTTACTGTAATTTTGATAAGATAAATCACATTAATGCAATATAATTATAAACTTGTAGAGTGGACATTTAAAATATGATATTTGAGACTGGAAAAAAGCATGAAAAATTACAACTTTATTTCTTCTAGATTTCCTACATTTTCAGATTTGTTCTTTTAAAAACCTGCAGACTTTATACAGAGTGCTTTAACAATGTTTTGCATATTCTGGTCGATAATTTTTGGAATATTAACGTCCGTTGCACAGGACCAGAAATACTGATGGATAGCACAGGGTGGAGTTTCTTCCTGAGGGAAGCTGAAATCTCAGATTAACCGAAAGGGATCGCTGTAGGCGCTTCTAAAAAGTGTGAGCGCTAGGTCACGTGCTCTGTGGCTCACAAAATCGCTCTATACCAAAAATGGATGACTCCCTGTTGCCAGATGTGAATGGGAACACCGGGAAGTATTATTATTATTATTATTATTGTTATTATTATTATTATTATTATTGTTATTATTTTTTATTATTATATCGCTTTTTCAGATACGCGGACTCATAATTTGACTTGTGCAATACTAAGTATAATATTTATCATTATTAAGCATCACATTAATTATGTACTTATACTTATGATATTCAAGTATCATTGTGTTATTTGGTATATTCTTTTTTACAAGTATTGTTTCTATATGAATAACATTTATTAAAAACAGTAAAGCAGTATAATGCTAATAATCATCATAATAATTGTGATTATGGCAGACAATCACTTTGACGTTAATAATTGAATAAGGTTATTCACAGACTTATCAGTAAAAACCACGTTTTAATTTCTCCCGTTTCTGCTGCTATATTTAGTGGATTCATCACTGTAATGTCATTCGATATAACGTAGTTGTCGTTTTATTGCTCTCCCCTTTCTATTTCCTAAGTACATATTAAGTCTTTTTCTTGTTTTTTTTCTCCCCTTAAAATATCTATATTCATCACAGGTTTTAAGTTAAACATACTATAGGCGACTACATTATTACTTAAGTTTAGTTTGTTCCGTTTCCTAGATATATTGGACATTAATATTTATTGGCGTCCATAAACAACGTCATGATTGGCCAATTCTGTGCTCAGTCATTTAGAAATAGCTTAGTCGTAAAAAGAGAACGATATGAACGTACCTGTTGTCAAGGATACCGGAAGACAAGCCTGTCGGATGCAGATGTGAATGACGTCATCGATACTCTTATCGGCAATAATGCCTTACTCCCCTCCAATAGAGCCTATCAGGGAGTTGATTATTTCTGCAAAAGAGAAGAGATGGGGTAAAAGCAATCACATGGAAGTGGAAAACAAAGTGAAGACCGTTCTCTTCCACCTAGAGATGAGAACACTGTGCTTGGTGCGCTTTCTACCGTACTGGGGAGTTGTATTCAACAACTTTTTTTTCACATCTATATCAATTACTGACATTTGTGTATATTCCGGTGCAGCGGTCTTTCGGCATAATAAGTGCTCAATAAATGGACGAACTTTACTAGCGTTTCCTAACAAGGCATTTACCCGGACTTGGTAAGTCTTTGAAAAATACCAGTACATATTTTGTGAGTGTAAATTATGTAAAGTATGTTTTATATTACATAGCACTGTATAGCCTATGTTAGGCCCATAAACGTAAACATTTAGCTGTTTTATTTTTCATTTATAAAGTGTCTTAAGATTTAAAATGCCTACACTTCTGTATTTATTTAATGCTCATTCCATGGTTGTGTGTGTCTTTTGTACATCTATACATTTTTTTAATGCGTACTTTTATTCCTTAATAATATTCAGTGTAATGAATGATATCGCAAATGCAGCGTGCGGCGATCATATAAAACCGCGGAGAAGTAGATGCAAGACTGATCCAACGCAATGAAGTGTCTTTTGGAGTGGGGGGTGCGAGGGTGTTGTCGTAATCGAATTTGAATTTACAGACTATTATTAGAGGGCATTATCTAGTGCAGCCGGCTAATTGTTTCGTACGGTCACTGAAGAGGTTAAGTTAAATGGTTTCCTCGAGGAATTTGGCAAGTTTCCTCGAAGTATGAGATCAAGTGGCCGTTTTCAGACCAGTGGCAAGACGGAAAGGTATACAGTGATCGCGGAACTCTTAAGGATTTTCGCCATTCTAAGTCGGTGTCGTAAACCGATTAGCAGACGCGAAATTTACTTTGATGTATTAGCTGAGGGATTTTACCGCTTGGCAGCCAATTGAAATTCAAAACAGTTTTCGCACATAACGCCAAGGGGATATAAGCAGCAAATAATGAATGTCATTTATTTTTGACCTTGCATTTTTTATTAAATGATTAAAACACGCGCGCACTATAAAAATCACCCCCTTTAGTTTGTGTTTCTAAATGTCAGAGTGGTTGAATTAGTTTTGGCATTACTATATGAGCTGTGCTTTATATTTAATATTTTAAATATAATTGCAGCTGCAGCTGTAAATAAAAACGGCAGACATCAGTTAAGATTATCGTTGATATTTTAATTCATATAGTAGTGTGGTCATTTCTGTTCATCTAAAAGCTGTCACTCTTCGAGACTGTGAGGAAGCTGACACATGCGCGCACAATTCATTTAATAACCAGACGCCAATCTTTAATACAATGAAGGCGATAAAGAACTTGACTACATAGTAAATACATACTGCACACGTGTCAGCTTCTTTTAAATCATTTTTTCATTAAATGTGGCGAAGTTGTGGTTTTGAATTCAGAATCAAAAGAATTTTATCTAATGTAGTGATTTAATTGTGGTGTTTTTTAATTGATCAGTGAAAATTAAGCCTTAACTGCAGTTCCAGTTTAATTAAATTGGGACCTTAATCTCATAAAATAAACTAAATACTATTAAATGTCTAATTTGTCTGTTTGATGCATAAGCAAAACAATAGATAAAAAAACAATGAATTGGAGTGAAATTAATAGGCATATTTATGAACAAGGACACAAAAGTAATACCATTGACATTACCAGGTAAAGAACTGCAAATTAAAAATGAGTTCAAGTATCCTTGCCAGGTAGGCAAGTGGTGCTGAGAAGCCCAGGAGAGTTTGGTGGGGGTCATAAACTATTCCAGAAGTTACAGTGAAGACCTGCTAATGTTTTCACCAACACCCACGAGCACATCATGTGGAAATACCGTTTTTTTAGTCTATTCGCATACAATGCGGCCATAAGAATATTTATGCCATTGAAGTACAAGAAATACTTTAGATTTTAGCTCCTGTTGTGTTTGCAGGCTTCAAGATGTGCACCCCGAGCCTGCACAGCGAAAATGTAACAGAATGTCATCGATATGCATACATAGCACTTCACGTGTGCTTGCGAGCGGAAAGCCTTATGAAGGGTAAGCAGCAATTGGAAGACCATGTTGTCATCAACTAAATTAGTTAGCATTCACCGTCCTGGGGGGGGGGTTAAGGTGACACAATTCCTGGCACAGAGTTTGATCAAAGAAACACATTTTATGGTGTAATACTTACATGGAATGAGAATGTTGCACTGTGAGCCCAACACAACTGGACGTGCATTATTATAGTACGTCTAGCTGCTTCAGTTTAATTCATTCTGTTGGTTTTTTTTACTTGAGGAGTTTGGGTTAACTGGAACTTTTCAGAATTACACCCCTGGGTCCTGAACTAACAACCATCAGGCTTCAAGCCTGTATCCTTAATCATGGGAAGTATTCCGCCCTTTGCAGAGATTAAATAGTACAATACATCATCACCATCATCATCATCATCATCTTCTTCTTCCATAATAATAATAATAATATTCAATGACGATAATATCTAATAGTCACAGTCATCATCCTGATCAGGCACATTCACCTAAAGCAAATTGTATGTGCAAATGCTGCTGTAACTTAGATACCTTCTCGTAATAATAGTTCAGTAGTGAGGCATTCGGATCACAATTGCACGGCTTTTGCTGTGGTGCTATTCGCCGCTGTTGGTGACCTTCCTCGGTACAGAGCTTCCGCCCGACTCTCTTTAGCCGGCCTGCGATGCTGTTTCGCCCTGTCCGTCTGCTTCCTGTATGCGTGGAGCCGCTCCACAGCACATGATGGTATATTGGTTTTGACACCTTGTGTCGCGTTCCAGAGAGCATTTATAGGGCCGTGATCGATTATACTGTCATGCTTAAGAAATACGACACAGGTGCTCATTGTTACAGTGCTCAAGCTGTGAAGGGAATGTCTTTTTCACTGTCAAATTACAAATTAGATGCATTGAAAGACTATTGAATTTGACTGCTATCAAAATTGCAACGCAAAAAGGAGCAGCCTTGAACGAAGCATGCGAGTAAATGGAAGAAAACAAAATATTTCCAAGCATATGTCTTCTGATCATAATGCTGACATAATTGCCATTAAAGCATTTACTTTCTCAAGTGATCTATGTCAATGTTCCCTGCCTAGAATATCCTACTTGTTTATCTTCATACACACACTATGCATTTACATGTTTTCTTTGGTGCAGCAAATAATGTTTCTTTTTGCAGGCTTTGGATTAATTGAAAATCATGGTGCATCGCAACTCATCCTATGATTTAATGGCACGTACTGTCTTTTGCTGGATATTTTCCCATAGCAGGTAGCTGTAGTGAAGAAACATACAAGGGTCCAGGTGGGTGGGTATTGACCATTTTGCTGTCAGTCACCACCCAATGAGATCCAGAGGAAAGTGGGTTGAACCTATCAGTGATCGACAGTTTAAAATAATCCCGCCTGCTGTGGCCATCGATTTCCACTTCTCCTATGACTGCATCGATTCACTTTCCTTCTCATGGTTGTAGATTTAAGGCCCAGTCTGGGAGATTATACTTAAATTTTTGGGTCACAAGTGCAGTGCCCACGAACATCTCTCTGTCCTTATCTTCTCCATCTGCTGGCCCCTTCCTCCTGCCCCCCCCCCCCCCCCCCCCCCCCCCCCCCCCCCCCCCCCCCCCCCCCC
>JAODKL010000009.1:10978139-10991625 GCA_026780765.1 Petrocephalus schoutedeni
GGGGGGGGGATTGAGCCAATGGTTCCCCGTGAAAAACACGCGTTTGCTCTGGACGGACACACAACTCCTTCAGGGCCCCGGGGATCAAGTGTGGTGGAGGGGTGTCATCGGGATCATGGCGGCTACTGATACCCCAGCAGGGGCAGAGGGCAGCCCAGGGAAATGTGCCGTCCATTTATATCTGAAGCTGTTATTGCTCCTTTATTTTCCCATATTTCCTGCGGTATTGTGTTTTGTCTTCAGGATCATCTTGTGACATTATGGAGGAAAGGCTTCCATTAGCGAGTCCAGGAGCTACGCAGTTTCTAGTCTGTATTTCACAATATTTTGGTCATGCTGATGTGCACAAAAACGTGTGGATAAAGAATTCATCAATAAAAAATACATATAAAACAATAAGTTACACGGTGTTTATATTTTAGTGATAGTGCATTTATATATGATTTATATTATTATCATTATTATGATGATTATTATTATTATAAGCATAATACAAAAAGTACCATGGTGAAATATTGTATATAAAGTATTACAATTCAGTATTTATTATTTAAAATATATTATTTATTTAGAACCCAGCAGTTTCCTGTGCAAAAGGAACGCTGATAACATATCGTTTTTTTGACAAAATATTTTTTTGTTTTGATGGTGTTTTTTTAGGCATGCATTTCCCACCGTTGACATTTCCTACCAGTCGGCATTATTTCTGTGCAGCCCACAGTTTGCGTTATTCCCCCGGTTTCGAGCCCACTTCCTCTCGCGCGGTGCGGGGCGGCGATGCTGTTCCGCCTTGAAGAAATCAATGGCGAGACATTCGCCAAACAAAGATTCAAATCTGAGCACAAACATTTTCATTTTTTATTCTAGCCGTATAAAACCAGACAGAGACACTCTCTTTCTCTCTCTCTCACACACACACACACACACACACACATGCACACACAAGTTTCACTCCAGCTGCTCTCTAAAGACGCTTTGTGCATGCTCGGACCCACCACACCTTACAACTGCCCCCCACCCCCCCCCCCCCCCCACCAAACCCCGTCAAATCCGAAATTCAGAGGCATCGCACTACAAGTGCACAAAGGGGCCCATGAGGAGAATAGCTCTCTGATGGGAAGACCCAGTGTTCACTCAAGCTTTTCGCATATATATATAGAATTTTGAATATCTAAACCATTATTTAGCATCCAAATCAGTTCTGCTTGTCTGGCTGATGGACAATTTTAGCGTGACCCCCGACTCTTCACACGCGACCCGCGCTGTCGAGAAACTCCCGCATTGTTTCTGCTCCCAGCTCGACTTTTTCCCAACCTTTTTTATCCCCATTTTTTAGACGGCTGTTTTTCCCTGCCACACATTAAATATGTATAAGCAAACACTGGCTTTGACACATTTTAACTGCATTTATTTGCATTATACTGGTAAGGCTGGGACTTCTCCCAGCAGAGTCATAACAACACACTGGTGAGACTGGGATTCACCATCTGCCCCGTGCCTATGGACCCGCCATGCCCTGTTGGGAATTTACGAATACGGAGAAGCTCCACTAGTGCCCTAATTCTACATAATCATGTTTTTTATGTTTTATATTCTTTATAACATTTTTCGTTGTTTGTGATCTAAAATTTGTTTGTTGAAATAGCAAATTAGCAGAAATAGAATAGTTTTATTATCATTGCAATCGCATTATTATTATTATTATTATTATTATACAGCCATGATAGTAGCTGAAGTAGCATTCGTAATGTTATCATCTTTGGCTAATGATGTTGTGAAGGATAAGCTTGCGTAATATGGCAGATAAGAGACCATCCCTCTTGTGAAATTTGATTTCCTCCGGCGCCGTGAATGTAAATACCATATCTGTCTTCCTCTCTGTTTAATAAACGTCCTCCAGGTTTATTAATGTGCAAAAGGGTCGGGCACCTTTCCTCGACTCCAGTTGAGTGCACACGCACCACAGGCACACTGCTGTTTAAGGGGAAAGATTTACGCACGGGGCCCCGGCGAGTTTAATCCACCCCACTCACCCCACTCTAGCCCCACCCCTGGAGCTCTGCTCGGGAGTCTAGAATCTAATTCTCAGATGGTGTGTTTATGATAGTCTCCATTACCCGTCACAGTGTGGACACGTTTACTGATCTGTAAAGCCTTCGAACGACCTCCTCCCCACCCGTCCGATACCTTTCTACCTGCTGAACGGAGGCGTATTTGAGAGAAATTGGGTTCAACGATGGGCCACTTGTGAAAGTGCCTGGTATCTGGCTCGTGCTCATTCAACACTCAGGAGCGTGCAAATAGGCAAATCTTAGCCCAGCAGCTAATATGAATGCAAACAGGATTAGGGGGCAGCATTAGTATTTGATATACAACTTAGGGTGCTTGGTGTTGGTTGGGGCTTGACTGTCAGAGGAAAGATACCCAAGCTGCCGCAACAGAAAAGCAGAGGGGTCACTCCTAGGGGACACCAATTGGCAATGTGACTCCCACTCCGCTGACATGCTCTTCAATAAAATCAGTCATGGACCCTGCTTCATTAATTGTAATATGCTTATTGTACAAAATAAAAAATATTTATTCCAAAGTAAGGGTCCTCTTTGAGCAAATATGATATTTTTTCCATGCAGCTAACAAGGTAAATTCAAGGATTTTTAAGACTAAAATCAGCATTTTACCAATTGTTCCAATGTTCATATTTGAAATTTTTGATTTGAAATGCGGTATATTCGTTTAAATTCTTTTGCCTGTTCCTGATCCATGATTCATTAAGCTTCCACAGGCTGTTTGTCTTGTTGCCATCAGATGTGACCAACGTCTATTTGGCATTATGCCGCGCTTGTTACTGTTATCGGAGCCCATACTCTTTTACGGCCTCATATCATCTGTCCACCCGTCGCCTGCTTATGTTGTCCACACGGGGACGTTAAGTAGCCTTTGCTGCAGCCATAAATCTGAGCGCCTTCTCTAAATCGGCTCAGGGGTCATAAATTAAGCGCCGGTCCTCAGTGGCCCTCAGTTTTTCCTCGCGGGGCCCATGAAGAAAGCGGATCCCCTTCGAGGGCCTGGGCTGCTCGGGGTCAGAGGTCCCCCGACGGGATCAAATCCTCAGGGGGTCAACAGTGCGCTAACGAGACTGCTTTACAACCGGGATTCGTTTACAGAGCATTCGGAGCGTCACTCCCTCCACCGGGCCTGTAAACGGTGAGTCTCTGGGATCCATCAAGCCACGGCCTGGAGACGCTGGCAACAATGAGGAGAAGGTCACGCAGACGGATTTTAAGTGGAAGATTACCGTTTTTCTGCCGCTAATGGCCGTGTGATAGCGTGCTATGCTAGCAAGCTGCAGACCCTCTGTTTGGGACCTCCAAACTTTAGGCGTGAGCATGGCTGGATCAGTAGAGTAGGGTGGAATCCTTGTGTCTGTTGACAGAATTTAAAGAATTACAACAGAGGGCCGCTGTTCACCTGTGAAGCTTACACGATTAAGATTAAAAAGCATTTGCAAAAACATACACCTTAGCAGTTAGGGGAACAGTTTAAATCTGACTATTTGTTTCATTTTTAACTAATGAAGCCACACTTAGGAAATTAGCACAGTATTGTCATATGTTTGACTTTAACAAAGAGGATGCATGGATGTGACAGTGATATGGTTAAAAACGGATGCGTGTAGAAGCAGCAACAGTTTGTTGACGTCCCCTAAAAGTGTGTCACCACAAATGCCATCAGTTCTTTGCAAAATGATGGAGGCTTGGGATTTACAAAGCTGTGGCGTGGTTTTTTAACTGTCAAAGATGGCTTCCTGTCCAGACAGAAACGCTGAGGACTGCACGGGCCGACACTACACTGTGATGTGCAGAACTCCTCCCCGTCATGCAACTTTACTCGCGGCCTTGGAGGATGGTGCCGTCTGCATGCTTCCCAGCTATTTTTTCCCAGCGATCTGGCTCAGTACAGAGACCCCGCTGAACTAGAGAGGCTGTCAAAGCTCAGGTGAAGCACAGAGGCATTCAAGTACCTCGCACGTCCAGATTATGGTTCCGACTGGTGTATGTTATTTTCATTGTCTAGAGCAGAGTTTGAGAATGCAAGCTGCGGCGGGGGGGGGGGGGGGGGGTTTTTGAGACTGACCCTCCAGAACTAGAGCCCTGGCCAATGGTCTGTGGCTTAGCTCTGATTGCAAAACAAATACTCAAGCCTCGGCTGGAGAGCAGGGCCTTAAGAAGGCAAACAGGAGAGCCTCTCCATGGTCAGATGGGTTCACAAGAGCCTTGGAAAGAGATCTGGGCCCATCATGTTCACGACAAGTCCGAGGAGAAAGTGTATGTTTAAAGACATTGAAAAAGAACCACACACATGACCTACAAAGACCTTGTGTACCTACCACATCCAGGCGAAAGCGTATACTCGCAAATGCACTGTTCCCCGTGCAGAACCAGATGTTGGACCAGGTCTGGGAGAGGGCTTTCTGAAATCCCCCTGCATTTATTAGGTATAAAGAGCACCCACAGGTGAGTTGGTAAGTTATGGGCTAGTTAATGGTTTGGCTGGTGGGTGAACGGCTGCTCTGGGGGCCAGGCCAGAGATCGTTTAATAAGCGTCACTTGTCTGTCACTGGGGCCCTCAGGTCTGCTGCCTCCTGGTGATGATGTCATCGGAGAGGAGCTATTCAGAAGTCTGCACCGGTCAGACCTTCTGAGATTAGCTCCTCATCTGGGGGGCTCCCACAGCCAAAAGAGACAGGGGGCTGCTGGTTAATGTTAAAGCCTAAAAACAGGGAATGCGTTTGTGGGCTTGCCATGGGCAGCAAGGAAGTGCTTTGATTCCCTGTTCCTTAATGAGTCTATTTGGAAATTTAAAGGTGAATTTATGAAGCCCAGTATGTGCTGTCCAGGTGCCATTTTTTTCCATTCTGTTGTGTGGTAAATAAGCATCTACTTGGGATTGCTAAACTTAAGCCAGTCCTGGGTCCCGTAGCCCTGCTCATTTTTGGGTTTACCCTCATTTAACACACCCGATTCAATTCCTTGTAGCTCCTTGTGCTAATTACCACAAGGCTCTTCAGCTCAATCATTTGTTGTGGAACAGGGAAAGAACTAAACTACATGGTACAGGCCCTCCAGGACTGGAGTTTGACACCCTTGACTTATGCTATAGCTTGGTGAAGTACAGACTAAACCTGCGGTTTTAGCAGTGAAGGTAACTAATAAGTATTTTATAAATAAGGTAGTGAGGACAGCGATGATTGTGACGGTATGAGGAAGCAGCTCAGATGCCATGTGGGGATTGTGACACTACGGGGCAGAGATGTCTGAGTGCTTGGACTGCGATCCGCATGCGTGTGCGGGAATCCCGAAACCCGAGGCAGGGCTGCCCCCGGCCCCCCCTCGCCCCCACAACGCACCACCTGCCCCTCGCTGCAGACGGACATGTGGCGTCTGCTGGTGCATCCGCCGAGCGTCAGCGCGGTCGACGTTGTAATCGCAAACCGCACACACGACCCCCCACCCCCCGAGCTGGAGGGTCACCGGAGGGTCTCTCAGTGCTGCCACTCCGAGTGGTGCGTGAGCTGGCGCGTGAGGCACAAATTGACATATTAGGGGACTAATTTTTCCCTGCTCTTTAATGTGGAAACAGTTGTGATTGCATGAGAGGGGATTTGCTATGCACGGCAGTCCACAGTTCCAGGGACTAATTAAAGGATAAATGAAGCCGGCAAGCTAACGAGCGGGCAAGCCAGAACCCAAAGAGCATTATGGGTCCCCTAGTGTAATTAGACAGACGTGGCGATGCTGCCGTCCCAAGCCGCATGACAGGTGATGCCACTTTAAGCGCTCTCCAGCTTCAGAGCTGAAAACGCCCCCCCAATCTATGCATCTGTTGTCAGGAAACAGTTTTTCACAGATTTTACAACAGATATGAAAATGCAGAGGAAGGTGACAGCCAGGAAAATAACCAATCCCGCTCCTTAAAATATTGGGTTGTAGAAAATGACCAAAAAACAACACTCCAAAAATGGACAACGACAGGGGGCCAAGGGGTGACTGGGCAATGAATCCACCGCAGTAGGTCTCAGGGAACCCCCC
The DNA here is from genome assembly GCA_026780765.1 of Petrocephalus schoutedeni. Classification (NCBI taxonomy): domain Eukaryota; kingdom Metazoa; phylum Chordata; class Actinopteri; order Osteoglossiformes; family Mormyridae; genus Petrocephalus; species Petrocephalus schoutedeni. The sequence continues at coordinate 10,984,229 of JAODKL010000009.1, forward strand.
CAGAAACAGGACAAGATGCGTCCTCCTGTTTCCTCGCACCTGGCAGACTGTATCTTGACTCACCCCCCAGACGCCTCCATATCCGGGCACTTTTACTTTGAAAACACGGCATCCGCGGGTTAGATGTGCAAGTCCACTACCCTCCTCCCCACCCCCCCGGCCCACCCCGGGGATTACGGTAACGAAGCCAATTAAGTCCGAGTCGTTAACGAGAAAAGAGTTCCCCTGAGCGGCACGGTATGGTGGCGGTGGGGGGGGTGTTTAGCATCCCTTCCTGATCTGTTATGTCTGGCTGTGCTTCTGTGTGCTGAGTGTTTGTAAATATATGAGGTTAATTACGAGGCGGGGGGGCCGCGGTACAAAGAGCCCGTGTAATGCGTATCAGTCAGCTTATCCAGAACGCACACTGCACGCCTCTTGTGCCCGTCTGGACTCGCCCCCCTCGGTGGGTAATTTATGGATTCCCGTGAGAAGGGGCTGCTTTCTCTATCTCAAGTTTAAAGTGCTGTATTTCCTCTTACCTTCCTCTCTGCCCCGCAGACCCACGATTAGCTGCTATTACAGATCTAAAAAGGAGCCGGGGAAGTTTCCCGCAGCTCGGAGCATCACGCCGTGTTGTTTTTGGAAGCGCCGGGATGTCCCGCAGGCATTCCGGTGCGAGAGTTACCACGGTGCTCAGCTCATTAGCATGGCTGCTGCCCGATGACATGGCCGCGGACATCGCCGCCACGCACATGGCCCGTTTATTTCTTTTCTTTTTTTCTCCACTCGAACCGGAAGCCCCGCACGATGAGGTTCGGGGTTCCAAGCAAAACAGGATCTGCTCACTTCCCGACTCGGTCGAGGCCAGCTCCGAAAATAAACGGGGCCTCGGAAATAGAGGAAACGTGCAGGCTCGATATTGTTTTGGAAGCGTTAGCGGTCAGACACAAGACCTGGGTTTGCGGGATACGGTTTAATGTAGGGTGGGGGGCGTCTGCCTTATCCACCTGAGACTGTAACACTCCTTCGGAGGCCGCCTCAGCCTATCACATCTTTTGAGAGCATTTTAAGGCAGATCTCTTCGACCTGTATCTCCCTTTTCATTAGGCTGGTGACATTTCCCCACACAATTTGTACCGTTCCTACAAGTAGTGTAGCGGTCCTGGATAGAACAGAAGGGCCCTGTTTCCGGCACTGAGAGCTGGAGGGCCTCTGTGCTCAGGTCGCCGTGGGAGACACCGCATCGTTTTAATTCACACAGCTCGACGTGACTTCAAACGGGCCAGGATATCCGAGTCCTGGCACCTAATCAAAGCAAACAACTGGAAGATGGTCCCGACAGCCAAAGCCATTTTTTTTTCTTTCACTATCATACAGTATGATGCATATTTCTTTATTATCTTCCAGGATATTAAAGCAGTCGTTTATACCCTACTTAACATGATCAGTAATTGTATTTTATTCATAGCTTTATGACAGTGTCACGCCAGGTGCCATTGCTGAGAATAAGGACTCATGAGCCAGACAGTTTATCTGAGGGCGGTTTGTTTCATCTCCATCGCTGAGACTTGTGGGCTACACTCAGGCACACAGGGGCATGATGAAGAGGGTGGGCCCTACAATAGCATGAGGCACTTCTAACAGAATCGGTCACACTCTGCTTAATATGGAGAACGCTTGCTTGAAGGCGGGACGCCGATGAGGGGATCCAGGTGCTCTTTATTTCAGGAGATCGGTGTACCTGACAGGCAGACAGACAGACAGAGAAGTCTCTGGAAGCAAAGATGACCCTGCCCTTTCCAAATGTTTTGTACATTTTTATGATTTGTTTCTGTATTTCTATCAGCCACAGTTAAGGAAAAAGAAAAATGAACGGGAGGACAAAAGTCTGAGATTCCCAAGATTTAATTTGCTGCTCTCTTATGGGGGATGTTTCATTGGCTCCATATCAACGTTCCCTTTTCAGATTTAACAAAGGGGGCTGCGATAGGGTCTGGGAAAGGGATTGTTTTGGTTCTGACTGTCGAGTTCGCTCGGTTTGGCTGGCTGCTGCTGAAATAACCACACCTAATTGCCACATGGTCCGGAGAATAAAGGCAGGGGACTTCAGGGGAAACGTCGAGTGTCAGTCGCTTCTGTCTGACAAAAAAAAAAAAAAAAAAACAACAACAATGACAACAAAGGGAGAGGCAGTCGGCTGAACTGTAATGAATATATTGTTTTCCATTTCATGGGCAAATAAATAAAAAAATAAGCGAGTAAAACGAAAGGCGGGAAGCGAGCGAGTCGTTCCGCGAAACGCGTCTGCTCTCAGAACTTAAAGAGTTTTGGAAGTTGAAAGAGGCGTTTTTTCCCCCCCTGCACCTCCTTCCCCCCCACCCCCAGCCCCAGCCCTCGGATCCCGGATTTGATTTCGCCCGCGATTCCTTTTGTGGTCGACCTGCTGGCGATGTTATTACAACAGAAGGCGGATGTGCCTTCTGACAGCCTTCAGTGCCGATCTGAAAAGCAGACTGGCGGCGCTCGCTGGCTGGCTGGCGCGCGCCGCGAATGCGCCGCCCGCCCAAAACCCACGCCGCCTCGCGCGCGCCTTTCAAGGGCGCCGCTCTAGGCGCGCGAGGCTCCCGCCTTCTGAGGGACTTTCGCAGCGTGATTACGGATCGCGCGCTCGCTCGCGCGCGCGCTGTCGGCGCGCGGCTTCTTAAACTGCGCAGTTTAGGGTCTTTCAGCCTGACCTTGATTCCTCGCTTGTCAAAATCGTGTCTGTAATTCCTCCCCCTGCCTGTCTAGGTGTAGTAAAATCACGACACTGTCGCCTCCCTTTGATTTGTCACCAATGTGCGCTGTTCTATTGACAAAAGATTCCCCTTTTCCTTCTCCTCCCATCTTTTCTTCTGCTCCCTCTGTCATGCTGGCACTTCTGCATGCACGGGCTGCACCATTCCACGATGGGTGCTCGGTGTATCCGGAACCAGCCAGGGAGTGTTCTCTTTTTTTACAAATAGTCAAAGGTCACAGGCAGCCATTAAAATAATAACGCTGCCAGCCTCTCCTCATGCGTGTCACACGGCCTGCCCACCCCCAACCCCCCTGTTTTAATCCCCGGAAAGGGTGTCCACATCTGACACACTTCCTAGGAGTGTAGCAGATCAAAACCGGTAAAGTGGATCGTTTAGACGCTACCCCCTATTACCGAACAGCATGGAGACAGTTAATGAGAGCAGTGTCAAGAGGCCCATCGCCTCCACTTTGTCTCTAGACAGGCACTGGCGAAAAAAAGGGGGGAAGAAACAGGTCTTTGGGGAATCACCGATTTGTGTGAGAAAAAAAACAGAACAAAAGCAGTATATGATGTGCCTGTAGCGGCTAGTGGTTCACCTTGGCTCGCTTGAAACAGCTCCGGGAAAGGCATTTGCAAAACACACATAAGGTTTCCAGCTTGTGTGCACATGTGTGTGTGTGTGTTTCATGTCGAAAGGTCTATCTGCACTGACAAAAAAAGGTAGCTGTGACATTTGCAATTTTCTATACGCTGGCCCACTCCGTTTCCCTCCCCTGGTGCCTCTTCCATGGTAGAGTAAGCCTCTAGGATTGACAATAATTACAGCACGCATAAAATGAAGAGGGTAATATGAACACAGCTTTGCCATAATTGCCTTTTCATTATTTGCTAACAGTGAGCTATTCAGTCATAAGAAAGAGATTGCATAGTAATTGGCTGACAATATGAAGCTAAGGCTCAGTTTGGGGGCTGCAGCAATTTTCTGTGTTGCTGCGAAGCTTTTTTTTGGGGGTCTTTTTTATTATTATTATTATTAAAAATCTGAAGCATTAAACTGTCATTTAAAACTACAATTTCCAGCATGAATGAAAATCTCAGCATTAACACGGGCTTCCATTCGGAGTGGAACATCCTATTAGCTGTATTAGCTCTTGCTGCTACGTTTCCATACGGCCTGCCGCTAAACCAAATAGGATTTATACAGCTTTGTTTCTCTCGCTCATTCAGACACATGTTGAAACCAATTTGACGTTGCGGTTATTGAGTTCCTATATTATTCCCGCTGAATGGGTATGGAGAGGACGCGGGCCAGCGCCATGTGGATTTTTGCCAGGAATACCGCCAGGAATTATGGCAGCGGGTTGCGGAGGCGTCTCCTCTGAATTGAGCCCATGAAGGCCGCTGGCAGCAATTAGATCTGTTTATTTAAACGATGTAAACCGAGCATAAAACCAATCAGGCACCGTCTTTTGTGTCGCCGTTTCAGAAATTAATTTCTCTCCCGTCCTCAGCCGGAGTGGCACCCGCTTTTGAGAAGCATGCCCTGTCGATGGGCCCGGTGTGAGCTGAATACCGCGCTGGGGAGGGCTCCATACGGCGCGGTAACGCTGCACAGGAGGAGCGTGGACATTCCTGGGCTGAGCGAAATCAGCTGATGAGCACATTAATTCATTTCACCTGTGCCTCATTACAGCTGGCTTCTGATTCCTGTCTCTCAGGCCCTGAAGACCAACCCCAACGGTCAAGTCCCTTTCTAGCCCTTTGCGAGGTCCAATCCCCATTTTGTTTTCTGTCATTTCTTTTCGTCTCCCAATTAAAGTCCCCATCTCTGTGTCACATGGTCCTGCTCGTTTACAAACGGGGGTGACAGAAACGTGACCTTCCTGCAGTGACAGCTGTCCGGTGTGGGCGTGATGCCCCCGGCAGTGTCACACAGCAGCCTCCACCACCCCCCCACCCCCCCACCCCGTGCCGGTCTGCCATTAATCCTGATCGGTGTGTGAAGAAATCCCTCAAACGTCGGGTAACGATTTCTTAAGCAACACGTTTCGCCGATTGCGTCAGGAATCCGTTGCTATGTCCAGGCAGGGTTTTGAGGTCAGGATGGCTCAGGTCAGGCTGAGGCAGGGAAAACGTCGCTCTCGTGTGGCCGGGAGCTGCCATTGCATTTGTGCTCGATCAACCTGATCAGCGTTAGGGCATGTAAAATCATGTTTTATATATATATGGAAGGGAGAGGCGCTTAGTTAGACCATAGGCCACTTTCCCCAGGTGCTGGTGCCCCAATCCAGCTGTGGCAGAGGCCATAACGAGCACCACCGCGATGCATTCATACGGTGCATTTCTATTGAAGGCTCGATTTGTTGGTATAGCCAGCCACGGGCTCCTCCTTTGAGGTGTGATTTGGTGTCATAATCATCTAACGCGATGGGGGATGCCGTTCTTATTAGTAATTAACTGTACCAAACTGATTGGTATGGCTTCCCGTACTCGTCCCTTTTAATGTTTAAACATTTACTTTGTGCTTGAAGGATTTGTTTGTATATATCTCGCGTGTGATGAGCGCTTTTCAGTAATTGGTTCCTAGGGGACGGCAGTTTCTAACGCTTAAGGAATAATTACAGCCCTGTGAAATGTTAAAGTGCCTCTGATGTCTTTTGTTTGGGCCTAATTGCACGCAACAAGTAAGGCAGCCTTTTTATTTTGCACCCATCATAGGGATGGACGTAACTTTCATAGAAACACATAGAAATTTTGTAGAGCCGTAAATAAGCTCTCATATGGTAATTTGGTAGGACACCAAAGCGATTTGAAAGGCCCGCTTCTTATTGAACTCGATGCTGGTAGGGTTTTTCATGTCGGCTGAGCACGGGGCTGGATGTCTGCTCACATGTCTGCTTTTTTTAATGTTCTGCTGGAGTTTTGCATATACTTATTACAAAGGCGGCAGAGTTCGCAGAAAGGAAAGCTGAACTGTTTCCATGCTACTAAGCTTGCGACACATGGATTTGCCTGCATCCTTCTTTTTATATTAAAATAATGACTTCTAAATATTCATCATGTAATCCCACTGTGTGCGCTCTGTGTCCCTCGCATCCTCTCCGTGTCCCTCTGACGGGACAGTTAGAGCGTACTCTGTGTGTCCCTCATGTGCTCTCCATGTAGTGTCTAACAGGACGTTAGGAGACTGGCAGGCTGATCCCATCTCAGAAGTGGTCCCTCTATCCCGTGGCTTCTCCAGACATGACCAGCCACCTGCGTCTGAGGTCTCAGTAAATAAAAGTTTACTGCGCACGCTGCTCTCCATGCTTAGCGTGTGCTCAGCAGCTCTCCTGCCTTAGCTGAAGGGTGTGATTGCTCCCTTACATCTCCCATAAGCAGCTACAGGCCCCTCCTGACCAGGGAGCTTCCATAAACCTACCAGCGACATGTAAGCCATGTTGGCACAATCTCTATCCCGGATAAGTAGCTTCTGAATTCCAGAACTAGCATAAATATTCAAGATTTTATTTTTTTTAAATGTCCATGTGATATCTTTCAATCTTTGCACCCCGCATAGAGGCCACTGTGTTCCTTTAGAAATGTCTTTGGCCCTAGCAGTGGTTCAAAAGCAAAGTGAAAGTGAAAGAATGAAGGCAAAGATGGCGGAGACGGGCCATATTGAAAAACTGCTTCTCTTTATTGCTTTCTCTGTGTGACAGTTTATGTAGCCTTTAAAATGTGATGTCACACACCATAAAGCACTGTGATTTATTGTCACCCTCCGGCACCAGGCAGCAAACAGTAGCTCAGGGTGGGATTCAATCATACCGTTTCGCAAAAGGGCGCCCGGGGAGGGGCAGCCGGGCAGGGTGTCCAAATACCAGGAGCGTTTTTGAGGTGGGACCCAGACCTGTTATAGTTGACCCCCCACCCCCCCCACCCGCAGCACTGGCTCCTCCTACAGGTCACTTCAGGCACAGGGAGACGAGTAAACACTGGCTGGTCTGCAAAGTGGTGATTAAACATAATGATAAGCTGTGGAGGAATGCTGAGCTCAATCTGTGGCTCCTGGAGAGCTACCTGCTCACTCTGCCTGCGCTGTTTTTGCCAGGTGCCCGTGGGTTCTGCTTGACCGCTTAGCTTCTCTCCTTTCGGCTCGCCCACGAGTGCCACCTTAAAAGGCTGGGCCTTGCCTTAGTCCCTCTCCTCGGGCCCTGTTGGTTAATCTCCACTGCTTGGGCCGCCCACCTTAATCCGCTCTGGGCGCCGTTGCCAGCGAGCTGCTGCTCCTCGTGCAGCTTACAGGCTAATTGGTCCGAAATCGGCTGGGCCACCATGGTCGGCGTGACCTTTGCTGTTCTCAGACACCGGTATACCCCCCCCCCCACCACGCTGCTCCCAAGCCCCCAGCCCTGCTCCCTCTGCCGTATAAGGAGTGTTGCGGTATGGCCAATCCCTGTATGCGCCATTCCGGCAGTAATAGCAGCAGCGACATGCGATACCTTCCCAAACCTCTTCCTGCGTCAGGATCTGCCGTGCTGTGCTTTTCGCTATTTTCTTGGGGGGGGTTAGGGGGCTCTCTAGCTGCTAACTGAGCCCCTCCTGTTTAAACCCCCCCCCCCCCCCCCCCCCCCCCCCCCCTCCCCCCCCC
>JAODKL010000009.1:10998390-11012926 GCA_026780765.1 Petrocephalus schoutedeni
GGGGGGTTCTGCTATCAGACATGATTAACTACTTCTCATTTACAATATGGACACAACAGGATGCTTGGGATGAAACACTAATGTGGTATACTACTGATACTGAAATGTGTGTGCGCATGTGTGTGAGCGATACAGACATTTATTTGCAACAGCTTGTAAGTTTTATAACTTCTAATATGTTCATTTGTTTACATTTCTGTCGTCTTTTCTTGACGCCTTTTCTTAGGGGTTAAGGAACTTGGCAGGCGGATTGAAGGTTGGAATTGCTAGGCTGTCTCTTTTATCCCCAACAGAGATACTTGAGAAGGTCTGCTTCAGTAAACGTAAACTGTACGCACCTATCCATCTTCCGGCTTTTAAACCCCAGACAGGCAGGCAGGGGAGGGTCTGCTGCCTACTCCAGGTAGCCCGGGGCACAGAGCTGGGCTACAACCAAGATGGGATGGGACACACACACACACACACAGCAGAGGAACAATTTGAACCCACAGTAATGGAGGTGTGAGACAACAGTGTCACTTATTGGGACCCTGTGCCTCCCGACTATATATTTGAAAATAAAAATTTCTAAAATATACCTCAATAACTTTGGATACAGTAATCTGGTAAGGAAACCATCACTTATAATGTAGGAGCCAGTTAGCTTCCTACTTGGCATTCTTTCGGCTGTGAAATGAGAAAAACGAGGCAGAGTGGGTTAAAGGAAAGATAAACTTGGGTCTGTTGTCTCTCGAGTGGGTCTCTCCTAAGCACCCACTCCCAGTTTCAATTTTCACAGCTTTCTGCTTTTAACATCTCATTTCTGCACTGGAAGTCCGGGGCGGGGGCTCCACGTGTTCAGAGCCATTCCGGTGAAATGTGGTAATCATTAACATGGAAATGTAAAGGCAGAGACGGGGAGCGATGCACGGCTGCAGAAAAAAAGGGGATTAGCCCGGCTAAGCCTGGTGGCAGAAAGGCAGCCCCAAGTTTGGGGGCTCAATCACACAGAAATGACAGCGACTTCGTAAGAGCACCCTGCCCCGGCTTTGATCCCGCACGCCTTGACGGTATTATCTGGAGCGATGGAGACTTTCCCGACATCTTCGGGCCTGGCAGAAGATGGTGGGCCGTGTATCTGTGTCCAGCTCACTGAATCAAAAAGAGTTTAATGACTCACATTTGTACATAATATAAAAAGAACACATTTTTATTACTACAACAGGTTTCTTTAATATTACACAAGCAGATGCTGATTTACTGTAACCTTGGAATCATAAACTTGGTAAAATGGAAGTGCTGGCAGCAGAATGTGACTATGACATCACAATCAATTTTGATGTCATTAATCCGTTGCTCTCGCCGAGGCTTTTCTCGGAAAAACAATCAGACGCTGAGGGTCTGTCGGCTTTTTGTCACGGCGGCTGCTTGTCCGAGTCCTCTGAAGATAGTATTTCATTTGCTCGTTTCGGTGTTCTTGAATAATGGGACGTCTGCTTCAGTCCCTTAATTAACTTCCTCAGGTGACTTTTAATGAGCTCCCAGCTGCTGTGGGGTATTAGTGTGTCCCTGGCCCACCGCGGCGGTTCAGGTTCGAGGGTTCCTGCGAGCGCCGGGCACAGCCTCCAATTCCACATTTCATTCGCCTCCCCACGAGAGTGACCTTGTCCTTTACCTCAGCCGAATATATCACCCTCCCGCTGTCGGGTGGAGCTGCCGCGCGGATTCTAAAAAGGTTTAAGTGGTTATTCCGGTCATTATTGGCTGTTAAATCTGCTGATGATCGTAAACGCCCCCCTCCCCGGTGCCTCCGTGCCGCGGGGGTCAGGTGACGGGTCTGCTTTATGAGCTCACCCTGCCATGTATCACCGCGGGCTGCTCCGCGCGGCCGCGGGATGGATGAACAGACCCCGCCTCCCCATTCATTACCGCCATCAAACCGGGACGCGCCTCTCCCCCTCTCCTGATCCCGCGAGAGCCCCATCAGCGGGGAGCCACTGGAGTGAGGAGCGATGGCTGATTTGTGAACTCGCAGGATCTAAAGCGGCTTCACTCCACTGAACTGGCCAGGGCCGCCGGCACTGCTCCCCAAAATGGGATTTATCGCACTCCGAGGAATTCCCGCAGTTTTCAAAGGAGTGACGCATCGCGAGATGCAACCCACTCACCAGATTTATCTGGTGTATTAGGGATTATACTTGATTTATGCTTATCATAATAATCTATATCAGATTCAACAGCAGTGTTATTATTATCACTATTATTATAATTTTTTATGGATCCTGAGATCTAGAGGCTCCAGATTCACTGCAACCCTGCAGTGGATTATTATTATTATTATTATTACTGGATTGTTATTATGGTAACAATAGTTAGAATAATAGCTTTAAGAATTAGATTATTGTTATCCCAAATGTAAGCCTGGCAAGTGTATTGTCATCCTGTAGCCTGATTGGCCACTGGACACACATCCTCCTCTAACCTGCCGTTTTTCCTCATTGGTGTGAGGCGGTGTGGCCCGCTGCCCCCCGTGTGTGACTGTGTGCTCCTTCACTACGCCGGGCTGACAGCTCTGAGAGCGGACGCCGCGGCAGATATCGGCCTCGTTATTGCCTTTATTCCGCTGACCTCATTGGCGGGAATGAAGTCATTCGGCAGGCGCGGGAAGACGAACCTTCACTCGAGGGAATTAATCAGGTCCATCAAGCGGGCCGCTTTATGGCCTTATCTGCCGCCACTGAGAGGGGCGGCCGCCATAAAGCTGACAGCCCCCAGACACCATCCCGTCCTTCATGTTACGCCAACATCAGAGGGAGGCCGACGGCCCCCCTGAGTGGAGGATGAGGGCGGCCTGACGTCATTCCGGCCACGCTGATCGTTACGTGACATTTTCATTGCCGGTTTTCTTGAATCTGCAGGATTTTGATTCTGTTCCATTTCCACATTGTTCTTAATTTTGTTCTTGATGAGTTTGTCCCTCATTTTCCTTAATCTCCCAACAGTTTTCCAAATACTTTCTGTGGGCCAGTGGGACATACATATAATCACCTAGTCATTGGGGGGGGGGGGGGCAGGAAAGACCCTCCAAGGTCAAACTCGTCATGCCCCACTCGTGGTGTAGTCCGAAAACTACTCTGTCCAAAACCTGCTTACTATTAGTCAATATTACAGGACAAAAATACTACAAAACTTAATGTTTACAGTATTAACTCCTTTGATACTTTTACTTCAGGTTCAGTATATTTAACTGAAACTTTTTTGAAAACCCTTGCAAGGAAAAAAGATTGGTACAGATTGTTGGCTTAGCCTTTCGAGGCACGTGTTGTGGGTTGGGATTTCTGTGAGGGACTCAGACGCCTCTGTTTACACAGTCTATTGCTACGGAGGCGCTAAATATTTGGAGCATGGCATCGCCGGACACACGGGCCTGATCTGCGTGCTGTAAGTACGTGTCGTGCTAAGGGGATATGCATGTCACCGGAGGGTGTGGGGGGGGGCTCCACTCAGCTTGCTTCTGCTGCTTCTGTGGGCATCCCTCAAGAGGGCGAGCTGCTGGTTCTGTCTCTAGCCGCCGGGCCCTCAGTCTGCCTCACTGCTTTTCAGTTCTGATTTGACGGCTAAAAGAAGACAGCCACCTTTGATGACGGGTTAATTTACCAGCACTTGATGGGTCTATCTCACAAGTCTTGCCATGTAGGTCTGGGCCGTGAGGTGTGTGAGCTTTTTCATGTGGCCGTGTGGATCCTGGAGCGTCCACAAGTGTGTGGAGGGGAAGGGCGGGCACAGAAGGCACTGGTCTGTGCGGATGGCTGCGCGTGCACGTCAGGGACCAGGAGTGATGACATCATGTGCCGGCCTTCTTTTGAAGTGCCACTCCTGAAGGAACCACTTATAGCAATTAGGATATCCTTGAACAAGCGTTTGCCAAACATTGGCTGCTTTTTTGGCATTTGCCTCCCGTTCCTGCCTACTAACTAGCGAGGTTTGATCTCCGGTAATTATCCGCCCACTGGCTGCTCAGTCCTGACAGTCCTGTCCCAGGAGGAAGCCGGATGCCGGGGCTATCCGCTGATTGCATCAAAGTGTCAGAAATTGCAGCATCAAAAATAATAACTGATATTGCAGCAACCAGCTCCCTTTTGAATATTTCTTTTAAAATGTTCTCTAATTTGTGTCTCACCCGATGCCCATGCATATGCGTGCGTGGGTGACTGTGCCCATTTTAGGTAAATAAATGGGCAGGGAAAGCATTTATTATTGAGCTCCAATTTACATGATTCGTAAAACATTATTCTGTGTGAAATGGGGCTGTGGTGTTCTGAAAACTTCTTATCTATTGGCCTCAGTTCTGTCTCCTCTTGGTTTCGTCAGCTGCTGGGCTCTCCCCTGGCTCCGCCCACCTCCGCCACCCAATCAACATGCTTCCAAAATCCCGCCTCCTCACACGCGGACTTTCCGATTTGTCAGGACCACAGCACTGCTCCAGACACACCGTAGGGCTTATTCAGAGCGCCATCCATGGATGTTAATGTTAATGTTAAAAAAGGGGGGTGTGTAATTAATTTTGGGTACCTCCAACAGCACTGCACACAGACCAGATGCTTAATGCTGAACGCTAGCTACAAACACAAACAGCACTATGTGCACAGCTATACTTTGACGCCCTAATCTCACCACAGGCCAAAGCCTTTCAAGGAAGCTTCTCCTTTATAGTGCTATACAGAATTCGCACACCAAACCCAATCCTACAGAATATGTGCATACTTAATGTACTACATTCTGTTTACTATTATATTCCACGTACAATACTGTATATGGTTTATGCAATTTAAATTACACCACATCGTACAAAAATTACATGATACATACTCTATTGATATACCATGCACAATATTGCACCAACCACACAATACACATTATACCATTCTCTATTGCAGACTGTTCACAATACTACAATGCTTGTCATACATATATTTACACAATATACAAAATACTATTGTACTAAAATAATGTACATTACACGCTCTGATACACCATGTATTGTGATATACATTAAACATAATTACACCATACACAACATTGAACCAACAACACAGTATACATTATACCCTTATTTACACATGAGTCACAATACTACAGTACACTATACATACTCTATTTACACACTATACAAAATACCTGCAATGTACATTGTACTATACATAATACTACAGTGTTAACATAATGTACATTCTCTACACACTATAAACAATACTATGGATTGTACTTCAGTACTGGACTATTTTTTAAAACAGTATTTTTACACTTTTTTTTAATATTGACTGCTTCACTGTGAACTAACATTGGCTGCACCCTCTACAGTACAGACAACACAGCCCGCAAATGTCTACGCGACGCTTTCATTTGCATTTGCTAAAGAGGGGCAGGTGGGCACTTTGTGAACAGATCAGAGGGGGTAAATGGCATGCATTTAGAGCGTCCATCTTCATCGGCAGCAGGTTTGCTGTGTGAATAAGCAGCATGTGTGTCAGCGTGCCCCCCCCCACCCCCCCCCCGCCCTGCTAGTGATGACACACCCTCCTGTATGGAGTCAACGGTAGCAAACTATTAGAATAGATTAGAGGAGACAATGGCATATCACTGTATAAAAAAAATCAATAAAATGACACAGGGATGGGCGCCACTGAAGGCCACGCATCAGGCTGTTCATGGGATACGTAAGCCTCCGCGTCCCAAAAGCCTGCGTTGTGTTTTTTTAAATTTTTTTTTACGGCGACAAATGCTGATTTCCCCCGAGGTGTTGGGAGCGATGTGACCCCGTCATTGTCCCCGATCATCCATCGGCGGAGATGAATGCACCCCCCGCCCGGCGGCCTCGCCTTGCCTCGCTTGGCATTGTCCCAGAAACGGCGCATCCTCTCCTCCCCCCCCCCCAAAAAAAGGCCATGTTTTGTTCTGCCCAATCCCCACAATGCTTCAGGAAAACGGCTGGGCCTGCATGCCGGCATCTTCTCTTCAATTTTAAATTTTCTCACTCCGCTCATTGTGCGTGGAATTCGCTGTTTCCTAGCCTCGGTAATCTGTAGAAGAGACCTAAGACTCGACTCCATCAGTAGAGGCCCTGCCCACACACACACCCCTCCCCCGGTGAAAGATAAATACTTTTTAATGTGCGACAAAGGGCAGTCGGTGAAAGATGTGCTAGGGTGAAGGTCTCATTATCTTAACGCATTCAGATTGGGGGCAGAGTGCGTATCGCCACAGAAGGCGGCGCGTATCTCGGATATGATGTACGCTGTTTCCCCCGCTCACATTAACCCTCTGATCAGTCATCGCTGCGCGCGCGCTGTCTTTGTGCGAGGGCCTGTAGGACAAATGTTTCAGCCGGCGAGGGAGAAATTGTGCTCGTTTGAAAAGGGAGCCGTTTCAGGCCGGATTAATGGGCCACTTTGATGGATTAGAACATGAGGAAATTGCTCAATATTGATATGGAAGAGTTTGTGAGGGGGTCGCAGCGAGGATGAAGGTCCCCGATTAGGGCTCCCGGGCCTTATCAGGGCTCACTCCTCTCCTGCCAAAAGAGCAGAGCACAAAGGGCCATGAGTGCGTGTGGGGGGGGGGGGGGGGCCCAGACGCCTGCCAGATCCTGGGCCACCAGCCCACCCCCATGCGGATGTCAGTTTGATGCCCTTTATACCAGGTCGTCCGTCAATTTGTTAACAGCCTAACGCAGGGAGATGACAGATTTTTTAATATGTCCGGCAACGCCCTCACGAGAGTTAGTCAACCACCCCCCCCCCCCCCATTTCTGCGAACGAGAGCTTGACACAGCGCATACGTAATACATGGCGGTGGGGGTTAAACATGAGACTGTGATGTACTCCCTCTAACACCCTGTGTTTGTTAAACACAGCCCTATGGGAGGGGACGGTGAATCTCTGTCCACTTGGCCCCATTTCAGCGCTGGTGCTTCTTCCAGGGCCTGGACAGGTCACATGACTAGGGTCATATGACCCCTTTGACCCCAGAGTTGAGATTGACTATTGACAGACAAATAAAGATGCTGAACTCACAGCATCCCACGTCCTTCACGGCAGACAAAGATGCAGGAAAAATAAAAACAAAGTGAGCTTTTAGACATTCGTTTATTGCTGCCATTAAGCGGCACAGAGGAAGTGCCAGGCGTCCTAATTGAGGGGTTCCTACATTTCAAGTTGCTGAAAAGCAAACACTTCCAGAATTATACACCTATTAAACACAAAATGGAGGGGCATAAATCACAAGGGTCCATCTCCTCTCCAAGTGATGGTCCTCCTGTGCTTAGCAGCTTGCTAAGACGCTAGCCGCAGCGACAGCTTTACAATAACCCCCCCAAAATTGGAACCCATCTGTTAAATATCATTCTGGCCTCTTTGACAAGACAGGGCCTTCTCTCGGTCTAGACCTATTATTCGTGACGGGGGCTGTATAGCCCGATGGTCGCTCCTAATGAAAACAGCGTGTGGAGTCCAAGTCAGAGAATAAGGAGTGACTGACCCAGGTAAGTCAGAAAGCATATGTTTTACAATTTCCCTCATAAACGTTCGGCCATAAACCGGGAATTTATGCCATTCATTAGGGGCAATACAATGCACATAATTCTAATGTACAACAATCGGAATAGTCGTAAAGTAACGACTTTATTGGTTCTCAAATCTTTGACTTTTCGATGACCTTCTCAGAACCCGGGTTTGAACGGGGAGATTTACAGTGCGGGGGTATTGTGTTTGATAGGCTTCTGTGTTCTTAGGGAATTAAACCTGCCAAAATGTAAAATGACTTAAATATCCCACATCACCCCTGAGCGGGGCAAGTCCCCGAAGCTTATTCACGGTTTGCACCTTCCGGATATCGGGCTGGGGAGATTCAGGCGCGATTTATGATTAAGCTGTGTTTTACGCCTGGATTAAGAGGGAAAAGGAAGGGTGTTTATCGTGACCTGGCCCTACCACTGGAGCTCAGCTAAAATACAGAATGTTTGACTTACGAGTGTGGAGACACGCAGGCTCGGATGCGGCCCCATGCTAAACGAGTGCTGCATGCGGGTTATGGTCAGGGGAACTTTCCACATTCCTTGCCACCTCGAAGCGTTCGCGTATGCTTCTTCAAAACTTCCCGTTCCCTCGCAGAAGCAAGTGCGGTGACAGCCCTGGACCGGCTGTCTAACTTCTGGCTTGTCACTGCCACCTTCTTGGTCGGTGCACACTCTTCGCATGGTGTCCTCGGAAGCTTCTGGAAAACGGTGACGTCTTTTCAAAGGCCCGACTGCCTGTCCGTTAGCAGTGAGAGTGTCAACCCCTGCAGGCTACTCCTGACCAGGGCAGTGCGTGGGCCCCCCCCCTTCTCAAAGAAGCCATGGAAAATTACCATGAATGCTGGGCCCCTCCCGTCCAAAGCGGTGTCCTTTGACCCACCTCCTCCGGACGGTGCCCCCTGTCCCCACCCCTAGAAGCAGCCCTGTCCCTTCATGGCAGTGAGGTGGGGAGATGAGCGGAGTTGAGTTTTGTTTAACCTCAGGAAGTTTTATCCCAATAACCCACCTTCCGGCATTGTCTTGCCTCAGACTCAGGGTGCAGATAATATTTAATATATTACTATACGCACAACTAACCGAATCAGCTAAGTTATTCGGTTTATTATAAAGAAATGAACCTGGAATGGAAAAAAAATATCCCCTCTGTAAAGGCTGTCTTTGGGGCTCCGGCGAATGAAACTTTTATTGTTCCAGTAAAGGTTTATTATCCCAAGATGATGTTCAGAGGAAGAGGACGTGAGCCGAGAGGGAGGACAGGGACCTTTGGGTCTGATGTGACCGTCTGCAGTAGCTGAACATGTGCAGATCTGTTCACAGGCTGAGAAATGGCTGCTAGATGTTTCATCATCAAGGAGTGGACCTCGCTGCTCTCCCCGCGCATGCTTTCATGTGTCGGGTTGTTTTCTCGTCTGGAAACATACATTCTCTTTGTATCTGCAAATCTGCATACCATTTACGGCCGTCTCTTCGCAAATGGCGGTCTGGTCCACTTCTCCGCACAGCTGTGGCCTCCGCAAAGGTATGACAGCAGCACCACCCAGACACCCGACTCAGTCACAAAGTAAGATGTGTCCAGGTGGAAAGTGAGGTTCCCGGTACCCAGGCACAGGCACCTCCAGGTTTGTCATGGGTACTTGCTCTCACTTCCCGTTTCCTGCAGGTGCTGCAGGTATTTGCAGCCTCCGTATCGGTGGCAGGAAGCTCCTCTTTGCAGCACGTTTGTATCTGCTCGCATTGCTGAGAGGGAAAGGCAGACAAAGACCCCTTTTCCTCTCCCCCTCGCGCTCCATACCAGTGCTTTCATTTGCTGGCCTCTGAGCCAAAGGCCCACACGTGTTTCCATTTCAAACAGGCGAGCGCGTGTCCATCACGACACCGGGGGTCTATCCTGAAATATACGACTACCCGCTGAGGGGGAGAGGCAGGGTATTTAGGCCTGTCGAATGCCAGTGCCCCTAGGGGGTGGGGGGTAGCTTCTCCGTCTCTGGTCCAGGCTCTCATGGAAGCTATAACAACAAGGCCCTGTTTGAAGTAGACAGAGAGACGGCTGAGGCCACCTTACCAAAACCATCTTAGCATTTCTTATTAAAATCTCACCTCCATTTTACAGTGGTGTTTTCCCATAAACGACAAATCCAAGGCTGAACACTTTCTCGGGAATGCTAATTACGAGTAATGGGGTCAGGCAGTGAGGTTGACGTGGTCTGGAAAGGGAAGACACAAGCATAAAATGTCATTACACCATACCCATTGTGGCGTCCTCACTTATGCCTGTAGGCTTTCTAAACACATTTAGAGATGAATAGACCCTCAGTGCTTCTCTGTCCTGCCAGTGTGGTGAGCTCCCTCATGGGACAGCGTTTTCAATGTGCCTGTCTCTTGGGATAAGATTATTAAGGCCACACCGCTGTGTTGCCTGTGTGTATCGTCTGGTGTTGGTACTGCTTGGCCGACCATGGTATGTTTACGTGAACTGCTAGCGAATAAAAATGTCTGTCGCTGAGAAGGAGTCGCACCACGCCTCCAACGGATGATGTGTTTTATAAAAGAGTCCGGTGGGTTGCCTCCACAAAGCCAAAGTACATGAGGGGTGCAGATACAGTCCGAAAGAGTCCGAAAGCCGGGGAGATCCCTCAAAAAAGCCACACCGGGTGCCACCAGCCGACGTCACGGTGGATCATCGCTTGTGCCACGCGCCAAGGTTTGACGGGGCCGCAATGGATTCTCCACATCCACCCCTCCACACCCCCCCCCCCCCCCCCCCGGATTGCAGCGGGGTAGGGGCTGGAAACACAACTGTCACAAGTCATTCTGCTCTGGATCAAGTGGAGAAAACCTCCACAGTGTGATTCTTTCCAGAACATTGCATGTTATTTTCCCTGGGCTGCCAGAGGAGCACAGGACAGCCTAGCCGCGGGGCTGCTGCCGTTCACACACATACACGCACACACACACACAGGCTGACACAGACTATTGCCCGACTCAGCATCCGGCACGGGGCTCTATGAAACGCTAAATCATAGCGGATTAAGGTGTCACCTGAATGAAAAAATAATAGGTAATCATGACTCCAGCGGCCACGCTGAAGACAACCCCACTAACGCTAAGGTTAGCTGTGGCAAAGGACAATTTATAGTGTCAGTGATGAATATGCCATGTTAAAGGAGCATTTATAAATCTGAATGATCCACCTCTTCTTAATAACACCCAATCAATCATTAGTGGGGCCCAGTCGCTACCAAAATAACAACAATTTAATAACGCTGAAAATGTGGAGCACCACATTATCTTGTATTTATAAATGTCACCAGTCGGCCCGTAATCCTCAGAGACAGAGGTGAGTGCCCCTGTTGGATGTGGAAAATGAGCAACTGGCGTCGCAAACGGCTTCAAATGGGCGTGATGATCAGCGTCGCGATGACCACGGCTGTAATGCTGGCGATTGCAGCTCTTCGCCTTTGAGCAACTCGCCGGACAGTGGAGCCTCAGTGGTGAATGAAGAAGCGTTGGTCCATTTTGGCGGTGCACTGGAGCACCATTCAGGCCAAACAGAATGCATTCGTGTCAATAAAAGCCTAAAACAAGGTCTTCTGCAAAGCAACTATAGTCATGTTTGTTAATCTTTTCCATCAGTCCCACACTTAACCTGTGAACTGAAGCTATATAAAATCTTATTTTTTTTTTTTAGAGTTGCAGTTTTATTGTATTATTTAAAATTCCTTTCACACAACACTGGTTTCTATAGTTGGATTTCTAAAACTCTGTCAGGGCGCTTTTTATTTATGGGTACCAGCCTTTCCCTTCATTTTGCATGTCCCTTTTTGGACATGGGTTTAGCCGGTGATAAATTGTTTCCCAGTATTGTAGCAATAACAATGTCGACACTGACGACGCAATTTCAGCATTAATTCGGATGAGGATGAAACTAGAATTTTCTGCCCAAACAATAGTTCCAACGGGGCTGCACCAGGAATAGACCTGGAGGACTGAAGGGAATGATTCTCCCCGGGGTCGAACAGTTCACCATCACTTGTCGTTGCACCTTCTTTTACCCCGACGGCAAACCCTGTTTGCCGTGTCACGGCACTCAGATGTGCGTCAGAAGCCTGATGAACGCACTTCCCATTGTTCAAGTCGCTCAGCTTGTGACAGCCGTGTGTGTGCTCGCGTGTAAACAATCGAAAGGAAGAAGAAACCAAAGGGGGCAAATCTGATCTGTTTGGCTGGAACAAGAAAGCGAGCCCTGTCCTTCCTGTGCGACCGCAGAAGGAGCGGAGGGGCGAGGGAGAGGAGAGATCGCGGAGCGTGGTGGGCCGCACTGTGAGGAAGGGGAACGGGGTGCTGGGAAGGCTGCAGGGACTGGGAAAGGTCAGGAGAAAGTGGAACATGATTACCCAGCATCAGTCCCTCGGCAATATCCAATAACCACATTCCCATCCTCCTAAGGTAGGACGCCAACCCGCTCGCTCCCCTTCTGGTGACAGCATGGGTCCCGTCACGCCAGAGACCGGGCAGGAAAACCGGCACCCCCCCCCATCATAACCAGAGGAGGCATGGAGGCACAGGCCGAGCCGAGCCGTCACGCTATAAATTTCCGCACCCCATGCCCTTTTCCTTCTCGACGGTGTGACTTCCTGTGCGCCGCATTAGAAAGCTGCCTGGGATTGGCTATGGGAGAAATTTCCCATCAATCACCTGGAGGAAGCACGCCCCACCTTTGGCTTTTTGACATGATGAAATGCTTATTGTTTCTGTGAAAGAGGAAGGCTGGAACTAATATACACGAGACTTTAAAGTTTCAGAAAACTTTTTCGGGAGAGGGAGGGCGTAAGATTTGCCTGACTGCTTGTAGGTCACGGAGGGAGACCTAATCAGAAGAGCATTAAGCCTGTGCGCAATAGGCTCTTCATCTTCAATTATATTATTTCAGAACATCTCCCTTTAAATGGGATAGCTGGCAGACACGTACCCCATTGCACTCACATCTCTTGTTTCATAGACTGCAGTACACAAGTGAACAAGGGTCAATTTGTACATTAGAGGCTGGGATCCATACAGAAGTGAGACATGCCCCGAAAGCTGCATGCACCATTTAGGAAACGTGGGTTGATGTTATACAGTTAACAGAGCCAGGCTCTCAGTGAAGCCCACACGGTTAGTTTAATGCACTCTGAGACCAGGCGGTAGCTTTTTAGATGTTAATCATTGATGTAAACGGTTGTTATGACCAAATTAGTGTGTAAGAAGCAGAGAGACGAGGCGGGGACAAACTGAGTAATTGCCCTATTCACATATGCTGAAATTATGATTATAAATTCATTAGGTTTCCATTTTACATTTCAGCCCTAAAACCGAGGCCTAATTAGGGAGCAAATGTTAGCATTGTTAATGCCTTTTGATGTTTTCAGTCATTGTTATTTTATGTGACAATTTTTATTCTTTTCTTTTTTTTTTTGAGTTGCGGCTTGTTTTCCTAATGAATATGACCCGGTCCGCGTTCAATTACAGCCCTCAGAAGCCTCGGCACGTTCCATTCGCTGCTTGGTACTTGGGGGGGGGGGGGGGGCCCGCCTCATCTGGCAAACGGATGCCTAGCTGCCCCGCAATTAGAGAGATTACGGTGCTTCTCGACACTTTATTCACAAAGGCCCGGCCCAGCAGACAGGGTGTCCTCCAGCATTCTGACAGAGATTTAAGAGGCACCGCCGTCGCGCAGTGGTCTGTGAGCTTTTTCCAAAAGCACAGAAGAACAGTAGGAATTTACTGCTTTCATCCCAGAGTCTCGCAGCCTTGGCACTGGAGGGAGGGCTGGGCCGACTGGCCCCCGATGCATATTCAGAGTAAGAGGGCTGAGCCCATATTAGTCATTAACGCTATCATTTTCATCTGCGACCTTCGCCTGAAATTTCAATGGGACCAGCCCTTCAGTACATTAAATTATGAGTATTTATCGTACTTTTGGATCAACTGAAAGCCAGATTGCAGAAGCGAGATGTTGATAATGCCTAAGATTAAAGTCTCAGCAATGAATAATTATCCTTCTCCCCATATTTCTTAAGAGGTACCCAATCTCCGCGGAAGTCGGAAAAAGTTTCCGCCGACGGGCTATATTTAGGCTGTTTTTCAGTAGCATTTTTCAACCAGAAATGTAAGTCTTGCTCGGCGCGCCTCTGCGGCCCGTCCAGCTGGATCCGCCATCGCACGGGTTTGCCAGTCGAATGCTAACTTCCCTTTCTCGACAACTAAAAGCGAAAAGTCAATCTCCATTCGCAGCCATCTGTTCCATGTTAAATGTGGTCCCTGTTTTATAGGGAGAACTCAAACCCCGCCCCCACCTTAAAATATGTATATAGTGTGTGTTTGGAGCATTTGGCCACACTTGTGGTTTGCAAGCTCGACAAAACGAAGTGGTACTGTCACACAGCACGGGGCTCAGGCGACCCCCACAGACGTCTGTGACAAATACAGTAAAAGGCTGCATAAGAGATGCTTGGAATTATGGGAATTTGCATCTGAGGCCTCAATTACACATAAGCTATTGCTTTATTTTCCTCCTCTCCTTATTGCGAGAGGTCCTGCCACCGTCTCATCAACTTCAATATCCTCCCTTCTGTTCTGGATCCTCTCATCCGTTTTGGTCTATTTCCACTTTGTTTCTGTAATTCACTATGGTCTGACTTCTTGACGGCCGTGCAAATTGGCAAATTATGAGATGGCGAGCTGTCTGCACCCACCCTGGTGAGGCAGTGAGGGGGTTTTCGGGGCGGGGGGTGGGGGTTGCTGGCGACGACGTGGACATTACACATGCTGGAGCTTTTAACATTAGCTATACTCCGTGCCTGACTGATGCTCGCTGATGTTGGTTTTCAGGAAGGCCCTCCCGCTGGCCCATGCCTGCATGCTCACACAGACACACACACACGTATTGTGTGGGTTGTTTGGAAACCCCCCCCCCCCACCCACCCCAGCCTAAAACTTGCCTTC
>JAODKL010000009.1:11023174-11034583 GCA_026780765.1 Petrocephalus schoutedeni
CCCCACCACCTCCTTTTTAGATCTCTAGCCCCCGCTGTCTGATCCTCCCACCCTCCCTGGGCCGCGTGCCCCCGCAGGCGGCCCTCTGCATCGCACCTCGCCCCGGCTCCTTCATCAGGGGCCCCCTGTCCCATTCCCACACCTCCGTAACGGTAGTCAGGACTAATCAGAAGTGAAGTGCGTTTTTCTAAGGAAGTCACTGGAAAATTTCACGATCTGCATTTCTCAGGCCGGACTGATTAGAGGAACATTATCCTGTTTTTGCAGTCACTTCCAATCTGCCTTTGAGCTGTCACTCGAATCACCTAATTGTTTAGTAAATGACCCAGGGATGCAGTTTTGCAAACGAACGAGTGACACCACATGGGGTACCCCCTTGGTTCTCGTTCATGCCTCGGAATTCCTCGTTGATGGACGTACCAGCGAGAGCCATTGCACCAGTTTGCCGGTGTGTGCATATCTGTGATAATTAGAATCTATCCCTCAGCTCTCACCGCCCAGCTCAGACTTTGTGGCAGCGTTATTTTGTCATTGACAGATTTTGTGCCTCTTTGTGTCTAAGAGTTGGTCTTGGCTGTTGATCTGAGTCACAAAGGGGATCGCCCGGTTTATTTGGGAGTGGATGTCGGAACTGGGCAGATCGGCACAAAATGTAAACATGAGCGACAAAAGGGTCTGTTTCGGCTGAATACTTGCAGGTGAGTGAGGCGTAGATAACAGGAACCGTATCAGGCAGAGGACGGCCGCCGGTCCCGGCTCTGGAGTCAAGCTTTTGGTTCAGGTTACTGGGGGTGAAACATTGCAGAGCACACCACTTTATACAGAGGACGAGAGACAGGTGGAACAAATCGAAATGAATAACCCCGGTCACCTGACCCTCCTTCCCAAAACAGCCAGAAGCCGAGCCTGCCGACCAGTACCATCTGCTGAATAAATGTCATAAGACTAGAGGACCTGCCTCCATCAACCTTGGTTACCAGCTTCTTTCACATTATCCCTCTAATTTACCGCTTCTGGAGCATTGCAGTCATGCATCTACATGCTTCAGTAGTATCTTTGAACACTTCCTAATGCCACTTTTGTATTTAAGTGTATATTTGGGGTAAGAGACAATCACAGACAGCTGTCTGTACCCATCCAGGTAACGTGTCAGATAGCACGTTAAAGTGTCAGCATTCTCCGGGATCACCTAGAGACCAAAAAGGACGGCCCTCGAGTTTCACACATCTGCGTGCGGAGAGTGTGTGCTTTGGGCCCGAGTGCTAAAACAGGAACGCGTTGGGGCGGGGGGGGGTATCACTCTGACGTTTTCCTTTCTCCACTTCCAGAACATTCCTGCGGCGTCCCTCCTGCCTCTGGTCTGGCGTGGGGGCTGAGAGGGCTCCTCCAACTGCAGGGACTGGCTGCTGGTGTATAAATGTGTCCCGCACCTGTCTGCCCCCTACTGGGAGGGACGTGAGGGGGAGCACTGACTGAACTGGTGTAGCCAGGCTGGAATGCCATGAAATGACCCACGCTCCCCCATCCGCAAGTAGCTCTAAGTTAGAGTTGCACTTGAAGTTTGGCATACAGGTGGCCACTGGGGGGACCCTGAAATAGATTAATGGATGGGCTGCGTTTTTATTGGCCTATTGGCTTATTCCAGCATGATCCGGCAGGAGGACGGCTCTCTGAGCCCCACTTATGCCTGCCGGGTCCCCCCCCCCGGCCACACCCTCCCTTTTCCACACGCCCACACTCTCTCCTTAATCTCCCCTCTCACTGGCCGCCTGCGCTGTTTGCTCAGCCCTCTGCTGTTATCACTCCTTATTTGTCTCCGACACCCAAACTGCAAATAAACCAGCTTTGGAACTGAAATTCGGCCTTTAAAAACCTTCACTCCAGCCAGAACAGTCACATGTGCACCGTGTCACCTGTGGCCCGTCCGAGATCCTGACCAATGCCGATCGCCCCAAGGCTCCCTGGGGGACCCGATGCCGCCGCTGCCTGTGATAAAGCAGACACTGCGAGCTGAAGTCTGGTTGTGTCTGTTCGGCTGACATCTGACAGGAGCCGTGGGTTGTGCTCATTTATTGTATAAAACAGGTACCAGGCCTCATGGCTTGGGGTAATTCCACTCAACAACCAAGTAGGAGATTTAAAAACAACAAATTGCTATATTTGTTATGTTCACACTAGTGGGAACCTACTGGTCATGGATGGATGGATAGATGGATGGATGGATAAATGGATACACATCATATTGGGACCCCAACCCGACCAAACCCTGTCACTCAGAGGCCCATTGAATGATCCTACCCCACCCCAATTACAGTGCCCCTGAATGGATATATTTAGAGCATCAGTTTTGACACGTACACGCGTTAGATATTAGTCAAACACCTCACTGGAGGCACCAAATAGAAAGGACCAGGTGAATGGAAAAATACACGGGAAGAGCAGGTGCGGAGAAGTGAGAGGTGCCGGACGGCCCCGGAGACGGCGTGGAGAGTGACGGGCTTCATGGTCCCCTGTCGGGACGGTAGCGGGATGCCCCCCCCCCCAGCCCACCCTCCCCGCATGGAAAACTCAAGTCACTCTATAATCCTTTTATTGCCCTGGCTTTACATTAAGGTCCCATCCATAAAGGATTTATAAACACAGTAAATTTTGTATAATCACTATTAAAACTGGTTTATAGGCTTTCACTAATCACTTAAAGGTATGTCTGCCTCGGACAGTGAGGTCCAAACGGCCAAACAAACTAACAACACATACAAGTGAGTTTATATTTTTATATTAGTTTGTACACCCCTAGTTTTTATGAACAAATTTGTAGATGTAACCTAATGTTAATGTTACCGCAACCCTGAATAGGGCAAGCAAGATGTGTGTTTATTAAGAAGTTATAAACAGCTTTTAGATCATGTAAAATCTTACTACATTGCTAATAATGCTGTGTGCTATAGTATGTTTTATTTGGCATGTAGTAAAGTTTTCCAGTGAAAAGTGGCATGGTCAACTTCCTGGGGGTCTTTGGCCTTCTTTCGCACCAAAGACACAAATGGGCCTTGCAAGATCTTCTGCTGGCAAGGTCATCCCCTCCACCCCACCCCACAGGTACTCAGAATGAAAGCAGGAGATGAGTTTTAAAGATTACCCGAATATTCAAAGTCAGTCGCTGCAGCAGGAAATGAGTGTTGATTGTCAGGCAGGGCGGCGAGTCCCTGGGCTATGCAATCAGAGCCAGAGTGCACATTCGCAGGCACAGAGCGAATATCGCAACACTTACCTGGATCTAATACACACTTCTGTTTGGGTTCATCAAAACATTCTGGCATTTGTGAGTGAATGTGCACAGGAACTCAAAGCAGACTGTATGATAACAGCAATCATGGAGATGAGCGCGTCAGCAGCAGGGCAGGGTGGGGGGGCGTTCATGGAATGAAGGTGGGAAATTGTATTGATCGAGACACCCAAAGTTGATAAGGACGTCAGGTTTAAAAAAGGCCAAGCAATCATCAAAGACACCGGATGGTTCCTGCTTTTGTCTCTGCACCCCCTCCATCCTCGTTCATTCTTTTTTTTTTGCCAGGGGTGGAAAGAAATCAAATTTCCATCAGTCTAAATTGTGCTGGGCAGCATTATCAGTCGGAGGGAGCCCTCCGATTTGACAGGTCCTACTCTATGATGATTAATTACTTCTCAGCTTCGCTGGCCTTTTCTCATTTCCTTTGCAAGTGGCTGGGGGCAATATGTGATAAGTACCTCCCTTATTACTTTGTGCACAGGGAAATGTCTATTGCCGCACTATCCTACAAGTGATCGGCTTGGGGGTGTGGGGGGGGAGGGGCACCGGCCAATCAGGCGGCGGCGAGGGGGAACGCACCGTCCCACCCGCTTTCCACCGTGGCCCCTGCGTGCCGCCTGCTTCCGATCTGTAATTGTTTCGCCATGCCCCGGCCTCGGAGGCTGCTCTGGAACGGAATTCCAATTTCAAATCGGGATCCGGCTCTTCAAAGGGTGGGGGGGGGGGGGGGGGAGTAGGGCATCCTCTGTTTCGAGGAGCAAGATTACCCAGACAGACACAAATGCACCCATCAGAGCCATCTCCATAGATACCGAATGGAGCATCTTCAATTAAATTAGCGGGATGATGGGACAAGAAGATAATATCTGTGTATAATTGGATCCAAATGTTCCAAATATGAACCACCGGGCGAAAATATTAATGTCTCTCAAAAGCTCTTTGTCTGCTTAGTCAACAGACAGGGAGAGGAAGTTCTCTGCACTCCGCGTCGAGTCTTTGCACAGTAGAAATGCGAGAGGCGACTGAATGTGAAGAGCCAGCTTTCCGCCTCCGTGGCACGCCATTTACCGCGGCAGTCTTTATATATCCGCCGTCACTCAGCTCAGTGGGCCGGTGTGAGCATCTGGACCGGCCCGAGGTGGAGTTCCTCACCTGGGAGCCCGGCGGCACTCTCAGCGAGCACTGCGAGGAGGTCCGCGTGACTCGCTGTCGAGCGGCTCGCCCCGCCTGTACGCCAGGCCCGGACATCACCATTACGGCGCTGTCAGCCCCCACCGCTGACCCCCCCCGCCCGCCTTAAAGACGTGACGTGAAGCGGCAGCGGGAGACGGGACAGGCCGCAGCGGAACAAGCGCGCCTGTCACACGCGGCGGCCCGCAGTGCGGCGGACGTGTCATTATGATGTTGTCCAAACAGACACGGCTGTCTGTCGTCGGTAACAACCCCTTTAAGGGGAAGAGTGCACCGAGCGCTTACTTATCCTCGCCGATTTATTTATTTCCTGTCTGCCGGCCTCCTCGTCGCGCCAGAGTGACGGGTGAAGCAGGCATGGCGTTATGCGATCGAGATAACGTGCGTCGAGGCGTTTGCACTGTCCCATCATGCACCTCTCTCAATCTCATATCATTACTGCAGCTGCAAAATGTTACTGAACCTGCCTGCTAATGTCAGTGACTGGGAGCTGGGTAAATGCCCCCCCCCCCCCCCTCCCGAGTCACCAGCAGACGACAGGATGCCTCAGCATAGGGACGGGGCACAACTGGCTCCAGTCAACTCAATGATCAATACTCTGAATCCTTCAGCTGATCTGGATGGGCCTTGGAATCTTTCTATGTATTTATTTATTTATTTGTTTGTTTTTTATATCACACACCACAAAAAAGGGGGAAGAGATCGGAATTATGAAGTTTCATGTCAATATTTATCACAAAATCAATCTTGATGAAAATGCGCCCATCCCACTAATTAGATGGGGGTGACTGGAGATTGATTTTTAATTGCAAAAGTAATTACATGGAGCACATAGCCAGTGACATTCGATTGTCTAGGTGATTGATTAAAAGGCCTCGCTTGCAGAGCAGGTCTGTCAGGCTGGGGAATCCAGACAAAAGAGTAGATTAAAAAAAAAATAGTTGTCCAGCATCGTAATCACGAATTTTGGGGTATGGGACTTGAAAGTCAAGCGGTTCCCAAGGTCCACAAATTCTCCCCTTTGGGCCTGGGAGACCCCCAAGTGTGGATCCAGCGGTCTGGCACTAAATAGAAATGGCTTATCCAGAGGGCTGAGGCGAGAGGCAGAATGGCCTACTGGGGAATCCATGCAGAGTGGACTTTGTCTGAGGAAGAGGAGCCCAGGACATGCCTACTCGTCCCATCTCCCCTCTTTACCTTGGAGACATGTTTCCTCCTGGCTCTGCTCTGAATAGTAAAATAAATGGCGTGATTATCACCTGCAGTGGGGAGACATCACAAGACCCATGGCCCAGCCTCGTGCCCAGAGGCACAGAAATAATCTTGAAAGTATGGGGGCCAAGAAGCTACAATGGAGTCTGTGCTATCAGATAGGGAGCTCTCCTTATATGGAGGCTAGAGTTTCCTTCCCAAAAGGGGCTGGACTCCACCTCCCCATCTGTTTTCTGTCTATTAGCATGTGGTCAAAATTGTGTTACCGTTCACTGCTTGGTCACTTTCCAGCATGGAGAATGACTTCACGGGTTGGCGTGCCAGACTACCAGCAACTCAGCCTCACACTTCGGCTTGACCCCGCCCCCAGCTTGGTAGTTAAAAAAAATTATAAACATCAGACACAGTTTCACAGTGCATCGTTGGTGTGTTCCACCAACTCTCTTAGCATTAGCATTAGCATTAGCAAGGCAAGTAGTGGTCTGAGCCCAAGTGACCCAAGTGACCTGATCTCAAGTTGTCCGTAAAAGATGTCAACCGTCCTGCACCGGGGCTCCCAAAGGCAAAGCCCGCACCGGGGCTCCCCCCACACCGGGACTTCCAAAGAGGAAGCCCACACTGGGGCTCCCCCCACACCGGGGCCCCCAAAGGCGAAGCCCACACTGGGGCTCCCCCGATACCGGGGCTTCCAAAGAGGAAGCCCGCCCTGGGTTTCCTGCGGACGGGCACCCAGCCTGTAATGCTTGCTGGGGATCACAAAACGCCACCATTTATTACATTTCCACGGGGGTTTGGCCCAAATTCACACAGACGCCGGTTGGATAAAGTCACCAGGAGGCCCAGCGGCATGACATGCTCGTTCCCAGGCGGCCGATTCACTGAAACCCCCCCCTCACCTGGCCAGGGTGACGCCCCCCCCCCCTCCGAACCCTCCGGCACCAGAATTCTCATACTGTAAGGCAAAATTTTTTTAGGTAGAGATCACCCACATCCCAGCATGCCCTCTGGCCATCCCAGTGTTATCAAATAATCCCCAGCACGCCCTGGGCTGTCAGCGCTTGTGCACAGGCTCACAGCACATCGTCCACTGGCCTCGTTAAGCTGCAGGTTTCATCCCAGAGAAAGCGGTAACTCTGACCTCCTCATTTCTCCCTAAACTGGCGCAAAAGGGGTTAAAGAAAAGAGAAAATGAGGATGCGGGCGGGGAGCTCCCAGGATCGAGTCAACCAGCCACCCCGGCCCACGGAGAGTTCAACCCATTGCATTTTGCTCTCCTGCCTGGTACCAAGATGGCCAGTTGGAGAAGATACCCCCAGCCTGCATGAAACCCCCGAGTTGTTTTTTTCAGGACTGTCTAACAGGGCTGTCTTCATTACGATCTTCATTACATTTCACAGTTCTGGGTGGTGTTTTTGATGGCTCCTACAAGCCGCTTGTCACCTAATGTTACTTCAAAGATGACAAAAAAGCGAATCAAACTGTCACCTTCGATTGATCCAGACCTGCCTGCCTGTGCCCCCCCCGCCATGTTGATGGGGCTGATGATGCGATGTCCGCCGCCATCCCATTAGTGAGACCTTTTCTAGTGGAGATGATACTCCAGTGCCCACAAAAAGTGAGCGGCTGGCCCCTGGGGGGAGCAGACAAATGTAACGGGGGATGTTAGCTGGAGCTGCAGCGCTCAGGTTTGGCACACTGTGTGTGTCACTCAGGCTGGATGCCATGGATTGCCATGGTCCACAAGAGATCGTCTCATGATGCTGTTTCCATGAAGTTGGCGGGGCGGGGCCAGGGGGGGGGGGTCATTAAATGGGTGTCTCCTCTATGGACTGCCCCACCCAAATGCTGCTGCCCTGTTGTAAGCCCCATTATTTAAAAGTCCTCAGGATAATGAAAACCTTGTATATCAAAGGAATATTACACCTAATTCTACTTGTAAAGATGTATAATAATTGATACAATTAATAATGTCTATTTCATCATGAAATGCAAGTATAGAGGATAATCTATAATTTTCTATATATTAATCCTATTTATATGCCACGATATGCCTCTATCTGACTAAATTGTTTTTTAATACTGACATTTAAATGTGTTCAGACATGCACTTGCCTATGAAAAGGAAAGGAATTTAATCATGCATATGTTGGGAATGTTGTTATTGCATGGCATTATTTAGCTGACTAGCCATTTCTACACAACATGCAACTGTGCTCCCTTATAATGAGTGGCTTAAAATAATAATTGCTTCGGAGGTACATGAGCATAAACAACTTTTCTGGGACTCAAACCAGCAAGCACCTGGTCATGTGGCCTAGTTGCCAAACCCCCACATTTCCCAATGGCTGGTAAAGGCCTAAGACCAGGGAGAATGCTTGAAACAGGCTGAGGTTACGGTGCGTGTGCTGCTTGCTCCTCATGGCTACATAGAGGCTGTTAATTCCTTCCCACGCCGGGAGCATTCTGCCCCAAAGGCAATTACTGTGGAAAAAGAGCAAGCCTGGATAATACCTGCCCCTTTTACCCTGTTCAGACCCCCAGGCACATGGACGCTTGCATCAGGCTCTGGAATCAGACTGACACACCCACTTCACAGGAAGTAGCGGGTGGTGGAGGCGGGCCTAAAGAGTGAACATAGCTCTGATTGGTCTGCACCGTGCCAATCTGTCCCTGGACTTCCCTGCACCGACAGGAATCGTGCCACGTGCCTGGCACTTTACAGCCTTGTCAGAACTCGTTTATTGGCCATCAATACGCATCCTATGGCGAATCAGGGGAACTGGATTAAGTGAACTCTTTAAAATGGGGTGGGGGGGGGGCAAATAAAAACTCCACATGGCTTTAATGAAGCAGTTTTTTTTTCTTGTATATTTTACAGTCTTTTATGTGTTTATTTACAAGCACAGGAAATCCAGTTGTTTTCTTACCACGTGGACCCGATTGCTGCTCACAACACCGGGAATTGCTGATGTTAAATTGTTATTGGTGTCATTTTTGTTGGTTATTTGTGCCTTTTTTAAATCTAGCTGGAATATCATGTGACCCTGTGTTGAATAAGTGCTTAGAATATGGACAGTTGACATGCCTTAATTGGGCCTGAGTTTAGGTGCGGGGAATGGGGTAGACCGATACTCTGTTGAAGATCTGTTACAAATATGCCATATTTGGGTATTTTTGAGTATGTTTTCCCCACTGAGTCCACTCCAGAATCCATTGCGTGTTCATGGGTGTTCCACTGCTGGTGAGTACTCTAGTACTTACTCGAGTACTTTATTATAGCACTTAAAGTATTTAAGGTGAGGAAGAACTGAAGCACTTGCCTAAATACAGAAAGGATGAGGGTAAAGGTCAGAGGGCATGGTGGATGCCATAAGCCAAAGAGGGCGAATCGGAAGTAGCGTCCTGGATAAGCATTAACTCACTTATTTATATTCATGGGCACAATATACACTGAGGGAGTTTCCTTGGATAAAGGAGTCTGATGAGTGATGAACAGTAATGAATTAAGAGTGTGCCTGTTCTTTGGTCATGTAATTAGCCTTGGTGCAATTGTTGAGAATTTAAGCACATTTCAAAGCCAAGAAGTTTATCAAAACTGAGGTGTTCATGAGAATGTTGTGTCTATAACCCTGACCACAGGGAGCAGGTTCCCACACAACCAGGTCTACACTCATCCACAAGGCAATTTATTTACTCTGGTTTATTCTGCATTTGTTTTTAATGTACTAGAATGGAAAGGGGGCACTTGGCTGCAGGGGAAAGATATCCAGTAAGTGGGAGAAGATGCATGTGGCCAAGGGCTGCTGGTATCTGGCCAATGATGTGATGCTGAAAAGTGAACATTGAATGGAAAAAAGAATTAACCCCAAATATTACTCAGATCCCTGCAAACATGATTTCCATGCAGTAGAAAGCTGTAGACCACTACCTGCACCACAGATCGGGAACACGTGGAGTGGAGCTTATCAGTTACAGCCTGATTTTGACTGTTCCATTATGGCTGCCACCCTGGACTGTCACGAGGTAGATCTGACTGAAAAACAGAAAGCTGACAAATGTCATGTCCAGTCCAGTAGACATCCAGATCCCAGCCACCCCTTCTGGGACCCTGCCGGTGGGTCAAGCTGATCCATCTCCGTCCCTGAAACTCAATCAAGTGCATTAAGTGTAAAGCAATGGATGAAACAAATGGCTTAGGGAAATCAGATGCTCAAATAACAACAAACAAGCACTCTGTAATCTGCTTAGAGAAATTAATGACGGGTCCCCCCCCCCCCCCCTGGCCGGGGTGGATAATGATCCTGGCCAATCGGATAAGAGGCGGCAGTGGATCAGGCGGAAGGTGAGAACCGGAATGGGGATTAGGCAGAGGCTCCCGCCAGGAATCAGGTGGGACCCCAGAGAACGGATCGCTCCTCTCCCTTCCTGGACTTCAAAGGGACCCCTCTGAGCTGGAAGTAGGTGGTTTTAATTCCCTCTCAAGATGTAAATCTACGTGCCGGGCTCAAGCACACCTTTCATCCCAGGGCAGCTCTGGAGCCGCTCTTTCCTCCGGCTCTTCAGAATGTAAACGTTTAATGCCCATCATGTAGCCCCACCCCCACGTAACCCCACCCTTTGAGTGGCCCCGCCCCTCGCATGGCCCCGCCCCCCGCATGGCCCGGCATGGTCTCCTGCTTTTCGTCTGGTAAACTCTTTCTTCCGGATTGCCGCTTATCTGCCCTTAGTTAAGGATTATCTATCACCAACAGCTCACCGAAAGAATTTCCTTTTAAGTTATATTTTATTTATTCAAACAATTATTCCCTAAAGTTCCCATTTAGAAGTGGGGTACTTAGCGTCAGAACTGTCACATACATCTCCCCGGGTCTGTTTTGAGATGCGTTTATTAGAAAGCGGAGCTTCCCACGTGAAACGAGATTTATTTGTGGGCAATTTCCCCTTTATGCTTAAGGTGGAGTAAGATGCTTTTCAGGAAGAGCTGGAAATGCAAAATATACATATTTGGATATATATATATATATATATAGAGTGAAATAGGCTTTGAGCGAATGTGACACCTGGTGTCCGCCCCATTTCATCATGCCACACTCGGGTCCGCCACGATCCCTCACTGGGAATAAATCATTCATTAATCAAGTCACGGAGCCCTGCTCAGGCCTACCTGTGCATGCATGCGATTTGTCCAGTTTTATCTGAGGAAACCTGGGCAACTTCACAATGTGCTCTCATCCCTGCACATGGCTGGAACGGGACTGATCCAGAACCAGTTATCCATTGTCCTCAAAGGTAGAGTATCAGTCTCAGCTTTCTGGCTACAGGTACCGCTCATTCACTGCCATACCCCATGTGATCTATTGTATCTGTTCTATTTCTCCACCCCCACCACTATGCCCCCACACCCTCCGGTCTCTGGTTTCCAACTTTCTAAAGCCTCAGCAAAACCTCATCTGTCTTTCCACTTACGTCAGGCCCGGTAAATAAGAACTGGAATGACAGGCAGCCAGGTATCCTGACTGTGGTGGTAAACGATTGGGGAGCAAATCCCGCCCCCCCACAGTGACTCTTATCTAAAGGCCACATTTAACGCAGAACAGCCCAGGTGACGAGTGACGGCGCTCTCTGCAGGAAGCAAGGTGACCGTCATTAGGGTCCTGCTGATAAAGAGCACACTGACCCCCCCCCCCCTCCCTGAGCACATTGTTTCCAAATCCCCC
>JAODKL010000009.1:11054970-11068323 GCA_026780765.1 Petrocephalus schoutedeni
CTGTGGGGGGGGGGGGGACATAATGACAGGTCAGGTGAGCAGGAGCGTTCTCACATGTGTGGCACTGAAAAGGTGTCCCTGCAAAAAAACACCTGCATGAAGTCTGTTGTGGGGAAATCCCACTACATAAGCAGTCTGTTATCAGATATTGAGTCTTTTTTTATTAGGGTGGGGTAAGAGTTATGATTTTTAAAGGTAGTTTTAAATGCCAGAACGTTTTGTTTGTTATCAGTTATACACCTGTTTCAGTTACTGGGGGAGATGTATGAAAGCAGTCCAGTGGGAGTCAGTGACTGAGATATAAAACTGGGGGGCCTGAGAATGTGTATGTGGCACTCTGCCTGCCTGTCTGCACCCATCCAGAATATTCAGGGTTATCTGGCATCGAACCAAAACCCCAGGTGTGTACAAGCATGAGGAGATAAATCTATATTTGTGCTACAGTTCACTTAAATGGGTCTCTCGTGAGATAATTCAGGCTAAACAGATTCCAGCCATACTCTCGAGTGACTGAAGCTGTTATATGAACAGGTAAATGTGTGTGTTTGCTGAGTGTGGTGTGTGTGTGTCTGCATTTCTGTCCCGTTCGACCCTATCTAGATGGGCCGTCCCTGAAGCTTTGGGATATTTAAGGTCAGCCGGATTCCTGACCCCCCTTCCATGTACACCCCCATGCCCCCCCAACCTGAGGAGCTGCATCAGTGCTGGTTTGAATGTCACTGTTGGGGGGGGGGGGGGGCGGTGCTGAGATGCCCCCGGGTCCCTGGAGGCTGGACACCTGGCCAGGGCTGAGCACCAGTGATTGATGGGCAGTGTTTAGGGTGCGATCATCACTGGGAGACGGACAGGGGGGTGGGGGGTGATGGATGGCAGGCCGGGCCCTGGCTGATAACGGTCCAGCCCGTGAATCTGTTCTACATCATCGCTTCCTTTGATCACTGACAGGAGCTTAGAGATGCCTCTGTGCATCTGTCCAAACAAACAAAGGCCACTCCTCACTCGCCTCCTGCTCAAACCCCACCCTCCCTCTCACCAAAAGAAGCCTGGGCACCGTGGTTAACGATTGACACACCCAACCGTTAACAGGGACGATCCGGTTAGAGCATGCGTTACCCAGCACGGCTAGCTACCGGTTAGCAGGAGGAGGAGCCAAAGATGTCTCCTGAAATTGGAGGCGTGGCATCACGCGAACATCGCAAGCCCCTTCTGATGACGCCCCAGCCATAGTGTCTCTAGGCCCCTCATTGCCCTGTTGGATCAACCATCACCGAGCTGACATGGGAGTCCGGCTTGATACTAGAGCAGCAGCTCCCTGCCAGTTTCGGAAGACGCGAGTGTAGCATTTTCTCTACCCAGGGACAGTGCCTTCAGAAAATGTGAACTTTAGAAAAAAATCACGCAAAGGAATGCGTGCACGTCTTTTTTTTCACTTGTCGGCATGACAAGTGGGCCAATCAGGGGGAGAAGGTAGTAAGCCAATCACAGGGTGAAGCAATTGGGCCAATCTGGGGGAATAAGGAAATGGGCTAATCGGGGAAGAAGGTAGTGGGCCAATTGGAGGGGAAGGCAGTGGGCCAATAGGGGGAGAGAAGAGCGGGCCAATAGGGGGAGAAGGAAGTAGGCCAATCAGGGCAGTGCTGATGCTACACCAGAGGAAGAGGGAGAGGCAGGGGACCCATGTTGTCTGGTTTAGGGTGCATGTCACCACATCTCCCTTTGAGGAGGGATGCTGACAGTACTCCCCCCCCCCCCACCACCCCGTTGGTCAGCTGCTGCAGAACAAGACACATCTCTCCCATCACTGCCACTGACATTAATGAGCTCTACAGGAGCCAATAAAACTCTCATATGATGCCCCCCCGCACCTACCAGAAAACAACATGAGCACAGAGAAGAAGGGAATGGAAAAAAAGACTCTTTAAGAGGAATAATGAGGTGTTAAATTTATACTTAAAATGATCCCATTCACAGCAGAGGCATTCAGAGCGCTTACTGGTATTTAAATGATTATATGACCAAATTATATTAATCCGTTTCCAGAGAAAATAAATTCCACTTTATTTAAAGAGCCTAATGGGGATCTTTTGAACTTCTTAGATACAGTAAAATTACAGACTCTGCAGCTGGAGGATTCCTCTTCACCGTTATTACATATTTAATGTCCTGTGGTTTTTAACACTCTGTAATTCGGCGTTGCAATACATAGATACTTCAATTACGCATCGCCGTCACCGCTGGACTCGTAAAAGCTTTTACATGTTCTTTTTATTGGGTCGATGCACGGCCTGTTCGTAAATTCACAGGGCGAGGCAGGAAATGCTGAGCGGATCCGGTGGCTCGGTTTGGGTCCATGCTGCAGTTTGAGCAGCCCGTGCTCTGAGATCCCAGTCTCCTGGACTGTGTCCTGCCAGCTGTGCCGTGCACCTGCATTTCCTCCCTGTTCTACACGCTAATGCGAAGGGTGGCGAACTCCCCAAAATCAGCAACACGGCCACCACAATATCGCATTATTAGCAGTATGCACTCTTCCACTTAAGATGGGGTTGCATTCCAAGGTAGCCATTGTAACTGGAAAATACTGTAAGTGAAATATGAAGAATAAAAAAAATAGCCGTATGGCACGCTGTTAAACACTGTATAAGATGAACGTTACAGAGACTGGTAGCGTGGCTGCCAATCAAAGTTCAAAATTTGATGACGGCTGAGTGTGCGTCGCTATTACGCCCTCTTAAATTGAGGAGCATTCGGATATTATAATTATCCAGTAGGCATGCAATTTAAAATGTATTTGGCAGATTTCATTGGTCGGCCCTGCATGGATGATTGCCTCTCTTAGGCCCCCATCAAAATCCTAGAATCCATAGAATCCTAGTAATACAGTCTTCATGAACATCACCTAGTTTGTAATACACTCTCAAAGTGCGTTGCCTAGTGCGTAATACCTAAGAACCCATAATTACTTTTAATTCTATGTTTTGTATTTATACATAAATAATGTGATATTTATATTTTTTACTACGTTACAATGTGAATAAAATGTGATCAAGCTAATCTTACATACCTGTAATATATTAATAATATGCAAAACTTTTTTTAAGGACAGCCACCCCTGTAACGATTGTTATCATATCTATATATTGTATTTGAGTTTTTAGTAACATGATTATGAATGATATATCGCATTGAGGATTGAATGCATATTGCATTTAACTACTTATTTACAGCATTTGGCAGACGCCCTTATCATACATTACCATACGTAGATAGCGTTGATATGACTGTATAACTACATTGTCGCCATGGTTACATTCTGTACAGTGCATTGCCTGCTGAGTGCCAGAGGTAAGAGCAACTGATGCCAAAAAGGAGCGATGCTGTTCCTAAAAAGTGTATCGTTGCATCGGAATATAATTTAAAGCAGCCTGCAGACCCTGGCGGGGGTAGGGATGCGATAACGAAGGGCTCGTCGTACCACGGGACGTCTTTTGGGCTGAACACCATGCCCACGTGGGTAGCTGTATTCGGATCGCACTTGCCCTTGCAGTGAACTTCTGCTGCGGAGGCACCTTCTCTGTGGCGTGGAGGATCGGGCATCATTCCGTCGCTCACTGCTAACGAACGGCACGTTCTAAATGGCTGCTCCCCCCTTTTCAAGGTGTCACCCCCCCCCCCCCCCCCCGCCCATTTCATTTATACTGCTGATGCAGCTCGAGTGATTTGGGCCTTTGTGCATTCACCATGTCATCTTTATAAAGGAGCTTTCATTGGTCGCCTTCTCCGGATGGCCCGCTCTCATTGGCTACATGTGTTCTGAGTTTTGTCTGTGGTGTTGGGCCCATTGACCTCCATTCTTTTGTATTCAAGTGGTGGCTTTTCATTGAGTCAGTGCTGCTCTTACCGCGGTCTGCATTTTGCAGTGAGGTGTCTGTGACAGTTACGTGCATTGTGCTACTTTTCAGCAGTGGTGTTTGCTGTGTTTAGGAAATGAGTGTGTTGCATTATGTACACTGTATTTTTATTGTGTGTCTTTTCATGCTGTGTTAACTGGCTGAGTGTGTTTTATGTTGGTTTTCATTGTGCTGTATCAGACTCTGTGTGTTGTGCTGTATCTCAGCGACTGTGTGTGTTGTGCTGTATCTCAGTGACTGTGTGTGTTGTGCTGTATCAGACTGTGTGCGCTGTGCTGTATCTCAGCGACTGTGTGTGTGGTTGTGCTATATCACAATGACTGTGTGTGTTGTGCTGTATCTCAGCGACTGTGTGTGTGGTTGTGCTATATCACAATGACTGTGTATGTTGTGCTGTATCTCAGGGGCTGTGTGTGTGGTTGTGCTATATCACAATGACTGTGTATGTTGTGCTGTATCTCAGGGGCTGTGGGTGTGGTTGTGCTATATCACAATGACTGTGTGTGTTGTGCTGTATCTCATGACTGTGAGTGTTGTGTTGTATTTTGTTGTGTGTTGTGTGTGTGTTCCATGCGTGGTGTATGTTCTGTTGCTTTTTTAGTGATCTGTGTTCATTGCCTTGCATTTCGGCAGCAGTGCTCATTTTGTTTCTGTTTCTGACGGGAACGCACTGAGCTCCAAACTCCCCCCCAACCCACACACACACACACACACACACCGGCATTATTTCCCCTCACATCAGGCGCTACAGTCTTTAAACTCCAACTCCTCGCCTAATGCTCTTATGTCCCATGCAGGCAGTAAACCCTCCCAGCCTCAAACATGAGGGCTCTTTACCATAATCACAATTTAACACATCAATCAGGCATGTCACATGACCAGCCTCAGATGAACAGCTCAGACAAAGTCACACTCCAAAGGCCAGAGCAAACACCTCAGACGTGACCAAGCTGGACAAAGGCAAAGTTTGTTTTTTATAAGTAGCTAATGAAACATAATTAGGTCCTGTGCAAAATGTGTTGATAGTGGTGTGATTTTGCAGGAGCATTACTTAACTTAGTATGGGGATTGTAAATAAACCAATAATAATAAGCCAAATGCTTTGCATGATGAGCCCTTCATAATCATGGTATTTATAGGCACTAATTACCAAAATGTACCCTCACCCCAACCCCAACATCCGCTCCAAGTGAGAAGGTAAGATACCAGTTCATGGAGCTCCATTCACCTGCCATTGCCAGTGGGACAACTTATTCTTTTAAGTTATGGGTGTTCAAGCACTCAAATAACTTGGGACCATTGTTGCTGAGTTTAGCTACTAAGCTGCGTGTCCTAGAGTCAGGGTGTTCTGTGGTTTAATGGCTGACTACTGGCTTTACATCACAAGCATCATTGTTGTTTTGGGTAAAAGTAACACAGACAACTCAGATCTCACTGAGTCTGTACCCTGTTTTGCTGACCTCAGGCCGTCACAAAGGTTCCTGGAGAATTCGGGTGCTGTCTTTCGCTTGAATTAGATCTGAGGCAACTTAAATGACCCATAACACCAGGGTGCTCAGTATCCCCATGCACAGGTGCAGGCCAGGTCAAAGCCCTCCTGACAAAGGCATGTTTGTGCACGCCACATTCTAACAGCAGGTGACGAGGCCGGGCTGCTGCTGGCCCCTGCGTGCTGTGATGGCCCGCGCAGCACCGCCCTCTGTGGGACTTTCACACACAGCAGAGACAGTAAGGGCTGTCTGCGGAGAAGGAGAGCCCTTCACAGCTTATGACCAATACCCCAGAGCACGATTCTCACAGGTTTCATGCTAAAAAATGTACTTTACATGATTATATGTACATGCATGCTGTATACATTCTCCCTCATACACACACACACACACAGCCGATTAAAATAAATACTGTCAGCTATGTACATATTTACTTATTTACTATGCTTTTCCAGATGGGTTGTGCGTCAGATTTATTCAGTCATCAGCATATTGTGAAGATATTTTAGACTAGTTGAACGGAACTGCAGCTATTACATGATTCACATTCCTAACACCCTGGGATAAAATATGTAAGAAATGTTCAGGAAATACTCTTTAAAATAACCGAGTTTACTAAGAAAAGGAGCATTTCACATCCTCCTTGACTTACGGCTCTGTGTGTTTTTAATGCTTTTCAACGTCATACATGGCTTAGGGTAAAGGTGTGACCGGATTAATAAACTGATAATAAAATAAATGTGATAGAGGTGTTGAGCCAGTTATGGGAAACTCCGTCCATGTCGTGTTAACACAGAATGGAAGGCACCGCAGCACTTAAGCAGGCCAGTCTGAAGGTACAGCGTCAGCAGGGGTACCAGAAAGTTCCAGAAATGGGAATTAAATTCTGAGTTTACACTGCATACAAATGCATGTCCTACTTTTAGATTGGTCCCTTCTTCCATGTTCTGCCTGTAGGGACGGATCTTTGCCCAGGATCTACATACCATGCACACCCACATAGAGAGGAATCACCCTGGAGTTTGTGCCTGGGCCATATACAATACCCCCCTCCCCCCACCAGTGTCCTTAGGGAGATGGAGCTCATGCTCCAAGGTCCCTTTTAACAGAAAGGCTCTCTAGGACCTGCCTCTTACGGACGATTCATTTGGACGTTCCCCTCACACCAAACGGTGCAGGGGAACAAGGCTCAAAAAGGAAACCATTAATAGTCACTTATTATTGTTTTTTGGTTTATTATTTGAATGTAAGGAGATTCAGAGAGACACTAGAGACATGGTCCACAGTGGTAAAAAAAAATCACATCTTGGACTCTGGCGTCTTTTAATTGGCCATGTCTTGACATGTCATTGAGAGTTCAACGAGATTAGTTATGGGACAGACGTCTTGACTCCCTCTTTCGTTGTTTCCCCCGACAGCGCTGACCCGCGTAAACAGATTCTGGTCCTGGCCGAATCTGGGACGAGCTGTTCCGGATCTGGGCGTGTCCTCCTTAAGCAGCCCTCTGAGCACAATGGCCGAGGGGACAGATGGTTAGGGCTGTGTGCTGGGTGTGTGTACCATTCTATGGCATGTGGATGACGATGGTGATTCCACAGGTTATTGACTGGAAAGGTGGGGCAGTGGGCCTGAACTTGGTTGTGGGGGGGGGGGGGCATCTCCGGATAGGTAGGGCCATGGATTCATACTGAAGGTTTGATTATTCCACATTGAATGGGAATGGGGGTCTTTTTCACATAAATCAGCACCCAGCTCCCTGATCATATCACTACTGGAGTTGGAGAGGGGTGAGGAGGGGTGAAGGTGATTGGACGACCCGTTTGTGTCCGCGCTGAAGAGGCCCTCCACCATGCAGACAGATCCAGACGGATCCAGCTGTAGGAAAGAACGTGCCGAGAAGAGCAGATGAAATTCCAGACGCTTTAACACCTACTTACAAAGTCGAGGTCACCCCACGCCCCCCCCCCCACCCCCCCACACGCCACGCCTCCACAAAGACTGGCCAGGGGTGGGGGTAGGTTGTTAGCCTGGTCTAATGAAGCGAGCTACGATATGAGTCAATAGAGCAATTCATTAACAAATCCAAGAAAGGCCTCGGCGAGATCGGGGTGTGGGGGGATGGCATGCCCCCCCCCCCCCCCCCCAGAAAGGGCACCCATATGCCAGTGGTCTCACGGGCCGCCCGCCATTTCGCCAGGCTGCGGCCGGCCCGCCAAGGTCAGCGCCGTCACATGCTTTTACCGCGCACACAACAGAATTTCCATATGGTGCATGGAAATGGATCCTCCACGCTGGGCCCCCGCTTCCCACGGCCCCCCCTTTTGTGCTGATGGGAGGTGGGGGGGGGGGGGGTCCCCTTGCCAGTCAAGTGCTCTTATTGCCGTGCACGTCACTCCAATTTAGGGCAAATCTGTGTCAGCCAAACGCCCCCCTCCCACCTTGCTTCCCTTTTATTTTGCTTTTATGCTTCCCCCCTTCCCTATTTTTCTCTTTCTGCCGCACTCCTGTCCTGCTCTCAGTCACCCGCCACCCCCCCCCCCCAGGTTTCTTTCACTTTCCAGCGTGGAGTCAGTCTATCAGAACGTGAGGGTGGTACTGATGACTCCCTCTGCATTTCAAGCCCTTCTGGGCTGAATTACTCGCGGGGGATTTCCACTCGAGGGTCCTTCATGTGACTCCTTCAGATCCTTCACAAATAAAGCCCTTTTTTTTCCGCCGGCGCTGAAAACGGCCTCTCAGATTTAGCGCTACAGAGCCCCCCTAAAAAAAGGCGACAGGATTGTCATGGATATTACACGATGCGAAACACGGAGACAAGTGTCGATGGCGGACAACCTCAACCGGACTGTTCCACATGCCGGCCGAGGCCCCGCGCTGACAGGCCGCTAAATAGGCTGTTTAACCCTTGGGAAGTGAATGAATGTGCCTGAAGCCAATGCTCTCTGATAGACTTCATATCCACTGGGACACAAAAAAAAGCGCACTAAGTACCGTGAGGCGGCTCAGAGGCGAGGGACGAGCAGAGGGAAGCTGCAGACTCTGGGAGCCAAGAGCATCTCCCCAGCCTCGCTGACGGCCGTAGTGACTCCGTCAGCAAAGCAGCATTTTCTGCACTGCAATTATTCCCTTTGTTAGGTGTCGATAGCTGGCATTTTATCCCAAATGCTCCAAGGCCGAGAATCTCAGTGTTAACCTCAAGAGGAAAAAGACATCTAATGAAGCCAGGACTGCATCCTTTGTTCATAAAACACATTCATTTTGTGACCCCTTTCTGAAGCTTTTTTTGAAGATATGCTGTTTTGAAAAGGGCATCCCTTATATGATTTGCCCATGAGTTTGGGGGGGGGGGCATGAGAAAAGTACTCCAAAACTCAGCTCCAATCCCACCCCCCACCTCCAGCAACAGACGAGAGACTCACATGTCATTCTGCAGAGAAGAAGCTGAAATGTAATTTAAAATGGTAATTCCTGAAAATGCAAATATATTGCTTCGGTGTAATTAAACTTTGCTCTAAAACAGATATTAGCCCGGGCTAATTTAAAACTGGGGTGGGGGGGGGGTGGCGGGAGGTGGGGGTCCAGCACAAGTAAAAAGCTGTTCATTGTGAAATCGCTCTGCACTGCTACTTATTCCGGCAGTATCGGAATATATTACACGGAGTGTTTATATGTGGCCCGTGCCTAGCTGGGAACGGGTGGCGGTGCGGGGGGGTCTGTGGTGCCGGAGCACTCCATCATTGTGATGAATACCGCCGTACCGCGGCCACACCTGAGCGCTCCCCTCCGTACCTGGCCAATGAGCCGTTCCTCGGCAGCCGGCTGGCGACTGATGCGTTTTGTTTACTGTTCAGCTAGCGACCGGGAGGTGACCGGAACAGCCGACGCATTGTAAAAATGATGGATTGTGGAGCTCCGATTGCTATGAACTGCACTTATAGAGTCTTTATGTATATGGGCATATATATACCCACATGCTATATGTTAGTATATATGTATATATACATAGCTATGCATAGCCAAGTATGTGCTTTAGTGTGCTGTTTATGCAGCGGTGCTTCTAGAGATTTTGGGCCCCATAAAAGCATGTCATATCGGGGCCCCTAACCCAGACCAATCCAATTATGTTCCACATTTTTTAGGGCCCCTGTCCCTTGTCCAAGCTTTCCTCCCCTTCGTGGCGCCCCTGCATTTACAAGGGCCTCCAGTATATTTGTTTAGGAATCGCGCTACCTCCGATTGCGAACGTAATTGTGCTCACGGTTCTCGTTAGAGTCGTCTGGAGTGGATCGCGGCGCTCGTGCACAG
Organism: Petrocephalus schoutedeni; assembly: GCA_026780765.1. Classification (NCBI taxonomy): domain Eukaryota; kingdom Metazoa; phylum Chordata; class Actinopteri; order Osteoglossiformes; family Mormyridae; genus Petrocephalus; species Petrocephalus schoutedeni. The sequence continues at coordinate 11,064,674 of JAODKL010000009.1, forward strand.
GTGGTTCCGTTCCAGTGCGCTGCCAGTGCTGTGCTGGCACACGCTTCCGATCACGCTCCTTATTGGACGAGCCAGACGAGCTTTCATCATCGAACCCGGTTCCGCGCGTGGGCGCCGTAAGGAAAACGCACGCGAAATGCGAATAAACACGAATAGCGTCCGAGCGGAGCAGACCTGGCGATCCACTTATGGAAATGCGGCCCGTGGAAAAGCTAACCCCCGCCCGCTACAGCGTCGACCCGCCGGCACCGCCAGGACTTGCCACATCGTTCTGGCTCCAGTCTACCTGACAGTAATTGCTGACCCTAAGAACAGCTGATTCATCCGTCCTCAGTGGCGGTGGCGGGGGTTTCTGGCAGGTTTTCTGGAGGGGGGGGGGGGGGGGGGGGGGGAGGTGGTTTCTCCGCCTAGCCCCGCTTGTCACTCAGTACTTACTGGAGGCCTGTCTGTTTGTTAAGGCCCGGCAGTAATTGCGCGGCCCTCCGTTGCCGATTATGTCAGGCCGCTGCAGCAGGCAGACGCTGACAGTTGCGCCGCGTACGGCGCATTGAGTTGTCCTCGCCGCGGCGCGCTAGCTGCCAGAGCCCGCGCTGCAGCCAATTACAGGATCCGCAAGTAATTGTCTTTTCTGAGAGAGGAGAGCGAGGCGGAGGGAGGAAGGAGACGGCTTCTGCCGCTCGGTCGCGGGCCGCGCTTTAATTGCTTTGTTTACACGCCGGCTCCTTCCCGCGTCATTTGCGCCGCGCGCCGTCTCATTTCGGGCTAAATGAACGCCGCGCGTCACGGCCCGCAAGGCGACACGGGTTCATTAGCGCGCGGCTGTTAAGAAAGTTCGCAATTGTCATATTGCACAGAGGTGCTGATGTAATCATCGGAAATATATTTTAAGAATTTCCAAATAGCTTCTTTGCAAAGTTTAGCGATAACCGGTCCACATCCTGGGACTTTTCCAAGCAGCAGAGGTCGGTGTCACATGACTGTGGGAGAGAAACGGGAATTTTCAAGGCAGATGAGACTAGTGAGCAGCATGATGTCCGGCGTTTGTTATGTGAGATTCCCCCTAAAATGGGAACCAGTCAGGATTAATTACACTGCACATTTGCAATAATCCGTACAGCTTGTGTCTGGAGCAAAATGGGCCCGAGTATCGCTGACAGGACCACAGCGGGGTTTTTATTTGCGGGATCGCAAATAAGCAAACAGAGAGATCATAAACCATAAATAACCGAAAGAAAAGAAAACACCGCCGGCCCTCGACTGGCTGCTCGGCAAAGCATCAGCTTCATGGCGGACGGATCTAATGGCGCTGCTGGTTGCCATGCCTAGCCCTCCCTCTGGCCGGGGCTCGCCACGGCAAAAGCCACCGCTTCATTTTAATCAGGGGACAAAATGCGGGAGGCGGCCCGCAGGGCAGTGGGGGAGCTGCTAACAAGGTGGCGTGGGGGCCTGGGCACCACCATCCCACCCCCGCCTGGCCAGGACAGCCGCTGCCACGGGAGAGTGGCCCCGTTTGCCTGTGGGGTCGACGTCCCCGCTTCAGGACTCCGGCTCCAAAGACGGCGCAACAACGTCAGGATGCCAACAGCTCTGCTGTCTCTGGTTATATTGGTCTGCTTTATACCGCGAAACCACCTCTCCTGTCGGTTTCCTTATTCTTTTTGCATCCTGCCTTTATCAAAAGAGCTTCATTATTTCACTGGCACAGCTGGATTCATCTGCTGAAGCAGCTTCGGGTAAATAACGTGACGCAGGTCCCAGCAGCTGCACGACTCGCACCTCGGGCATTTCCGGTACGCTTCCTTAGTCGCCGCGTCGGCGACGCCCCCTTAGGCTTTCGGTGATCGTGGCCGGCGTAATGGTGGAGCGAGCACGTAGCCTGCTCCTGCAAAATCAGGGTCGCCCGACGCCGAATTAGCACTAGCGGGAACAAGGCAGACATGATCGTTCACTGCTAATCCACCGCTCCAAAGACCTGGTATGGAGAAAAAAAGAGCAATCAACATATTCAGTAGGCCTTTGTTACAGATTATAATGTGGACAGGGTTTCTGGGAGGGGAGGGGAGGGAGGACACCAATTTATCATGTATCATCTGAGGATTTCATGGGGCAATGTGGCAGTCTGACTTGGCGTTGTTAACATCGGGTCATTTAGCCGCTCGCTAAAGAGCGCCCTGGATTCCTCGTAATTCTGCCCGTTTGGAAGTAAAGGCTGTCGCTAATGTCCTCGTTCCAACCTCTGCTTCATCTCACAGCTGTCAGAGACCCCATGCTGCACTCGGAACCCCCAGCCTCACAAGCATCCCTCAGATGAAACCAGGTTCAACTTGTCCTAAAGAAAAGAGTGGCACTCATGCATAGATCAAGGGTTTATAAACAAGTTTAAACAATCCAGGGCTTTATATTTTTTTTTTGTAGAATGACTTTCTCCTGGTTTGAGGATTAACATTCGAGAATCTCCATTTTACACAGACATATGTAAATAGAGAATTACCACCGCGGGATTCCTCAAAGAGGGATATCCCGACGTACCGAACACTCCCTGCACATGTCTCCTCTCTCCATCACTTCATCCTGGGGGATTTTTTTTTTAAGGGCATGTTTTACTGACGAATGGTGGGACCACGAAAAGCCGCTAACGAAGCTGATCTGTGAAGCGTATAGTGAATCTACCCCGGCTGATTTGGGCGGGGGGGACGACCAAAAATGGATAAAAAAAATAATTAAAATAAACAAGTGACAACATTGTTAGTTAAAGCCAGGGAAAGAAACAAAACAAAAAAGAAAAAAGATCGTGTCTGGGAAGGATACCAATACAGTAAACCCTGAACACCTCCTTGTTCCCTGTGTAAATCATTCTTCCTACTGCAGAAAAGTCTCAGTGTTTAAAGTTTCATTCAACCTAATAGGTCTCATTATGTAATCAAATAACTCTAAATTAGGGATAAACAATAGCAGACCAAGCTTTTTTTTTTTTTTTTTTTAAAAAAACACACATAGTCACACATATAGACTGCTTTGTATGTTCACGGTTCTGTTCCTCCCACTTTTAACTTTTGCAATCCAGGTTACATGTAATAATATTAATGGTGAAAGTTTTATTGATAAATGATTTATAGAATACTGATCAACAAGTCGTATTTATGAATAAGAAATCATCTTGCAAAATAGATGAATAGGAGAAGCGTGTTGGAGTTGCCGAGGAGGTCTGGCCGGGTTCGAGAGTGCGATGTCTTATTCATGCGCGTGCGAGATGTTTATCGGCAACCGGCCGCTCATCGGGAAAAGTCACACCGGCGCGGCTCTCTGGGCTGTTTATAAACGCGCCCTGGCGTTTCTTCTGAGGACGGCCTGCGCTCGGTTTGACAGGAAGGCCATGTGGGAAAAAAAAAAAAAAAAGCAGACGGGCATCGACTTTTCCGAAGACAGGAAGAGGGATTATTAAACCGGACAGGCAGATAAGTGGTCACAGACACAGACGGGGAAGAGGAAGTTACACACGGACCGTGTCAGCAAGGAGCAGCATGCGCTGGTGTGGACTTTCAGCGTAAAAATAACATGTCATTTATTGGGCTGTTATCCCAGGCCCAAAGCACAATCACCCAGGTGTGATGGCATTACCGGTGACTTGAAGGGGGGGGGGGGGGGCATTT
>JAODKL010000009.1:11079158-11090537 GCA_026780765.1 Petrocephalus schoutedeni
GGGCGCATTCAATTAAAATTGAGCTTTAGCCTATTAGGGGGAAAAAACAAAATGATCAAATGTATTTCAAAAATCAAATATGAATCACAAGCACAGCTGACTGTTTCTGCTGTGATTTATTTTTAATAGGTTTTATTATTTAATATTGTCACTTCAAAGATGGTGCCCGAGAACTTGCCGGTGATGTTTTCTTAATAAAATTAAACTGAATTAATATGACAAAAATGAATCTGAAGCTCCCTTCTTATTGGTTGGCCTGCGAAAAGTTAAATAAAAGGCTTAATAATGAAAATAATATGAATAATGCCAGCAAATGTGGCTCGGTCTCCGTGCCGACTTGGCGCTGGGATGCTTGTCACCCAGTGTCATAAGGTGTGCTAAAGCCAGATGAATATGTGACAGCCTGCTTATGAAATGTTCAGCAGAACAAAACGTCACCGAGCGTCGCCGATAGCGACAGATGTTAGCTGGTTATGCTGGAGTTTGTGTAAGATCGCACCTCGTGGGATGGAGGGGGAAGTCGCAAACTGGCCTTTTAGGGAGATGGATGCCACAAGTCTTTCTCTCTCTGGCCAGGAAAATGGTGTGGTGGGGGGGGGGGGGCATGGGAGCCCCCCCCCCGTTAAGCTGCTTGACAGCTGACGCGCATGGAGGTCTTGCCACGGGAAGCTGAAACGTCAGAGCGGGGTTTGCGGCCTGGGCCGGGCTGACGGACGCGGCGGACCGGCCCAGGGGTCGGCCCGGGACGCGCTGGACACTGGGGGACCAGTGTGACCCGGATTTCCCAAGTCATGCTCACCATTTTGGCCTCGCCATAAACAAACAGAGCACCGAACAAAAGCGTTGTTGTGCTGAGGAAAAATATATGGTTTCCATGTATAGACCCACAGCGCACGTGTGTCGCTCCAGTACCGGATACGAGTGAGGAAATCGAGAGCAGGGCTGTCAAAGGCTGGCTTTTGGCTTATTTAGTGCCTTGTTTTTGCCTTGTTTTTCTTGTTCTTCTAGGGCAGATTTGCACTTTAATTTCTCAGTAACTTTCTGCATACACATTTTAAGAGAGATTACAGCTGCATGGGCGAGTTCCCTCCGTGTTTAGCGTGAGACAACATCTGGACATGTCCGTGTCTCAGAGTCACATCTGGCTCGGCACCAGGGAGTCCAATACCACAGACCAAAGCTGTGAATCCGTTTCTTGCCTGCTTGGTGTTTCATGCAATCTTCATATTGCTGAATCTTTTGATGGTGGATGTTGTAGATCTCAACTGGCCATCAATGACGTATATGATTTATAACTTACTATACTATAAATTACTATGCATGCAAATGACTAGCTAATTAGACGGGCTATTTGTTCTGAGCGTTTCTGTAGCAGTTGTGCTATAGGGTTAGCACAGTACTTGGAGACTCTGTTTCTGCAGAGTTACTACAGTTATCCGGTTTCCTCTCATAGTCCAGAAACATGCGATTCAGGAATTCATGTCTAAATTTCCAAAGTGTGTGTCTAGTGATAGACTGGCTCCCACTCTAGGCTGCTATCTGTCCTACTTGGCTTGGGAAAGACTCCAGACTTTCCTTTCCCTGTAATCAACAAGCAGTTGGTTGGTTGCTTGTACATCTCTATATATCTATGTGTCTGTCTATCCCTCTATGTAGATCTATGTGTCGCTTTTTCCAGCCTGGCTCAGTGATTAATTGGGCCACTTGACAATGGAATACCTCCAGGTCCGAGCCCCCGGCAGCGCCCGTCCTCCGTGTGCGACCCCCGTCCTGATGTTTATCAGCTTCCTGGCACGTGCACCCACCCCTCGCCAGTGCCCCCTATCTCACAGAGCTCACGCACGCAGAGGTCTAGCCGTGAAGAGGAGACACTAGGTGTCATAAAGCTGTCTAGACCGCAGCGGCCCATTAACGAGGGCATCCGCACTGTTTACAAACCGCTCCCGTGTCACGTGCAGCTGTTGTTTCCCTGTCATTATGCTTCATGTGTTAGAAACAGGACCACCACTACGCTCCGCACCCCCGAGTGGCCTCTGGAGGGACGTGGGACCCCTGGCTGTCCCCTCTGATAGCGCCACATGTTCCGTCCCGACAAGGCCGGTTCCCCACCAATAAATTAGTTTTATTGGAAGCACATGGAGACCAGGGACGCGGCCACAGTGGGAATCGGGGTCAGCACAGACAAAAGGGGGGTGGCTGGCCAGTGGGAGTGAGCTGGAGGGTTCAGGCCTGCCATAGTGGGAGGCTTAATGAGGGTGAGGTGCACTGGAGAGGCCACCTGGAGTTCAGGCCTAGTGTTTTGTTTTTTTTTTTTTTATTTTGGTTGGGGGTGGTTGAGGGGGTGGGCAACTATTTTGCTCACAAAAATAAAGGCAGCTGTAAGAACAGCCCTGGCACTGGGCCACCGCCCCGAGAGTCAGCGCCCGCTCGCACCCCACCCCGCCGCTCCGTGACTCGCCCGTGACTCTTTTTTTTTCCCAGGGCTGGTTAGAATATAATCATAAATTTGCAGCCGGACCGAAACACGTGTTTCCATTCAGCGTACACCCCAGCTGACGCGCGGCGCCTCCGTGCCACCCCCGGCGCTAGAGCCAAATGCTGAGACCGTGCCACGGTAGGGGGGGCACGGAGGCCTCGCGAGCCACAGGGGGGTCAATTTTAACCACCTTAGCATCACAGTGCCGCTAACTTGATTGCGGTTCTCTGCGGCCATCGCTTGGACGCATACCGAGCCGGGCCAACCCCCCCCCACGGACCCAGCTCCCCCGGCAGACCAGCCACACTGCTGTCATGATGCATTAAGGGATGGAATGGAGTCTTCAGTGTGCTGTGGGACGTCCATATCAGCTGGATCAGATCCAGATGCCATTAAAGGCGAGGTCACAGTCGGCCCCCATCAGTATGTACGTTTGTGGGACTATACCAAGCCTCACATTTTGTTTGCAAGAAAAACAACGTGATTTATTCTTAAGTGTATTTGTGTCTGTGTGTGGGGGGGGGGGGGTCCACGGTTTGGGTGGGTGTCATTTTCAGGATGGTGGGGGTGACCTCGCTGGCACACTCGACCGACCCACGCGCCCCTGTCCTTTCAGTAAATGCTTGCAGTGTTTGACGTGTGCTTACGGAGTAGGTACTTTAGCCCACGGGCGGGCAGAGCATCACGAAGGGGCCAGCTGTATTTGAGTGCCTCGCCCCCGCTGGAGCCGTGACGATGCTGCCACTCCCTCTACATGTGAAAGTTCCACACCTTGATGACTCTCTGCTCATGCTGTGGGGCTTATGACAATAATGCGCAATGCACCCACCCTCCTCTAACAGGGAACCTGGTAAATTAATAGCGTTGCCTCCCCCAGGGGCTCTTAGGACATGTTTTGGTTGGCGTTGTGTGTCAGCCCTTAGGGCCTGGGCATTGGTGCTGGGGCCCCGCAGCTGTGTCCCCTCACACATCTTCCACATCTCTCGCCCATGTGACTCCTTTGAGAGCATGTCAGCAAGCAGGCGAGAGGCGGGGCCAGAACGCTCCGGCGCCAGCCTGCTCCTGGTCCCCTCCCGTCCTCACTGCTCTCAGAGCGAGCTCGTCCCCGAAACCTGGGCCCGGCTTTTGAGAAACATACCCTCCTGCGCCCCTTAGTGTCAGCTTTTATGTCTATGTGCTGGCTGCTGTGCCGGGATCCAGCGAATGTCAGCCGTGGGGGCCACCTTAGCACCTAAGAGCATGGGCCATGGCGTCTGGATGAGGGAGGGGCCATAGGGTTAGGGTTGTGCACTCGTCTGGGGAGATTTGCCTAATGCTGCAGTTGATCGTTGATTTGGAAGTGCAATATTCAGTGAACTGTTTGCATCAGCTAAAAAATCACTTGCGTTAAAAAAAAGGATGTAATGCAGGTTTTTATGAAGTTTTATCAGTTTGCATTAAATTCCATCCATCCATCCATTTTCTGTGCCTGCTTGTCCTGTGCAGCGTTGTGGGGTCCAGAGTCTATCCCGGAAGCCATGGCGACAAGGCAAGGAATAACCCACTACAGGGCAGCAACCCATGGCAGTTTACATTAAGTTATTTGTAGGTAATTGTTTTTATGATGGACTGTATTCTAAACGATGCTCCAAAAAGTACCCAGGAAGCGGGCTGGATGCCCCTGTCTGTTCTACGGTCCACGTTTCTGTGCTCATGGATGTACAGTGTGCAAACTGTAAAAAAGACGTACATACAGTCAATGGTTAAACTGGCTTTTGTAAGGAGGTTTAGCACATATTTCATCGACTTAGGACCTACTTATTTATACCTCACATCAATTCACATTTTAGCAACAGTTCTTAAGCCTACATTTCACCATCAATCAAAACTGTGGCGCCAACTTCTCGAGTCAAGAACTAACATCCAGTAACGGACTCACCAACTGTGTGACGTCACGCATTCTCGCATGTGCATTCAATGATAATTTCCATCCATCCATCCATTTTCCAACCAGCTTAGCCGTTCAGGGTTGCGGGGGGTCCAGAGCCTATCCCGGAAGCTACGGGCACAAGGCGGGGAACAACCGAGGATGGTGGGCCAGCCCAACGCAGGGCACACTCACACACCATTCACTCACACATACACACCTACGGGCAATTTTAGGAACTCCAATTAACCTCAGCGTGTTTTTGGACTGTGGGGGGAAACCGGAGTACCCAGAGGAAACCCCACAACAGCACGGGGAGAACATGCAAACTCCACACACATGGAACTGGGCAGGATCAATGATCATTAATTCCAATAAAAAGAAAACATTGGTGGGTGTAATTCACTTTATCTGTAGATTATTGTTGTCTATATAATTATTCACGAAGTCTGATATGATGGTATTTTTCAGAAGGAGATGAACATGCATAAAAGTATTATATTATTAGAAATACTGAAGCAGAGGGAGCTCAGCTCTGGTTGGCTGTATTGCAGAGGTAAGGAGGCGGAGCTGAGCTCTGGTTGGCTGTATTGCAGAGGTAAGGAGGCGGAGCTGAGCTCCGGAGGACTCCGGACCTTTAATCTCTGCATATAGTGATATGTAATTTAAAAGTAGCACAGTTACTATAAGGAAAATCTGCTTGAATGTACCTTGAGTGTCCGCCTCCCTCCCTGTGCTGCACTGGGGAAGGGCATCGTAACTGTCCACTCACGGCTCACCTTTTACCCTCCCGTCTTTGAAACTTTCTGCGGGGGGGGGACTCCAAATCCCTTCACTTTCACCCACCTCTGCGTTGCCTCATCGCACAGGCAGTAAATGTTTGACTTTGATTCCAGGTACATGACTATAATTTAGGCCAAGTTTATCAAAGCTGCTTTGTTGTCGGCTGACAAAAGGCTTTTTTTTTTAACCTAAATTACTGCTTTTTACAAATACGCTCAGTCTCATCTGGCCTCGTTTGAAGTCCGCAGAGGATTTATATTTGCTGGGGTTTTTCCTACGATGATTTATCTGGCTAACTTTGATAAGGGCTGGACAGCGGTCTGTGGCGGCCTCCTCCTCCCACCCTGAACATGGCCCCGGGCCCCAGTGGCCCCAAGCTGGGCCGGGTTCAAAGCCCGTGGAGGAGAAACGGGCGGAATCAAACAAGGGTCTTCCCAGCGGCGGGCCCAACCCCACGGGCCGTCATAGAGCGGGTCACGTCGGGTGGCTGGCGTTTGAAGTTCCCCTCAAGCGGCAGTGTGAGGGGAGGGTCTCGGCAGGCGTGTGGCTGGTGAGGATCATCCGTGCAAACCCTCAAGGCAAGCTTCTGGACCCTTAAACCAGGCCACTGTCTCGTCCCCCTCAAACACACACGTGCATGCCCTCCCACCAAAGTGCGTTTCTGTAAATATCCGATAAGTCCCCCAGAATATCAGCAGCCTGATCATCTTGTCCGGAGACGGGTGAAGAATCCAAGTCTGCTTCTTCCAGTTGCCTCGCCTTGATTCGCTAACAAACATTGACAAAAAGAATCAAAAATCACTCTCGCCCCATGCCTGAAAAAGTGATCAGTGACTTTGGTCATCTACCGGCTTTGGGGTGGACGAGCATCCTCGGAGGCCAGTCCCCGATTCAGTGTGTCAAGACTTCCGCGACCACGCAATTCTCTGTCCGGGCCCTTAATGGGGAATCCGAGAAGAGAATATCCAAGCCGCTTTGCGGCCGGCGGTGGCGCGGGAAGCTCTTCGCGGTTCGAAAGTTAGCGCCAAGGTTCCCCGCAGCCCATTAGAGCCGTGGGGCTGGCATCCGGCGCTATTGGAAACATATGTGTGAAAGAAATTCTCCGCTGGTAAGACATTCCAAGTACTGTCCCGCAGCCAAACACTTTGGTGTTAGTCTAATTTAAGCAGTATGTTGGAAGCGGCGCTCTCTGCTTTGATCATATGGAGATGGTTTGTTACAAATTGAACTAACCTAAGCTCCGTTTCTGGCGGATCACAACTGTGGATTTGTTGAATTAAATGCTTCGTTGAATGCAGTTTGGACATGGAAAGAGAGTCACGCAGCGGAGGGCAGCGACAGCCGACTCCTCACCTCCGTAACAGGTCCACTGTGCTGTGTGTCTTCAAACTTAATCTGTGGGCCCCACACCATTTTAATAAGCCACAGGTCAGGCGTTTTTTTTTTTTTGTGGGGGGAGGGGGGCACAAGGTGAAATGACCGAGCTCTGTAACGAGGACCATCTTGACCCTCAAAGTGTGTACATGCATATCGTGTCACTCACGGACACACACCCCCACTCACTGCCTGCCTGGCCCTTGTACCGCTCGTGTCTGGCTCATTCGATTCTGCCTCAGTACTTGGCATGGGAAGGTGGCTGGTGCAATGTCTCTAACACAAACACCCAAAAAATGCTCCAGGGGCACTATGGACGGCTGACCTTGTGCCCAAGCTCTGCTCTCACCTCTACATGTGTCTTAAAAAGCAGATAAATTTATGCATAAGAAGCATCCCAATGTACCTGTGTGCAAACGACAAAAACCAAGCTTCACGACTATTTATGGCACTTATAAACCGTAATTGTTCTTGTGACAACATTTACTTCCTGCAATGAGCTCCGACTACAGACGCGGCTCAAGGAGTCTGTGTTCTAACGTGATGGCGGAATATTCCCCCAGTGCACCAAAAGGCAGCTTCTCTAAAAGACTCGACTTATCAAAGGGCCTGCTGGAAGCTGGAGGCACCAAAGGGGAACTGGGCCTCACCCCCTCTTGGGCTTCTCCCGGTGGGACGACGGTGCAGCTCAGAGGCGTCTGAATCCACTTCCCCCGCCTGTGGCCTGCATCCCATAGTGCCCCCCCCCCCCACCAAAATCCATCTCTGCAGAGGGAGAAAGGTCATTCGGTTTGTTTAAGGAAACAAGTGTTTAAATTGGACTGGAAATCTGCTCCTTCACCCACGTCTCCTTTACAGTGTAATGTGGCGGGCCGACTGTTAAATCATACTACTTATTCCATGAAAAAAAGATGGGGACATAAAATTCACGAGTAGGGAGCACTTTAATGGGACATACTTGGCAGGAAAAGGGCTGGCCATTGCTCACGAGGGGCGATTCAGCGTGGGGATTCGGGGCAGGTGGCTGGCGTCTTTCGGGGGTGTCTGCCTATTCCTCACACTATACATTATGCTAAAATGTCAAGAACGTAGAGAATAGCACAAATCAACCTTTCTGTGGGTACATGTGTCCAAACTTTTGACTGGTACCGTATATATGAAGGAAGCCTAGTCACTATTTATCATAATAATGTATTATAATTATTGTTGTTGTTACTACATGTTGACATGTACAGGGGCATAGTAATTAATTCTGGATAAAATGTCACCTAGATGCCCCTGGATTGGAGTGGGGGATTTGGGAGTGGGGGATGGGTGGTGGGGTGGGGGCCTGAAAATGTATACCAATATGTCTAATAGTAAAAACAATAATAATCATCATCAATTATAATCCATATATATGTGCTTGAAACAGTTTATTTGAATCCCTAATTGTATGGCTGGCTGGATATTTCACTTGCATGTAGTGAGACTGGTTTTATTTGTATATTTATAAGCCGTACAGACTTAACTTGCCTTGCAGCCCAGGGGGCAGTGTGCATGCTCTTACTATGATTAAATGCCCCACCCTGGCTCCGCCCCCCAGCCCAGCCTCTGTGTATTTCGATCAGTTGCGTTTAATCAGGTTTGATGCCGGCTGATGCATGTGCCGAGTGGAAATGCATTCCCCCTGCCAATGATGTCAGCACAGGCTGTCCAATCGGATGCCGCGCTTGTCTCTACTCGGAGCGCTCATGAATAACAGCCGTGTAGGTGCACCGCGCTCGCCGATGCAGGCTACAGTTGGACGGCTGCCACCACGCCTGGACTTGGCCATGGCTGACGAGGAGCACTTTGAATCGACTTGCCTTTAAAGGCATGCCAAGCGCGCCCGCATGGGGTCTGCCGGCCTACCCGGGCTCTACCCAGAATGCACTTCAAAGGCTCTGGGCCGCGCAGTGTGACCTGCTCCCAAGTGCTTCCATCATACTGCCCCCATCCTCATCCCGACCGCCACACACTCATCTCCCAGTCATCTAAGAGGCCAGGCGGCTGTTCCTGACCACGGCTCCTCTGTTGAATGCTTGGGAATCATAGTCCCCATCTTGTAGACTTAAACCCTAAAAAGCCAGGACCTGTTCTTGACCCCTGCAGCCCCTATGAACACACGGTGGCCGTGGTCCAGTTCCGATCAGCATCCTGTCCGAATACTCTCTGATTACTTCAGTCCTACTTTCTTGATCCAGTTAGAGTAGCTATAAATCTGTATTTCCCTGATGCTTATTAACTATCGTATTTGTTTTGTTCTTGTTTATTTTGTTTTTAAAATACCTTTTATATCCCCTAATATCCAATATCTAATAATCAGAATTATTCATAACATAACGTAGTTTCTAACTTTCGCATCTGGCATTTTCTGCTGAGCAGATAAGTAACTGGTAACAGATCAGGACAGTCCGGGGTTGTTAATCTGGTCAGATCCTCTCCTGCTTCCTGTCAGCCTTTTTTTTTTGTGCCCTGAAATTGGGAACAGGCTGAGGCACTCCCTCCCCGCCCCTGGGGAAGCGCACGGCGTTCACCATGTGCTCTGTCCTGGCTGACATGAGCTATAGGTTGATTGATCACGGATCTAAGACAGGAAGCATGAAAATTAAACCTTAATATATATAGATACCGTAAGTACATGTTTAGATCCTACCCCTTAATCAGGAACAAGTGTGCCATGCTGGCAATTGAAGCCTGTATTGAATGCACATGCTTTCCCCAGTTTCCTGCACTATTTAGGGTTATGTGTCCTTGTAGTTTAAAACAGAAGGTTAATTTATTGGGTTCAAATGATGGACCCACTACGGCAGAAGCATTCTTTGCATCAGTAATATACTTCCCGCTTCTAGGATCAGGAGTCATTCAGCTTTATCAGTTCAACAGGCTCCTCTGTTACTTATTTAATGTTTTATATTTTTTTTTTGCAAAGTCATAGTATCATTTACCACTAAGTTCAGGTTTCAGACTGTGGCACCGAGACACACTGGACCAGAAAATGTTTTCATGTAGTGTTTTCTTAAATTCCAGCTTGCGTACACCAACTGCATGCTTCCAGTCATTATACAGAGGCGGTCGAAGCCTGGACCCGGATCAATTTTTCTTTTTTTTTTCCCAAAGAAATGGAAATCTCATCTTAGGACGAGTAAATCATCTCTCCGTTATTTCGGAGTTGGATGCCGCGCCACTGATTCCAGCTGTCGGCGGGGCGTTTGAAGCCTCCGGCAAAGCTAAGCCCCCACTTCGGCGTATCGCAATCAGAGCCCAGGCGGATTTCAGCTGGAACACGACCTAATTGAAGGGTTCTCAGCACTGTCTTTGGGATGGTAAGAGCTGCCAGATCTCTCAGCATGAGCACCCGAAACAGACAGTCGTGTCAAAAATCGGCCGATACCTGGAGAAATAAGACGAGCTTGAGCAGCTAACCTACATTTTTAACGTCCGACATTGCAAGGTACCAGCCTCTGGGAGGCGCTCCCGTTCCCGATTGCAGGGCTGTACGTCAAACTTAAGAATACCTTGACGTTCTTTCTGTCGCGAAGGCCTACCCCGGAAGCGATTACATGTGTGTGGCAGTGCGAGTGTACCCTCTGAGACTGGCACACGGGGCCCATTTCCCAGCGACACACCAGTCATGTGACCGACCATCCCTCCGTGACACCACACCAATTGTCAGGAGTCCTGCTGAAAGATAAAGGCAGCACCACCATCCAAACCGCGGTGCTAAATCCATTGCTATTTTATCTTCTCTGAAGACCAACAAACTGGGTGTTTTGTAGCTGGTTCGGGTTTATCATATGTAAACAGTGACATTTTAAAAACAGACTTATACTGCAGTGTATTACTATTTACCAGTTTAGCACAAACATGTCACACATTTACTGAGTTACCTATTTTAGCAGGGCGATTCAGGTTAACCAGCAGACCCATGGATTTCTTAATCATTGTGTTCCCTCCCTCTTTCTATAGAAAGACTGATGTCTCCATTTTCGCTTCATTAAATCTAATAAAATGAAGCAATGTACACTTTTCAGATGTAGATGAGCCAGGAAGGACCCTCAGTGGATCCTTTCCTATACAGAGGGCCTTCAGCGAGGGCCCCGACCTGCTGGTTCTCTGTCAGACGGCGGCCCCTGAGCATGTATTAAGGCCCCCGGTGCCCCCTGCATGCTAAGCATTAACAGCCCTGCACGTGTGCACCTACTTTCATCAGTATGTGTTGTGCTAACCCAACAGGCCGCTCTGGCGCATTCTGGCTGGGATCAGGGGACTGTAAACGGGCCCAGTTAGCAGCCATTTGTTTTTGGCTAAAACATCTGAAGACTAACAGCTTGGGGGATTTACTTTAACTGAATAATCAGTACCTTATCTTTCTTCTACACGTTCCATGTGATACTGATCCCTATTGAATTATAAACTGTTAGCAAGGCATTTCAATAAAGCTAATAGTGATAATGAAACAATTGGCCATCATAATCCATAACGGGGGGAAATAATGAGAGCTCAGAAAGCCCACGCTGGCTCTCCTGACAGAGACTAGACGGACATGTGTGAAGGTCCATCCAAACCCGAGCTGAGCTCTGCATGTTTGTCATTATGCTGTAGTAATCCCCAGTGAGCTCACTGAAAGAAAGCGTCACCAGCGACGGTCATCCAAGAGAAGGCTAACCCTCGCAGCAGTGTGAGATCACCGCTAAATTAAGCTCGCGGCCGTGGGAAAGTGGTTAGATTCTCTGAGACTCTCCACGACGCGGTGAAAGCAAGCGACGATCCGGATGACAACTGCTCCATCTGCTTGCCGGAATTTATTTTTTCCCCT
>JAODKL010000009.1:11096693-11110939 GCA_026780765.1 Petrocephalus schoutedeni
AGACGAACGCTGCCTCAGTGCCAAAACCCTACCCCCACCCTCATTTGTTCCCTGCCGACGTGGCGCGGTGACAGCACGCGTCACTGTTAGCCCCGGGTACCGTCACCTGAAAAAAGCCAAGGTGGTGGGGGGGGTGGGGGCTCATGAGAGGGGGGGGTCCTGGGCGTCGGGGGTGGGGGATGAAACGCCGACACGGGAGCGGCCTCTCAGGAGAGCCGGGCCTGTCATCTGACGGGGCTCGTCTGCCGCCCCTGGTGAGGGACGCCACATTTCCCTCGCAGGTATTTTACTGGGAAATCGGGGCCGGGGGGTGGGGGGGTGTGCGATGCTCTCTGATTACCAAGCTCCCCTACCTCGAGGCCTTTCAGAAGAAGCCGCACATGACAAAAGCTACGTGTCTGTGGCTGGGCCTGGGAGATGGCAGGGAACTGATGCACACATACAGCACATACATACACACAGCACAGACACAGATACATGCACACACACAGCACATACATACACACAGCACAGACACAGATACATACATACACACAGCACAGACACTGATACATGCACACACACAGCACATACATACACACAGCACAGACACGGATACATGCACACACACAGCACATACATACACACAGTACACACAGCACACAGATACATACATATACGGAACACACACAGCACATACATGCACACAGCACATATATGCACACAGCACACACATAGATACATACATACGTACAGCACATACACACACAGCAGACACACACTCACACGGCTAGTGACATGACTAGGAGATTAGTCTGCCACCATGCACCTCCAGACACCGCTTTCTGAGATTTCCAATAAAATAAGCGTTCTCACACGCCTCAAGTTGTCCCCTTTCTGAAAATCCCGGGCTTACATCACGCGAACAGCTGTTAAACGGTCTAAGGTTACCACTCTTTTTTTAAAGCCGTTTATTGCACGTTTCAATCGCGGCAAATAACGTTCGCGGTGTTGGGTTCCCCTCGTGAACCTTAAGTATTATGTGACTTACAAAAAAAAAAAAAAAAAGAAACTTTTCACCCATAAATCCAGTTTGGAGCCCGCTCAATGGCAACAATGAGCTGGAGCCAGCTAAGCCGCAGCCCGTGTTACAGTCACCGGGGCGGATCGCGGCACAATGCCACGCCTCATAGCTTGACCCCTGTTACCTTGCCTTTATCTCTCGAAGATCCGGTTAAGATGGATGACTCCAATTAAAAAAGAAGCTCCACTTTTCCTCAATAGAGCCCGGGTTTATTTTACAGGGACGTTAACTTTAGCCTTTGTGGGAGTAATTACGGGGTGAGCTGATTGAAAGGCCTGCAGTGACAGAGGTGACAGACGGACTCTGCGAAGTAACCCGAGAACCCCCCCCCCCCCCCCCAGTATTATATATTCATGACATATTTCCCTGTTGTTGTGTAATGGCAATGTTTTGTTTTTTTTCTTCTTTCCCCTAGTAGTTAATGTCATGCTACCTGTTTTTTTCCTTCCCTTTTGCAATGTGAACTATGAAAATAGCCCAAAATGCCAAAGAGGGTCAAGCAAAGGGTCAGCAGGTCACCTCGGCCCCTCGGCGGCCTGGAACTTGGCTTCCGAGCTGCGTTTCGGGTCCAAGCTAATAGCCGCCCAGCCGGTAAAGCCACAGGCCTGACAAGGGCCAGATGACGCGCCTCTCCCCCCGGCCTGGCGGGCCACGAGACCCGAATATGTTTCGCCGGCACCGTGGGACAGCCAGACGCGCCGTTTAACTCAAGCGTGCTGATTGGACGGGGATTTACGCCCAGCAAAGCCAGATAAAGCTGCCACCTTTCCTGGCACCATATGGGCTTCCAGTGTGCAGAAGACCCAAAGCCCAAATTTCCGGCAGGCCGTTGGTGGCGTTCAGGCACGGCGGCCAGGTCCTTAACCTCCGGGTCTCCCTTCAGATGGGAATGCCTAGGCCTCCCCACACTAGCTGCTCCGGGCTCCCTCTCAGCTGGGGGCGGCAAGCAGTGCCTGCCGGGTTCATATCCTCTCTTCCTGATGAACAGACCAGCAGCTTGGCTGAGCAAACAGGCTATTTGGGGGATTTGGGGCCTGGCGGTGATGGATTGTAAAAAGTTGTTGACTGTGTTACCGGAGTTTTAAATTATTTGCCAAGTTTTTCCCACCCTAACTAATGCACCAGCACTGTCTCCCGTGGGCCCAGAATGAAGTTTCCTGTACAAAACAGCCAGGGAAATATCCAAGACAGGATATTTGCCACCCTCCCCAACAGTCACGGCCCTGTAGAGTTTTAACTAAAAGTTACAGGCATGACTAAATTCATGATTCACACCAAAGACAGCGGCGAGTGGGTGCAGAGCACGGCCCGAGAACCAGAACAGGCCAGTGCCTGCAGGACCACAGTCAGGCGCTCCTGAGGCAGAGAGTCCGTTTGGGACAGGTGACGGATTCGCCTCTTACAGAGCTCCCCGTGTTCCACGGCCTCAGGTCTAGGCTTTAGATTAATGACCAACTGCGTGAGCGCGGCCCCCGAGAGCCGCACCCTGCCCGCCTATCGCCGAGCCTGGGTCTTTATAGACTCATTTGAATCACTTACAATCCAATCGGTACTCGTTTCGCCGGGCCTGCCTGACAGGCCGCTCTCTCAATAGTCTCAGCGATTAGATTAGGGCGGCCGGCTCTCTTTGAACTCGGCGGCCAAACGGAGTGCCCGCCACGATCCCTGCCCGCGAGGGCCCCGTCCGAGTCAACACAGCTGGCCACTTGTGTGCCTGTCAGAAGAGCTGTGTACCAGGCAGGCACGGGACACAAAGGAAGGAGTGGGGCCGCGTCTGATCCGACAGACGTCACCGACGCTGGGTGGGATGTCGGAATGGGGGGGGTGGTGGGGGAATGAACAGTAAAGTGTTGTCTTAGATTAGTGAGATTAACAAGAGTGAATGCCTTTGAAGTGCGAAGGCCAGACACCTGGGCTCTAATTAGTTCGTGGTTATTTTTAATGTGGTGGTGGGGGGGGGGGGGCAAGTGAGCTGGGGGCATTTATCAGTAGGCTAATAGGTACCTGGAAGTGCCCAGGGACAGGTGGGCTGGCAGGCACAGTAGCAGGCCGATAAGTGAAGATTGATTTGGCGAGGCCAGGTGAGCCCCCGGCCCCAGGGCGACCCTTGCTGCCCTTCAGACCCTCCCCCCCAACACAAGCCGACTCGCAAGCGAAACACTGTGGTTGAGTCTAAAACTCCCACACATGCTAACTGCTCAGGTAACTGCCAGAGCTGTGGAGGGATGGCATCTTTCAGCCATGGCACCGAAGATCCTCCATGCGGGGGCACTGGGCTAGGGCTACGGCGGGGTCGGGTCAGGCCTGGATGCTGCGCAGCTACTCTGTTTGCAAGGCATTGTGGGAAGGGCCCGACAAGAAACCCCCTTTGCACAGACAGTCCTGCGGCTCTAAGATTCGGAACTGGAATCCACCGCCCCCCCTCACCACCATCGCCCCACCACCCAAGTCTTAAAACAGCCACAGCTCCCCCCAGAAGAACCATCTTTCTTTGCGTTTAACCTGTTCGATTTAATTTACATTTCCTCCCTCAAACTAAACTCCAGGTCCGTTATTTGCGCCGATGCCAAGGCAGAGAGGAAGCGGGGGCAGAAAGGCACAGCGGCGGCCCGCAGCCGACCTGCTAATCATGTAAGTGCCTCCACTTACATAATTAGCTAATCACATTTGTGCATTAATCTCCACAGCGTGAATCCCCCCCTTCTCGGTGACTGATACGCACGGCATGCCGTCATAAACGACCTCGGCAAGGATGGCAGCGAGCATGCAGGGCTGCTTAGGGTCCAGAGGGCAGTACCACAGAGCCCGAGATTAGGCTCCTTCTATGGTCACGCTTATCAAACATAAAACCAGACCTGCTCCCCCCCCCCCCCATTGTCTTATCATTATTGTTATTATTTGAACATTTTTATTTAATATACCATTTATTTTAACATTATATATAAAGGCTAGCAATAAAAAATTCTGCTTGCAAACCTTTAGTGGGGCCTTGAGCTGCTGCAGTACACGCATTTGACCACAGGGGACGCTGTAATCTATACAGGGCCATGGGGAGCACGTCCGCTGCCCACGTGAAGGAGACAGACGAGGGCGTCGCACAGGGGCTGTCCCAGAAGCGAGAGAGGGCTCCTTTTTCACGCTCTCAGCACACTGATACGCTCATGCACTGCAATATTTTATTAATGCTATAGTTTAATTAGTTTAATTACTGAAAGGCTTGACTCTTTGCATAATGTCCCTTGTTTAATGAGAATCCCAGTTGCGGCGTAAATAGTTTGGGGAGCTCTGGCCGCTGGCTGTTTTTATATGAGTTACTGTATGGAATGTATCTTATAAAAGTATCGCTGCTGTTTTTTTTTTTTTTCTTTCACTCACTGTGGCCAGAAAACGACAGGAAATCCCCAGCTGTTATCACCAAGTGCCTGTGCAGGACGGCTCAAGGGACCCAGATCATATTCTGGGGGGCAATCTCAAATATAGGAGCCAAAAGCAGACTGGCCACTTGTCCCCCGCGCTGGACAGTCAGTCTTTCATCAGCCGCCACCATATCTTTCCTGGGAATCTGCATATCAGATCAACGCTGCGGATAGCACCCCAGACCCCCCTCACCCCCCTCCCCAGAAAACTAGACAACTAATTACTGAGAACCACTGAGGGCAGACAAGGACTGCCTTAAGGATCGAGCGGGAGCAGGCAAAAGAGAATTAACCGAAAAGGCCGATCTTAATGTGACGGAAGCGACTGGGAAACAGTGATGAGAGCACCGCGGTAGCGGGCCAGAAAAGATGGCAGTAGGGTAACCAAAGACTGCGCTTTAAACGTTGCGATTAGCAAGGAAAATGAATCTTGGGAAGCGTATTTGAAGGCTACACTGAAGAGAGGACCCAAAGCAAATAAAGTAAAATAAAACGATTCGCTTTCGT
This sequence comes from Petrocephalus schoutedeni, assembly GCA_026780765.1. Classification (NCBI taxonomy): domain Eukaryota; kingdom Metazoa; phylum Chordata; class Actinopteri; order Osteoglossiformes; family Mormyridae; genus Petrocephalus; species Petrocephalus schoutedeni. Next base: position 11,101,680 of record JAODKL010000009.1, read on the forward strand.
TTTATGACAGGAAGCGCAGGTATAAAGCGGGCGGCAGTATAGTGCATGAAAGCACCTCTAAGCAAGGACCTTCGCGTTATTATTCTAAGGTCACTTAGTGAATTTCTGCTATGCTTTCAAGTCTACATTTAAAAAAAAACATCTTTCTTGTAAGGCCACTTTTTTTAAAAGGCTACAGCTACGAAAACACAGGAAGTGTGTGAGAGCTAATATGAAATCAATCGGCAGAAGCCTTCAGTGTCGGGGAATAATTTATGGGATTTCTGATGTTAAAAAGAGCTGGCCGTGTGCGGGGAGGCAGAGGATTACTGTCTCCACATCCCTCGTTAACGACAGATTTCTGCTGCATTACACTCATTGCAAGGAGGCTAAATCTATTACCAGCCCACCTGGTCCCGAGAATCACTCACTGCCTCCTACAGTTTTGCAGACAATTATGGGCCGAGTGGCCTGGGAAAAAGGTCTCCCAAGACCGTACCCCTGCAGGTTCCGTCGATGAAAACGGAGTTAGCGTCGATTATGAGGACAAAGTGCGCTTTTTTGTAACGCAACACACCGGCCGGTAACTTGATCACGGCTCGCACCTTCCCGAACGCCCCCCCCCCCCGTCCCTGCCATTTGCAAGGCCTTCCTCCACTGCAGGCCCGCTCTGCTGCATAGCTAGGGTTTCAGCCTAAGTAGTAGGCCCTGGTATGATAATGTTGTTTCGCTAAATGCTCGACTCAAAGGTCAGCTGCCGGGTGTTGGAAATAGATTTACTATTTATTCGATGTGCAGAAAGGGGGAATACGCAAGCATCCGGCACTGAACCGGGTCGTCGGCACAGACTTCGAGTGGGGCGGGCATTCCTTTGCATCCACTCCGCTGCGACACACCCAGCAAAGCTGCCGTAACCCGATCTGAGCTCTTCCAGAGGAGCTGGGGCCCAGTGGCCAGTGCCGTCCATGACAAGTGGGACTGACCCCCACTTCCCCGTGTCTCTCAGCTTACCCCTCTGCAGGCACAGCTGTCGCCCCCCCCCCCCCAAAACGCCACCCGCGGGACGGCGGTCACCACGAGCCGGGACACCGCTTCCAGTGGGATCGGGCTCATGGCGATCGCGTCCCGTCGATAACTGAAGGTAAATTTGAAAATAAGTAAACATGCAAAATCAATTATTCACATGTGGACCTTTAAATCTGGCCCTAAGATGTGCCGACCCACATTACCTGACCACAGGAGATCAGTAATTTTTTTTTTTCTTACTGGTCGGCAGTGTAATGGTTAATTATGCGGACTTCTAGCCGGAAGGTTGCTGGTTCAAGTCCCTCGAGAGGCTCAGCTGTTGAAAACTTCAACAGAATGCTTAGGATGAAAGCTCCTCTAAAATATGCTGTACATATTTTTAGTGCTTTTGTAAAGGATCCGCTAAGGAGCCAAACGTGACTGTTTTCCTTTAAAGGAAGCACTTTTTTGGCGTCTTTGAAATGAATGACAGACAGATACAGCTGGGGACCATTCTTTTATTCAAAGTGACTCCACATTAATAATAATATCTTTAATACTAACATTAGTAACTGCAATAACGAATGCATGAATAATCAGTGTTATGAAAAGCATTATCAATAATTGTGTGAATAATGTACATGCATAATGAATGAAAGAGCCCGGAGGCGTTATCTACTGGTATCTCACTCTGCTCGTTTGAAACATGGGGTCACACTAGCAACGACAGGAAGGATCAAATAACCTCCATTTGTCCTCCTTCTAACGTACAGCCTGGCACGCCTTCTACATGCCGCTCCGCATTCGGCACGTTTCCGTTCGTCCGTGTCCCATACGATCTTGATGGCGCTCCAGCGACCACAAGCCGCAACGCGTCCACCCCGCTCTTCGTTAGCAACAACCCTTCGCCCCACATTTCACAGAACATGCGGAAGCCCAGAACATGAGGTCAGGGACGTACCCCTATTTACAGTGATGGGCTTCTGTATGATGTCATCAGGGAAAGGGTCAAAGGTCAGCCATGATGAGCCCAAATATTATAAACCGATTATTCAACCCGTTTCTTCTGTTTACATCAACATCTAGCAGTGGTCTGATTCAGTGCAGATCTTTCACCTCAGAACGATGACAGCACGTTGGCCACGACCGCCACTCGTCCCTCTGAGGTCGCAGTGCAAGACAGACGTGATTTTTATTTTTTCTTCTAACGTTTCCTCCCTGTCGGCTAGTTGAAAATGCCTTTGGTTCGAAATTTATCTCTAATTGTTTGGCCTGAAAAAAAGATGCTGTCATCACCAAGACTGAGAAGAAAGAGTGGAGTTTTTTTTTTTCTTGGAGTTAGTGGGTTAGGTGGGGGGGAATATATTAGTTGGACAGGGGTGAAAAATTGCAGGCCTACACAGCAAACCACAGTGAGAGATCAAATTCTCAGTGGGACATTATCTCCCAGAGACAGTGAGCAATGAGCAAAGTGCAGGGAAGGGGACAAATGAATGAATAAAGGGAGTTTTTCAGAGCCCCTCTCCGGTCTGGCTGGGCCCCCCAGGTTCGCACAATCTCTCAGTGTCAACATCTTTTGTGAGGCTGATTCAATTAAGATTAAGTGAGTTGCAGGAGCATAGAGTGGCAGGGGTCAGTTTGATTTTAGCGATTGGCCTTTTTCCCTTATTTTTCTTCCCCCCCCACCCCCCCCCCCCCCAGGTAAACCGCCTGGCCTTCCACTCGAAAATGACCAGAGGTTCAAATCTGTCCTCACCCGTCTCTGTTTTCTTACTGGCTCGTGACCGGGGTCTGTTTGGAGCAAACACAGAATAAAGCGACCTTCCAGCTGTACTTACATAAAGCTTAATCATCTGCCTTTCAAAGTAAGATATATAAATATATAAACAGACGAGGGGTTTTCTGAGGAATGATTTCTGTGCCGCTAAGGTCAGTATGAGAAATGAGGAGTGGAGCGTTAGGACTGGACACGCGGCTGGGCGTGTTTCTTCGTAACAGGCGAGGGGACCTGATGGTTTCCAGCGCGCCCGGGTGCCCCTTTCCCACACCGGCTGCTCTGTGAAGTTTGGGCGTGTCTTCAACCTAATGACTTCAGAAAGCGTTTTTCTTTTTCGCAGAGCGAGGCGTGAGTCATGCTGGTGTAGAAGTATGTGTGTGTGTGTTTATGTGTGTATACAGTCATTCCTCTCCGGCCATTTGGAGCCATGTCACCATTCTGCTCCCCGTTCCTCCAGGCCCACCCTGCTGGAACTTCAGGAAGGGATGCATTAACGGGAGAGTGATCCATCTTCATTCAGGTACCTTCCCCATCTACAGCTTTACGACAGCTAATGAGCACAAATGATGCACGCTCCACCAATCGCGCTCGGTGACAAAAACGAAGAAGCCGGCAAGCAGCTACAATTGGCGAAGCGGGAGTTGTGGCTAAGGGCCTTTATGTGGATGAGAAAAATAACTTTTACTGGCCATTAAATATATTTTGCCTTGGCGCTGCATCAACGCGGCGACCTCTGGTCTGTGGCGTGACCTTCCTCTGCGCTGGGTTAACTTTACACCCCGCATTTTCGGTCCAGCTGCGGCTAATTACGGCGGCCTGTAAAAGCGGGGGGCCGGCCAAAGGCAGGCACCTCGTGGCCATTAAGGACCGGGGGGGTTAGACAAGAGAGAAGGAGACGGAAAACAGAAGCGTTAACTCATTAGCGGCTGGTGTCGGGGCGAAGTGGCCGCTACGTTGGCCTTCGGCAAATGGGCAGCAGAGCTGAGAAGGGGGCTTCAAAGGCCAGCCACTAGGGGGGGGGGGGGAGTGTGCAGCCATGCCTGCCATGGGAAAAGGCCCCTCCTCACTGACGTAGATGGAGCACTGCCCCTCCTCAGGGGCGCCTTAAATAGGGGAAAAGTTAGGACGATGCCAAGGGCCCCTGCCTGACAGGAGCCTTAAAATGTTCAAACATAACTGTATTGGTCTGGGTTGAGGGCCCAAAATGATATGCTTTCATGGGGCCCAAAATCTCTAGTGGCACCCCAGCCTCCACTTCATGTTTTTAACCCCTATAAACAGTCATTGTGGGGGGAAAAAGGGCCCTTGTTTGGCGTAAACGCAGATGAATCATCCCAATGACCGCATAAAACATAAATCCCGTACTGAGCCTTTGTTTGACGCTTCAAAGCTCACCAAAGAGCCGCCTTTAAGCTGACACCCCGTCCATATAGACTCAGGCCGCTCACACTGGAGGGCTCGCCCCGCGGTAGGCGCGGTAAAGACTCCGGGTGTGTCCCGCTGGCATTTTGGCATGCTTGTGGCGAGAGATGGCATGCCGGGCATACGTCTGTCGGAGCGTATTTGCGTGTGCGTGCGTAGAGGGGGGTGCTTTTTGGGTGGGGGGGGGCATCACGGAATGTTTGTATTTGTCAGGGTGAAGGAAGGTGATGGTTTTTTATGTGTGTGTGTGTGCGTATGTTTGAGTGGGAACAGTGGTGATAGCTTGTGTGCCTTTGTGCTCCCGGAGGGTGATGGCTAGTAAACACTCATGCGTGTGTCAGAGAGGACGCGGGGAGGACGTGAAAGTAAGGTAGGGGCCGGGACGTTGTGTTAGGGTTTGAGAGGAGTGTGTCAGCGGGCTGAGGAGCTGGAGGGAGCAGACGGACGGGGCATGATGAAGATCCAGCTGCTCTCCATGAGTGTGGTCAGGTAACTTTTGTATGAAGTCAGCAATGACAACAATGCCAATCCCTGGCAGGACACCGCACCCCTGTATGTGAGCGTGTGTGTTGGGGAGGGGATCACTCTCCGCTAGGCCTGTCTGTCACTCAGCCCCCGGGAGCCCCCTTTCAGCAAAGCTACCTAATGAGCCCCACGCTCAAACAGGTGGGCTGCCAGCATCTGTTAACCGCTCGCCCCCTCTGGTTAAACACGGTCCTGTAGGGTGCTCACCTCCGACCGCCAACACCAAGCTGGCCTGCGAGAGATTGTCCGAGCCGTTACCACCCCCACCTCTGTCACATTCAGCTCTGTAATGTTGGAGAGTCTAGCACCCAACACAGAACAGGTACTGGGAACACATGAGCCGCCCCTCTCAGGCAGGCCTGTCCACAAAAGCCGCCCCGCACTGATCCCGTTCAGCACCCCCTTCCCTCCCCGATTCAGCACCATTCTGATCCAGTAGCTCATCCTCAGCTTCTAGTCTGCAGAAAGCCTGCTAAGTGACTGAATGTTACGTCCAAACAAGTGAAATCATAAGTGTGTAATTACTCACAGAGCCACCCACAAGGCGCCTTTGTGTTTTGTTTTTGTTTGCTTTGCTTTGATGGTCTTTCTGCAAGGAATAGAATCATCCCCTTTAATATCTCTGGGCCCAGCGGCCTACTTAATACCCAGATCCCTTCCCATGAGCACAGGACAGAACATCTGTGCCAAAAATAGCTGAGAAATGTTTTAGTTAATCTAAGGTAGGTGCACCTTTTATAGGGTGTTGGTTGTAACAATGGAAAGTTCTGATATACACACTGATGTGAGCTGGTGGTAGAGATGTTAGAGGTAACTAACTGAAATGTTATCACTTTCACCATTAAAGTCTGGGAGATGGTGCTGCTACAGAAATGCCTAGAGATCATCCTGTCTAGGATGTCCTCTGTGCTGAATTAGTAGTTATGGAAGTGGCTGGCTGGATGGTAGGGTTGCCACATTTCATGCAGAAAAATAAAGGACGCCAGAACCACTATGTGCCAGGTGAGCCAGGTGGGACGCGCAATTTCATTCTCAAATACGGGACGATTCCGTATTTTAAAGGACGGGTGGCAACCCTACTGGATGGATGGATGGATGGATGGATGGATGAACCTAAAGGCTTACAGATTGCTCTCTATGTAAAATTCTGCTTTGTCCTTTAAAAGCTCAGTACACGTGGAATTTCAGAAATAGGAGAAAATGAAGAACAAAGATTAAAAGAAATGGATTGAGCTGCCGGTGCCTGGAATACAGGCGGGGTTTGTACAAGTATTTTTGTTACTTAAAATTATAAGACCTTGAATGTTTTTGTTTGTATTTCGTGAATGAGTGTTATGCTAAGGAACATATTAATGAATAAGCCATCTTGAGGTGATAACAGACAAGGCCAGTTAAGGTTGGCCATGTCCAGGCCATTGTAGCTAGAGGGCCATTGTTCTTTTGGCATAATTTGCTTGAATGTTTAGGAGGGCGCCCCTGTGTGGGTGGGAGGCTCAGATGCTGCTCACTGGAGGGTTTGTCTGTGAGGAGTGACAAGTGGCTGATGGTGACGTAAACTCTGAGGTCAACAGGGCAGACTTTGTAAACAGTCAAAACACACACACACTCACCAACACACAAACATACACACACATTCCCATAAATATTTAAAATGATACATCCACACACATATGGCTAAAAACATATATCCAAATATCCTGTATATTACAGGTCAAACACAAATGTAGATATGCATGATCATACCTTTACTGAGGTATCCACTACTGCTTGTTAACTCCCAGTCACACCATTGCTGGATCTAACAAGCACACACACCTAATTACACACATCCTTATTCGCAGGCACACAAAGCCAGCCTCCTGCACACCCCCACGAACAGGCGCATGCCAGGGCACAGCCCCCCCGCCCCCCGGGAGACCGACACCATACAGAGACAGGAGGCACTGTCAAACCTGGGTCGGCACCACCCCAGTCCAGCTGCAGAACATCAGGGCTCCAGGTGACAGCTTGCATGCCGGTGGGTCCGGTGAGTCTCTATGGCACCGCCTTGCTAGAATTTTCCATTGAAATGCAGGCCGCGTCTCAGCTTTGAACCCGAGACCGTTCGCTCGGATCGCCTGAAATCGCAAACAAATGTTTCTCTGCGCCGGGAAGGGTGTGGAACGTCTGGTGGCTCTCCACGGCGTCCGATTCTCCCAGAGCGGGCCGCCAATGGGTCTCTCCGACGGGTGGGGGGAGGAGGGGGTGGCGTGGGCCCACGGCAGGTATGAAAAGCTCTGCTTTCAAAGAGCCCTTTTGATCCAAATGGAGCAAACTAGTAAAACAGCGGTGGGAATAATCAGACATTAGAGACTTTCATCCTCCGCGCGCTGGAGTTCATTATAAGCTCAGAATTTTTGGCTTGGGGCTACACACCAAGGAAGCAGAGTTGGGCCCTGATGACGACTTTATTGAACACGAGGTTTGCTTTCGTGAGGTCTGTTGTTTCGATCTTGTGAATGGATCAGCCGGTGAGCGCATGAGCTTTCGGTTCTGACGGCCCCCAATCGCCCTCCCCCTCCTCCCTGACCCACATTGCTCATTTCAACTTTAACGGGGGCTTTCTCTAATTACAGACCCCCCCCTCCCCAGTTAAATATAAGACCCCTGTTAAACAAGCGATTGATCTGCATTTTACACATGTAACTGTGTAATTCAGCGAGTGGTGGTGGTGGTGGAGGGGGGTAATGGGCGGGGGGGTGTGTCTTTGCTTACGGGGAAGTGTGGAACTGCCACATTGGTAATCAGCTTTAATTTAACAGTCTTGTGACTTCGGTGGTCAATACGAACTTCCTTGGGGGGTGGGTTGCACAGGGGCAGAGGCGGGGCCAATGACAGAAGGCGTCAGGGCTCACGGCTGGGCGTTGGGCTAACAGATTGTCCTGTCCGCCTTTTTTTTATCCCCCCTGGCACATTTGGAAAACAGGAGGGGAACGACAAAAGGTGTTAATGGCTTTATGGGAATCATGCTGACGCCTAGACCATTACGAGCTGCTGCTTGCTCAGGGGTTGATATGTCTGATCAATGGCATTTTCATGGTAGAAGCACCCCCCCCCCCTTCCCGCAATAAACAGAATGTGATGGCTTATGAGAGGACAGAGGCCCACATATATGGAGGGCTGGTGTCCACGTGGGAGAACGTGCTCGTTCCACGTGTGACGTCACATTTTCTGCGTGCCTCTTCTGCGAGGATGCCTTACTGTCGCGTGCATGTGAGTCGGTGGCCACATGAGTCGGGGTCACTGGGTGCTTGGTCAGGTGTGAGATGGTGAACTCTCTTCAAACGTTGCAGCCAGGCGGGACTTTTCACATGTCCGTGCGACGGCTTCTCTAATCACAACACATTTGTTACACACACTTGAGCAAATACCTTCCCATTCTGTGTCCGCATAGTGAATGAGGAGGACAGTGGTGAACACAATCCACCCCGCAAATCACAAGTTTGCAGCTGTGTGCGATCACACTTATTTTCTTTAACAGTGTTCTGTATTCCTTCCTACTCTCTCTGATTGGAGAAAAGGTATTATGTCCCATGATGCACTGGCATGGGGAACGGGATGCCTCACCGCAACTCCGAACTGGAGAAGCAGTTATAGATAATGGAAGGCTAAGTGGATGGTCATGTGCAGCTTTGCGGGTCCGGGTCCTGTGTCTGTGATCGCGAGATTGGGTCGAACCCCAGAGCGATTTCTCCGTAGAGCCCTTAACTCCCAATTGCTCCAGGGGCTGTCTGGCTACTCAGCCGTGGAACGGGAAGAAAACATCACGTATGGTTCCAGGTTAGACGTGCTGTCATCTTCTCCACACTTGGTTTAGCGAGTGTGAGAACAGCGAGGTGCAAATTGATTCACCACTGCTACACACCACCCTAGCAGAAAGGTGTGTCCAGTAGATCAAACAAAAACACACTTAGGGCCCATGGGCAATACTGGGGTGTCCGTACTGCTTCAGGAAGCAGGTAAGGTGTGACTGGAAGGAAATCTGAGGCTCATTTTCTCTCTCCATCCCGAAGACGCATCGGAGTGTCTTCATAATAGTTTGGATCCACTCTTCAATCTGCTTGCCCAATCCACGGACACCCCGAGCAATTTCGGTTATGTGGTCTTAGGTTATTGTGCATCTCAAAGTGAAAGACTTGAAATCTCCAGGCGTCGTAATGGTGGGGTCACCCACACCCCCTAAAGACACAATATATTCTTATTGGCAAGTCATTCTGTCAAAGACAAAGGTCACACTCGGAAAATATTAAACTTATGAAGCCTGTTCTCTCTCCCCCATCCAAATATGCGCGGAAAGCACAAAAAAAACGTGCTTTGTCCTCAACGTGTGATTATATCTCCTTCCTTCATCCCTTACGAGTCGCCCCAGGGGGCATTTTTTTATTGGACTCAGCTGCTGACTGCCTCACAAGGTACAAAAGACCCAGTTATTCTGCCGAACATTAAAGCTGACCCACCAAAACAGCGCTATACACAAACATCCAACCCCCCGACACCCCCCCCCCCCCCCCCC
>JAODKL010000009.1:11122355-11132626 GCA_026780765.1 Petrocephalus schoutedeni
AACTGGGCCGGATTCGAACCCTGGTCCCAGAGGTGTGAGGCGACAGTGCTACCCACTGCACCACCGTGCCGCCCCGCCCACAATCCAAACTGATGCAATTACGTTTCACATTCTCTAGGGCCCCAGTGACTAGGGGCCCTTGGAATCATCTTGACGGCCCTTTGCGGGGCCCCTGTATACGTGTCGGTGAGTGTACGTGCCTTGCGATGGACCGGCTCTCTGCTTCAGGCTCCCTGCTACCCTGTGCTGGATAGCTGCTTATGGAAGGTGGACAATCCCGACACATTCTAAGTGAGGATACAGGAGGTGAAGCAGCAGCCTCTGGGTAAGAAGGCAGAGTCCCCAAGCGCGTCACCGCCGGGTGACCTTAAGTCACGACGGTCCTCGCTTACAGCACAAGGTCACATCCGCCTGTGCCCTCGGAGTCTGCCTGTTTGTGTCGCACACTTTCTGACCTGGGACCCCACTGGGAGCTCCCCCTCAGTGCAGCGATTTTAGGAAACACTCCAGCCCGGTCCCGGTAAGACCCCAACCCCGCCCCAGCGAAATAAGGCTCTTCCTGATGCATCTTTGGCCAGGAAATAAATGCCTGATGTATTCCGGGCCCAGCAGAGGGGTGACATATCTCCCAAAGTATCGGGAATCAATGTGGGACAAATTATTTACAGAAAATATATCCCGCTTTGAAATACAGCCGGTCAGGTGACACAATTTATTCAGAAACATGCCTGCATAAATCACGGAAGGGCTGGACATGACCCTGTGGGGAAACGGAAGGGAGGCATTTTTTTGTTTGTTTTTTTTCTTTGTGGCGGGTGGGAGTCTGTAAGAGCGATCCGTGTACGTTTGTCAACTTCGGAGAGCATAGCTGCTAACTGTGTTATCAATTTGCATGGTTCGAACTATGCAGCTGCGATGCAAGTGTTTCCTGAAACCATAGCACGAACTATGATGGTAGCAACTAATGAATGAATTCTTAATTACGGAGAGAATTCTTTGGCAAATGAAAAAGATTTAAAAAATGCACCTATGCTTGGTCACGAGAACACCAATCAAACCCACTGAGCCACTAACACTCTGTGTGAACAAAGATGGATCAAGGGTTTTTAAGTGTTTTTAGTGTGACTAAAATAAGCAAAATCACAGATAGAGCTAATTTCACTAAACACACTTTACCCTAATAGCTAATAGCTATTTTCCTAAAAAAGAAGCATCAACATGTACCATATTATTATTATTATGACTCTACTGCTACTCCTATATTTTTTAAATATTATTATTGTTATTGTTTTACAAAAAAATAATAAATGAATCATGTAATATTATTACAACTGTCAAATTTAGAAACAATATTGCAAAGTGTGTGAGCTTTTATGAGCTTCCCGCTGTGAAAGTCAGACCAAACACCTCAGGGACCACTGTAGCTTGAACTATGGTGGTTCAGACCAACGTGGTTCAACCTACTGTGGCACTAACGAAGTACGTCGGTATTTCGGAAACAGTCGTACTTCAGATGTTCATTTTGTTAGTTAGCTATGTTAGTTTGAACTAACATAGTACAATGCGTCGTTAATGCTGACCTCCGTCGTTGTGAGGAAGGCAGCGGGCGGCAGCGAAGGCTTCCTCTGCTACCGCCGCCTGGGATCTGGCTTTTCCGTCCACCTGACGTTATATATAGCGCCTTTCCACCGCGGTGGGCCATCTGCAGCGCCCTTCCCATTTTATGCGATGCTGATTATATCTGAGGCTCACCATCGGCGGGAGAAAGGCGGTTGGACTGAGGAAGCTTCCGGTAATCGGCGAGAAGCCGGAGTGTATCCCAGAGCTGTTTGCAAAAGTGACGAGGGCCAGTGCTGACGTAAAAAAAAGGCGGCAGCCCCCACCCAACCTATAGGCCATTTGCCAGTCCTGTACAGACAGTCTTGGGGGGTACTGAGTCCGAGCCAAGTTAAACAGGCAGGATTACGATGAATGGGTCAGCTGACCTCTACCCCATGGCCAGGTGTCGATCTGCACCCCCACATGTGTGGGAGCGGTTATTTTCTCACTCGACCGGGCAGTAAAAGGACCCCCCCTCCCATTTCTACCCGTATCGCTGGGCACGCTTTGTCCACGCCATTGGAATCCCTCTTCATAAGCCCATGAGGCTGCTGCATGAGGCCCACGTTCGAGCATCTGAAAACCTGCGTCGCCATGTTTGCTTAAAAACAGTCTGCAAAACCACTGTTTATGTAAAATGTCAATTTCCACAACCGGACCGGACACCACTTCCCCGGCCCGTGCCCTGGCCGGAGGTCGCTGTCGCCCAGCCGCCGTGCTGTAAATCACGGTTGGCTTTCATGGTGGAATGCCACGGCAGAATTTTAAAGAATACTGAAATGAAAGCGGTCAGCGTAAGACAGAGTGCGAAAATGGCGACGGTGACCAGACGCGGTCGGCCATGGCGTGGCCATGTAGGGGCTGATGCCCTCCAGTCACCGTGCGTCCTCGTGCTTGCACACGCACCGCCGCTCACGTGGGATTTATTACGGACGGGTTAATGGGGGCGCGCGGAGTAAATCTCACAGCGCCGGCTGCGGGAAGTTTGCTTTGACCCATTTTCTTCTTTTTCCCTTCAAAAACAAAAGCTTTGCATATTTCCCTCCCCGAGTCCATTACAGCCCATTCGGCGGGGTGGGGGGCAGAGCCGCCAGGCGGTTACACCGTGGTATCGCTCTGTCCGTCCCGCATCACGGACTCGCAGGGCACAGCACATTCCCGTCAGGGCATCCCCGTGCCCCAGGGGTGGCCTTCAAGGTCTGGGGGCCATCCCCTTACCTGAGTGTGAATAGAATGCTGCTTAGCCCGAACTCTCAAAGTTGGAATAATCCATTGTCTGGGCGGAGGGGCAACTTGCTCTACCCTGAAAACTCTCACTAAAAATCCCAATAACAGACATGTCGCTATAATATAAATGATAGTAGTATTTTATATCCATAAATGTAACGTGGAAATTGTGCCTTCATGGGACCGCAGGTTACATACAAAATACTTAACACGATCAAGCTTGGCTTTGAGTGTTAAAGTTTCTCTTTGCAGTCAACGCCTGAAATTTCACCAGTCGACACTTCCTTCTAACTTTATTGGAAGTGGAGTATATTTTGTGAGAATCAGCACTGCCAAAATGAAGCAAGTGACTACCAAGCATATTCCTATGATGAATGGTGTTTTAAAGCATAGCGTGTCCTGGCGGAAATGGCATGTAGCCCAACACGAGACTCACGTCATGCAAACACGTTCCCCTGACTTACCGATCACTTGTGAGCCGATTGCCTTTTCCGAAAGTCACGTAATAGCAGAACCACCTATATATGCAAATGAATATGCACACATGCGCATGTATGCGATCACCGGGGGCAAGTGTGCAGACGCAACGCACGCATTTACACGCAAAAAGCGCCGAGATGTACGTACGCATCCCTGGGAGGCACGGGTGCATGAACAGACACGCACACAAAGACACATGGACACACAAATGCATGCCAACCAACACGCAGACACGCGCGCGGCGTGGGCCGGCTGCGATAAGGGACATTTCTGGAACCATCTCCGTAAACCCCTCCCCTTATTGAGAGGCGCCGACAGTGCGGAATGAAAGGGATCAGCGAGGCAGGGGTTTGATTGATAAAGTTCCTATCTGGCTATTTGCGATCTGGCTGTGGGGGGAAGTGGCTTTCGCCAGACAGAAAAGCAATTAATCTGTAAACGAGCTCTGGAACAGCAGGCCTGAGCATCGGAGGCTCCAACACTCGGAGCTCTGGAGAAAAGATAAGGCCGCAGCCGGCTATTTATTGTACATTTTAATTAAGTGCTTGTTAGCGGCAGTTATCTTAACAGTCACAAAATTAGCGTTGTAATGCATTTTGTTTGAGGAAAAATGGAGGAGGCTGGAGAAGGCCAGCAAAGCGGGCGCAGATTGCTTTCATTTTAAATCACGGGGTAAATTCAGAAGAGGCGCATGTCACAATGATCTAAGCTTAGCGGCTAATGGTTATTTAATATGGCCATCAGCGTTCCCGGGTCCCCAGCATACGGCACTTACACAATACCCTCCAAACCCTCTTTAACACTTATTTGAGATGACAGGAAAAATGAAACCGTTTGTGCTTTCAATGGAAAAGCAATCACTGCTACATTATATTCCGCCTGCCCTATCACAGTAATGCATAGTAAAAATGTCACCAAATATATTTAAATACCTGATGGAGTGTTGCCGTTTGATTCCTGTTACCCGGCTGATTAATAAAAATCTTCAATTTGTATGTAAATGCACTCGGTTTTCATATCATCCGCATACCTGCACCTGGAGAAAAATTATAAACTGAAGTTTAATGCGGCAATTATGAGAGTTTATGGTGATTCTTAAGAATCCAGGCCGCCTTGCTGACCGCGATGATGAGATATTTTCGTGGGGAATATTATGTGGGGCCCAGAGGAGGAGGCTTAGGGTGCTCCCCCAACAGAAACATGGGTGGAGTTAGAGCTGTGGGGGGGTAAATCTGCAGCCCTCCTTCCGAACACCTTCTTTTGTTTGCTGTTCCTTTGGTTCACTCCATCACGTCTAGCCGCATCGACGTGTCGTGTTCCACAATTATACAACGAGGGAACGGACAGGAAATGACCTCATACAGTCTGTCTCTGATGTCACCAGAAATTACCTCATACAGTCTGTCTCTGATGTCACCAGACATTATCTCATACAGTCTCTCTCTGACGTCATATCTTCTTATTTATGTATTTAGATTTTTCTTCCTTCCTTTAGTCATTTCAGTATTCTTTCCTTTCTCTTCAGAACCCACGTTTCTGATCCTTCGTTCTCTCCGCTCGTCTTAAGAGGACAGAGTGCAAACGAGATGAAAGTGCAGAGAAGATTACCTACCTTAAAGGGGCTGCTCCATTAACCGGGTCTGTCTAGACCACTGCCTGAGGAGCTAATTCTTAATAACATACCAACGACTCCCCCCCCCAAACCCCAACACCCCCAACCTCCTTTTCCGCTCCATCGTTGACTCTCCTTGAATGCCGTGACCTGTTTGGATCAGCAGCACTCAAGGTGCCCTCACGGCTGAGCCACCATCAATCTCTTACCCTTTTCCATGGAGACAAAGATGCTCAGGACATCGGCGTTCTGTACTGCAATATGGAGGTGGGGCAGCAGCGATATCGCATAATTTGCGACTGCATTTGGCCGTTACTCATGGATCATGTACGTGAGGTCTTCGAGTACTCAGACCGTATTTGGCCAGTACTCATGTCTCACGTCCCTGAAGTCTCTGAGTATTCAAGTCATGTAAAACCCAACTCTGCAAGGCCGAGGTCACAGCCAGCCAGTTGGGGGCTGCATGGCATGTCTCTGGGTCAGCAGAGTCCAGCTCATCTGAGCTCACAAATCCATCCAGCTGCTGTCATGTTATGTAATATTAGGCAGCTTTCCACTGCTCTGAGATAAGGATACCCGGTGAAGTTCAAGGACAGCAGTCTCATCCAGCAATCTGACACAAGCAGATCATCTAGCACTACATAAAACGGGGCAAAAGTAAGCTAAAAGTTACCCTCATGTCCATGGATGGCCATTCACTTATTTTAGATGCAACATATGAGAAAGAAAGATAAAATTTTAGACAGAAAGAAAGAGGAGTTTCAGCTTTCTGAGCCTAAATACGGGCCAGCTGTTTGTCAGTCAATTAACAGTTGCCAAGAGATGCCCTTTAATAAAAGAACCATCTTGATTGTAGTGCAGTTTGGAGATCTGTATAGAACGTTATGAGTTGTATTGAAGGATCATTGTAGTTAGCTTTCTGTCAGCTCAGATTCTGTTTGATAAATTTTTTATAAAGGTCACATTCTAGTTAATTGTTTTATTAACTGTACTACAGCAGAACTTTGAGTACTAATTGATTCTTTGTGCATTGAGCCTGTTATCGGAGCTAAGCACAGTGGTTAGCGCAGTAGACTTGCACTCAGAGATACTTTGCTTTCTGGATCTTGAACCTCTATAAAAGATTAAGGATTGGAAGTATTGTGGCCACTTCAGTAAAGATGCCTGCCAACCACTATTTGTGTGGGACACTTGTAGACTGATCTCTGATCAGAATCTGATTTGACTGTACAGTATAAGTCAACCAAACAGTGTAAGAATCAAAGCACTGGAGGTCTGCCCCCCCCCCCCAGATGAAATATGAAAGGGGTTGATAAAGCTCTTCCAGCTGACTCTGCGTAAGCAGTCCCCCTGCAAATCCGAATTAATATTTCATACACTGTGGACCGTGGTATCTTCCACTTTCCCCTTTTCTCTAGCCAAAATATGTAGCATTCTGGCTTTTTATGACACTTTTTACGGTGCAGAGTTCTGTGGGAAAATCGATGTCCTGGGAAGTATCAAAACACTCAAAGTTTGCGAGTCACTCCTTCATTTCTTTTGCCCTGCAGACACAGAGCGGCAAGCAGCTTTGATGTTAGCTTACGGTTCCATTTTAGTGGAGAAATCAGGCCTGTACGCAGAATGCTGAGGGCCCTTGGCAGGGACTCGTACCTGCGGCCTTTTGGACACATCTCAAGTCCCTAAATAAGCCTGGCCCGTCAGAGGGCACAGGGTGCCACTAGGCTAATACGTTATTTAGCATGGAAACAATATTGAGACAGCATTGGAGGCCGTAACTGGCCCACACAAAGGGTGCTCAGGCAACAGCAGGGCCGTGGCTACGGATGGGCATGTGGTAGGCAGTGCCCACCTGAAGGGCACAGATCGCCTTCCCACCCAAGAGACAAGTTTTACCCTAACCCCCCACAGCCCTCCAAACTCCCCCAGCCCCACCTCCCATCTGGTCCAGATCTCAGCTTCCGGCAGGTAACCTTGACCGCAATACGGGCGGCACAATGAGACATTCGAGATGCGGACTGCACAGGCGAACTCTGCAAACACGCCGAGTGAGAATCCGATATAAAGCGGCTCTGTATGCTGAAATGCAGCATTCATAGACTGTATCTTTCGATTCCCGCACACGATAGCAGTCGCAATCCATGCATTGAGCCGCCGATAATGGTAATCTCCCGTGATTATCTACGATGGAGCATACAACAGGCCGTGCCGGTGTGACAGTGTGCTCCTGGTGGAACAGCAGAACTTCTCACAGCCCTTTTTTCCATTTTTTTTTCAAAAAAAAATAAGCTTTTCACCCCATCTATGCAAATCTGACAATCTAATGGCTTTAGACAGAAGCCATTCAAATCCTGTTTACCTTTCGCCCATTCTGAAAATAACTCCGCATTGTATAAAAATTGAATTTTACAGATCACAACGGCAAGGCAATGCATCCACTGAAGTGTACATTTCCTGAGAAACGTATCGTGATCTTTAATAATGTGCTGTATACAGCTTCACCCAAGCGCTCCTTTTAAATAAAACACCATATTAATATTAATACTTGTGGACTGTGGAGTAGTGAACTCCAGTAGTGCAGCAGAAAACCCATTAATTCCTATCGAGGGGAAAGCCCAAATTAATTCCTATTCATATTCTAATGGATTTATGCTAATGGGGGTTTGTAGGGGTGGGTGAGGGGGTTCTCCGAGAAGGGTTAAAGTGGAGTGCTGTACCACTTGGAGGTCCTCTCAAGTGTCAGGGGGATGTGTGCTACCAACCGGATCTGGCTAGACCCCCACCTGCATGCCCGGCCCCGGCACCCACCCACACCCCTAACCTGTCTCCGGCACAGACACAAACACGCTTCTCTGTACGGCTCATAAGATGCACGCTGGTCCCTTGCTTCATGGAGCTGGTGTCTCCCAGGCCAACCTGACTCCTGGACCCTCTGTACAAGGCGTGGCGGCGGCCTGGCGATTTTAGCACATGCCCGTGTGCAGATCAGGTACGACCACACGCCTTTCCCAGAATGCTCCTCACTAAAGCTGAGCCCTGATACTCATATAATCCAACCTTGACTCCCTGTTGCAGAGGTGGCCTAACACATGATCCAAGCTGAAGTGTGAAACTTCTTGGCACGTTAAAGGAGATTGGGGTATGCCAGACCCCGGCCCTGTGCAGAGGAGTCGGTTTTCGTTGACGGAGATGACCGGCAATCCTCACCCATCATCGCCGGGCCCTGGGAACCAGGTTCATTCATTCTCCTTTGGAGGGCTTGTTTAACTCTGTGAGAACTGGGAGGGGGTAAATAAATTGAGTGGCTGGCGATTGGGGGGGGGGGGCTTTCTTGCTGTGCTGCAGCTGTAATCATGACACATTTACAGGCCGACAAACTGATCGTCCCCTCCGATGGCAGCCAATCAGTTAATGTCTGTATCATGTGACCCGCGGGGTAATTGTCATTAATTACGCTCATTCTGGTGCAGGGTGTGAGCGATCCAAGCGCAGGTGTTTGGGACAGCCGTGATTATCCTGGCTGGAGATTGGAAAGAGACAAATCTCTCTATCAGGGACTGTACAAACATGGGATCTAGGCCATTCGTTCTAGTTTTCTCTCACACTGAATCATTATCCCGCTCCGAAGTGGCTACGCTTCTCCTCTCCTTTTTTCCACATGTTTCATTATCTGTTTATTTTGTGCTTCAGGGGGAGCCGGGAACAATAGGAATATTTCACGCGGACTGGAACCGTTTCGCATCGACTGTCTTTATTTTTTTATTTATTTATTTTTTTAATCGGCGTTCGCTCGTACTGATCCGGGGGCCCCCGTCTCTGGCTGGCCATCAGTCGCCGTCGATGGGGTCTCTGTGGCAGCATTTTCCGATCAATCCGGTTAAATATCAGCCTGGCAGGAAGCCGATGGAGCTTGGGCATGCTGCTTGCGGTCGATACCTCGAGTGGCGTGGGGATGACTCGATAACGAGCCCCGAACCAACCCCCCCCGCCCCCCCCCCTAACGAATCCGATCTATCGGAATAACACCCCACCCAGAAAATTCAGACGGACGTGATGCTGAATTGCCTCCTCATCCTCACACTCTGATGAAGATGAAGGTCGAAAAAGCCCTTTTTCCGACCCGTAGGCTGTCACCTGGCAGACAGAGCACATACAGCACACTAGCAGTGTTGAACGCTTCCAGCGGATCTTAACTGCGCCCTCACATGCACACCAGGCAGATACTATACGTCTGTGATGCAGTTTCCCTTACAGATGCTAATTCTTTCTTTCTTTCGGCATCCCCCTTGCAGACATGTGGCAAATGCACTCACACGCATGCACACACGTGTGTGCAGACTGACACGGAAGTAGACACCAGGCAACTCCAACGGTTTGAGTCCTATGCACCAGCTTTCACAGCTCCTGTGTGAGTGCCATGAATTTTGATCCTCCTCTTGAAGGGGATGGGGGCTGTTACCTTTTGCCCCCCCCAGGTCAAACCTAAAACTCAGTCTGTTTCACACATCCAGCAGGATACCTGGAAATGACAGTGGTGCATTCTGGGAGGGGCAGCGCGCCAGTGAGGATGACCCTCACCTGAAGGGTAACATGCGAGAAAGCAATAGTGAGGTACACATCTGCAGTATTTTGGCAGATGTTTGACCCAGGACGGGGCCTTCTGTGGGCCAGAGAGGGGGGACAGCCAGAAGAGCCCGGGGTGCACACATATGTGCATCTCCCTAGCACACATATGCGCACGAAATGCCAAAAAACACTTCCATTGGCCCAATATCCCACAATCCTCCAGAGTGGCCACACACGCCATCATAATCTGCACCGATGTCCGGTTCAGACGAGACGGGCAGGAGGTTCTGGGGGAAGTCCTCAGGGACCTTCCAAGAGGAGGGCTGCACAGACAGACCCGCCAGCAAAATAATATCCGCTGTAAAGTCTGTGCCCACATCTGGGAGATCCGGGAGGTGTTTATAGGTGGTGGGGGGCGATATATACAGAACCTCCTGGCGTGCAAAATCCTTTGGCCCGCTCCCCGGCCCACGTCCTAATCAGACACGAAAGAGTCCGGGCTGCCCGTTCCAGTCCGTCCTGTTAACGTCTCCGCCACGGGTTCCTATACCCATGGCCTGCTTTCATTCTCCTCCGATTTTTTTTTTCTCCCTACATCTAAAATTTATTCACTCGGGGAAAAGCCATGCGATAAGCTATTTATGGTTTAATAAGACTTACATAAGTCTTGCAGGTGTGTTTACGGCCCATACCCCGGCTCATTCGTGGGATTTATGAGAGACCCTTGTATTGTGCGCTGATTTAACCAACCCATTAAATGACACATTCAATGTGGAGGGAATTCCTG
>JAODKL010000009.1:11132636-11143630 GCA_026780765.1 Petrocephalus schoutedeni
TAACGCACCCCCCACCCACCCACCCACTACCCCCCCCCTCT
The DNA here is from genome assembly GCA_026780765.1 of Petrocephalus schoutedeni. Lineage (NCBI taxonomy): Eukaryota > Metazoa > Chordata > Actinopteri > Osteoglossiformes > Mormyridae > Petrocephalus > Petrocephalus schoutedeni. The sequence continues at coordinate 11,132,678 of JAODKL010000009.1, forward strand.
ACCCAGCCACATATATCTGTAGCACTGACCACACCTCCAAAATAGCAAAGCAGCCGGGAGAGTAACAGGGGACACTGCCGCGGGTCTGGGGAAGCCATCGGTGCAGCCTGCTGCTTTGGCAACGACCTCTGACCTTTCACATCCCACACGGCTCCAGACCACGAATGCAGCCACAGCGGCTCCCCATCATAACCGCAGACAAATATAACATACAATTTTGAGGAGATGTGCAGTCACAACAAAGGCGATGCTGCGGAGACATGGATCCCACGGGCGGCCCTCACATCTGGGTCCACGTCGGCACCAGCGGCCCAAAGGGGCCGTCTCTGTGAGGACATGGGGACCGAGAGCCGGCCACACGGAGGATCGCATGATCCGGGTTTGGGCCTATCGGCGCGGTCGGGTGGGCACACGTCCGCCGTGTGATATATTGTCATGTGGCAGGAGCTGGCAGGCGAATATGGAGCCGTGGCAACTGTTTTTAACTGAGCTGCGAGGACGTCACCTCCATCATCTCGAGCCACTGTCAAAAATGCATGATGGCTTGGTGTCAGGTGGTGATGGGGGGGGGGGGGCATTCGAGAAGGGTGTGGGGGTTTAGCGATTCCTGCCGCGGCTGGACACTCAGCTATCTCGTCCGCATTACCACCCCCTCGGCTGGGCCTGCTGGGAATTGACCGTTTTCATGCAACAATGCAAAGCGGCTCATTAGCATCCGCTAAATATGCATGAAGGGGGCCTTGAATGAGGGCTGCCAGTTGTCACCTGCAGGACGGCCTTATGCCATCCAATAAAGTGGCGTATCCATCTTCCTGCAGATAGGCCACATAAAGACCAGGAACGGTGGAAGAAAGGGGGGAATTCTGAAATGTGAAGGGGGAGAGACTGGGGGGGGGGGGTGAATCATTCACGGTGAGTGACGTTTTTCAAATCCACGCATCTTATCCGAAGTGCAATATTCTTATCCGACTGTCATTGCGGGTGACATGAGAAACCGGGTGTCTGAATGTGAGCAGGCGGCAGAGACGGCGGGTTACTTAGCAAAGAATGGCACTCAAAGCTCTGAAGTTTGCCTCCATTTTTAAAGGTGGTGGTGCTAGGGGTTTCTACTGGAAAAGCAAATAACCTCGCCTACGTCCCGGACCTACATTCTGCTTCGGTTTACAAACTAATAAAAAAGCAGGGAGACCCTCTTTAAACATTAGTCGTCACTAATACTCCGATTAGAGTCAGTGTAATAAATTGCAGACGGGTGTGGAACGCTTCTCCGGCAGGCATAATTGTCCAATCAGAGGTCTGATACCGGCCACAATAATAGCAGCATCAGGCATTAAACACTAGAGAATTATCAGTGGTGTCTCAAATTAAAAAAAAAAAAAAAACAACAAAAATAGAAGCCAATTTCATTTTAGTAATGAAGTTTGGGCCCTCAAAGACTTTGGCTTTACCATTACCCGCTAATCGGGAATTCACTTAAGTAAAATTGACTGGATAACAAGAAAGGGAATTTCTCCGTATCAGGGACATCGTGCGGCCGTATCGCTTTAAACTCTTGTCAAAAAAAGCTTTGATGTGCCCAGCTACTAATGTGGAGAAAAAAATGGAGAAAAAAATCTCAGCTCAATTTAAGTCTCATCCAAAGAGCTTACAACTGTAATTAAATCATTAAATTCTTGTCTACGCTTCACAGAGCGTAGAGAAATTAACTTCCCACCAACCTCATTTTCTATTTGAACATGAAATAATGATTTTCTGCCAGTCTAATTACAAAGCCAACATCTGATCAAGCCGGCATCCAGAGGGGATTATCACATGCGCGAGTATTAGACCTCATTACCAGCTTGAGTGCAAAATTATTACATCTTGTAATTGGATGGTGAGATTTATATACAGATCGGGACGGTTTCTGTAAGATTGTAATTACAAGCTTCATTGGTTAGCCACTTATCAGAACTTTGCAGGAAAACAAAACAAATGACTGGGCAAAATGAGAATTTCATTAACCTATGGACCCAGCATGTGGGGGAACCCGTGTCAGGCCCGTGTATGCATTAAAGGAAATGGTCTCATCCACTTCAGAGCCGGCCAATGCCAAACAGTCTGTTTCATTTATTTAACCTGGGTAATCTGTGCTGGACGGGAAGAATAAATAGGAACCATGAATGAGCTGTCTGCTCTGCAAGGATGAGCTCAATGTATCTATTACTTTAGGCTAACTGGCTGTGAAACCATTCATTCACTGGGCTGTGAGGGGGTCATTTCTACTGGATGGGAGTGGGGGGGGGGGGCATTGATTTCTGGATCAGCTGTTTGCCCGTAAGAATTCTGGGCTTGTACATCGCTGGAAGAAGATATGGGGGGGTGTGTGAAAACACACACACACAGGATGAAAACGAGCATCTCACAGTGTAAATAACCTCTAACAAGCAGGCAGCAAATCAATAGGAGATTTGATGAAGTTGGGGTAGAAGAACGGGAAATAAAAACATTCAACTACTGGGGGATTATTTTTAAAATAAATAAACAAAAAACACAAATAAAACAAGTGATTTCATAGTGCAAATCAGTGTTGGCAGGTCAGGCTGCCAGCTACTAATCTTGGCATTACAAGCCTCCAATCAGAGGCTCATGGGTAATGGAGTTGTTATTGAACTTCATAGCTGGGATTAGATTTTCAGCAGAGATCAATGCCGCTCTAAGATGGGACTGATAAGCCCTTGATAGGAATCTGAATTCCTCAAGGTACCAAGTGCACTGTGCTGCACTTGGGGACAGAGGAGGGGATCAGGGGTTTAGATAAACATGGAATTCTTAAGCTTATCAGAGTGCTTTATACATAACGCAGGGCTTTATATAAAATGGAATGCCCCACACCAATCAGAGGGCTTCATATAAAGTGGAATGCTGCATGCCAATCAGAAGGCTTTATATAAAATGGCATGCCCCACACCAATCAGAGGGCTTCATATAAAATGGAATGCCCCATGCCAATCAGAGGGCTTTATATAACATGGAATGCTCCATGCCAATCAGAGGGTTTCATATAAAGTGGAATGCCGCATGCCAATCAGAAGGCTTTATATAAAATGGAATGCCCCACACCAATCAGAGGGCTTCATATAAAGTGGAATGCCCCATGCCAATCAGAGAGCTTTATATAACATGGAATGCTCCATGCCAATCAGAGGGCTTCATATAAAGTGGAATGCCCCGTGCCAATCAGAGGGCTTTATATAAAATGGAATGTTCCACGTCAGTGGGAGGACTTCAGATAAAATTGACTGCTCTACACCAATCAGAGTGCTTCATCTAAAATAGAGCGCTCCACATCAATCAGACAGCACCACACTAAGCAACTATTATTCACTGAGCCCCCTTTACAAGACACCACCTATATGCCCCTCCCTCAAAACAATAAAGCAAAATATGTCACAAACACAAGAGCAAATACAGTATGTGTGCATGTTTAACTCCAAATGTTATGTACAATTCTAATTTGTGAGAAGTCCTCAGAAGACAGGTGGCATAATGATGTAATATTAATCCATCCATTCACCTTCTAACCACTTATCCTGGTCAGTGTGGGAGACTGGAACCCATCTGAGGCAGCACAAGGCTGGGGTACACCCTGGAACACATGCATGTACTTGGAGGAAACCCATGCAACATGAGAGGAACATGCAAATGTCATACACACAGAATGTGGGTAGGTTTCGAACCCGCACCCCTTCAGGTGTGAACCACCATGCTGCCTTTTATATGAGTGACATAATCATCTTACTGGTTCACGCTTACCAGTTAAGGCAAACCACCAACAGGCCAGAAACGAGAGCGAGGCCGGTGCACAGCCACATAAGAAAGATCGGGGGGGGGGGGGGGGGGGCCCTTCTCTGTCCAGGCTGCAGCTGTTTAGCCGGCACAGCTACAGAAAGGATCGATCCTGGATCAATAGCCAAGGCCAATCAATCACAGTGGGTTTCTTTTCAAAATATTTAATTAAAAACATGGCGGAAAATAACCCCAGGATTTATTGTTTGATGCTTAAAAGCATTACCGATTTTGCTTTTCTAAATTTTCATATGGGGACCGCTGCTCCACTGGTAAGGAGGATTAAAGGGGCCGGGGGGATTGTGCGGACACTTTTCCAATACGGAATAATGTGTATATATTCATGATTATATACTCAACTGCTTTTTCTAATCCACTCCGCTCAGCAAGTCATTTCATTAGCGGAGGGAGGAGGGCGTCGGGGGTTAGATGAGTCCGTTCCGACGCCTCTGACTGTTTATCATTTGAATAATTAAAGAATAATCCCAACAAGCAACTGATATTGTTCAGTCGTAGTCCACCAGTGCGGAGCATCGGTCTAACCCCGGAGGGCGCTGTTCAATGCCTTTTTATACGGGACACCGACGGTGGAAGTGTGCAGATGGACCGTGGGGGGGGGGGGGGGGCCCTCTATCGGGGCCGCTTATCGACGTGCCGCTCCCACAGCACCATCCTGAAATACTTCCTCTGGCCCCGAGGCGCATAATTTATGCCTGAATATGTATCGATCGCTTTGGTAATTTGTATGCAAACAGTGGAAATGGTTTTCAGTAAAAAAACGGGGGGGCCGGGTCAAGGCCTTCAGAGAGGAGACTGAAGCGTAAGACGCGGGGAGTTCCGGGCTGTGTGTAGAGAGATCTAATGGTAGTTAGGGGGCAGCACTGAGCCAGCCACTAAAGCCTAATGGTTATTGACAGCGGCTGAGGCTGTCTGGGTGCTGGGTCAGCACCCGCTCCGATGCCTGTTTCACCACATCTCTCGGGCCTGACATTTGTTCCCTCTTTCACGTTAGCTGTGCAATCTAATTCTACACACAGTTAACGCTGACCACACACAAAAAGCGCCCAAGTTGCTCTCGGTACCACAGTGAATGACTCCCTTTTCTGGTTGGGGGTATGGGGTTGCTGGATAATGTGATTTTTGACAAAAAAAAAACAGGAGCTAAACATTTCCCTGAGAATTAAAAAGACTTCAAATGTGGTGCTTTCGTGCTGACAGTGCAGTGTATGATCACAGCACTCATTTTGTTCCAGCACAGAGATGAAACCCCCTTTTTTTGGTTAAACCATTGTGACATCAGCCCGAATGTTTCAATCAACCATACTTTAGAATAAAACTGTGCTTTCTTATAAGCGCTGACCTTTGTTCATCAAAAATCTAACACGCTAACTGGAATTGATTTCATATTCCCGAGTATAGCCATATGTACAGTGACCTAGCAGAAGTCGTCTGCCATGACAGTTGCATAAACCCGCGTTTGAAACACAACCCCGGCCTCCACTCTGCCAGTCAGCTTGGCCACAAGGGTCACGACAGACTGTAGGAGGCAAGCTTTTAGAGTCCTTCAGACATTACATTTCAGAAGGGAGATTCGAAAGTGATGACAAACAGATAGCTTGGGAGTTTTTTTTAAAAGTATGGCACAATCTGCATGCAGAATTTCAATGCCCCTTAGCAGAAAACCCCTGTACGGCGGAAGGACGTGGACCACTTCACGGGATTGTTACTGGAAACAAATCCGGCATCTAAATCACAGCCATATAAAATCAAAGCAAGATTAAGCACTTAATTCAATTAGCCATTCATAGCGTTCGCCGTATATCTGTGGGATCGTATTTCCAACGGGAGAGTAAGAGTGCACGGTCGGGGACGGGCCAGTGCGTCAGGGGCGGGGCCTGTGTGTCTCCTGGGCATGTCTTCGGTAGGTAAAACATCCACACAGTTACAATCTATCTGTCAAACGTAATGGGGGCGGAGAAGGGATTGCGGAGAACTTTTTTCCCTAATGCACATAACACCAATGTATTACAGTGTAACTAAACGGTACTCAAGCATTACAGGGTCGACATAAATAAAAGGGGAGTGGAATGATGGGGCTGGTCTGGCCCACTTAAGATCGAGCGGTACCGGCACGTTTTTCATTCTCCACTTCCACCGCAAGCACAAAACACGGTGCTAACAGACATACACAAGATGCTCGCAGAAAGCCGTACAAACGGGCGCCTGCTCTCGTACCATTAAACATCTGTTGTCAGATGGCTTAAGACGTCCATGTGCCGCTAAGCACCCACCAAATGCACATAACGAAATATTTTCAGTTTCACTGCGCAGTTTTGTTAAATATTACCAGCCCCTTCGCACATGTGCGTCCGGTTTGCAGAAAGGAGCAGTGCTGTTAGGAATGCTACAGGAGGACGGTCTGGCTACACGGAAGCAGTGCATGCGGCTTGGGACGCCCCAGCCGAAGGACGGCCATTCCCCCCAGGTGGATTAGCAGCTGGAAACATTAACCCGCCTGGCATTTTAAATTTGGTCCTCGCAGTTAACATACTACATTATTGATCGACCAAAATACCGAATCGATGTTCTCCTTGTTACCTGGCCACTCTGCTGTAAGACAGTGATAATGTTGCCCAGAGTAATTCTCACTGCAAAAGACACCTTTACCATAACATCAATACATACAGGGAACGTGGCTGTGTGAAAAAAAGAGGAACGGAGACAGAGAGCGAAATTCAATAGGACTAGGATGAAGGCGTTTTCCGGAATTTTAAGCAACTGTTGGTAGAAATGCGTGTAAATTTTAAAGACTGTTCCGTTTGTTGCGACTATGATACCAATGTCGCTGTTTGCATAATCAATGCAGCAACAAAAATTGAATATTATTATCATCATCATTATTTATTATTATTATTATTATTATTATTATTATTATTATTATTATTAAAGGGTATTAGTGAGCAAGCCAGGTTTCTGAATTAAAGGCGCAGGGCGTCGCATCCCTGTTATAGAGATGTTCGCACTATAAATCCAGACAGAAATGGAACAATAATCATCCGGCTCTTTGCCCCGTTTAAGTTCCCCAGTAAAACTCGGCCTGGGAAGGAGTCGAGGGCGTAAAATGTTTGCACTCCATCAAAAAATAACAAAAGAACCCATGAAGATGTCACTGCGGACAGAAGTGAGTAAATAACGGTGGAATATCTAGATCCGCTAATAAAAGAGCCAGGAAACCCCCCAGGACGAGCAGCATAATATTTACCAAAGCAGTGTAGAGACTGCAGCGAGAAAGCCATTTGACACCGGGCGCTCTGACCTTCCCAATCAATTATAGCCCGTGGCTCCCGGTTGCTCCACGACTTACCCGCAAATTCCCCCTTTATGGGCTGGTTTTTAAAGCCCTGCCTCCTCCTTAACACCTCCGGCAGGCCGGGTGACCCCCACCCCCAAATTAGCGGGGCCGTGCGGGGCAGGAGCCTCCACTGCAGCGCTAGCTTCGGACCATCAAGTGTTAAGCACTTTGGTGTTGTTGGGGACTGTAAGCATGCCATTAGGAGAAAAATAAAAACGCCCAAAAGCTGTACATCGCCTTCATTCAATAATTTTAAACGGCAAAAAAAAAACTTCCGCCCGTGCGTCATATTTGTTTTCCGTTTTGTTTTACACACCTTGACACCCAGCCCTGTAATTGATCAAACAGTAAAAGGATCGGTAAATTAAGAATGTTGCACAAAATGTTTGTGTTACAATGATTACGAAGAACACGCTTGGATGTTGGCGTATTTTATTGGCTGGAATTGAACCAGAGTCGGCCGCCGTACCTTGGCGTAATAGGGAGATGGAAAGGCGCAAAGAGCGGTTGGGTAAGTCCACCTGTGCCATTTCGGGTAGTGAGCTGAAACTACCCACACTGTATGTGCAAACTGTTACACCGCAACGTGCCACATCATTTTAAAAAAATGATTTACTACATAATGAGTGGTTATTAAAACAGCAGTTGGTATAAGGACCAGTTCAAATCCCTTTCGGATCATGAAAACACAGCTTATAGTCTTTAACACTTTTAGTATTATATTCCAGTTTTCCCAAGAGTACAGTGAAACCTGTGTATACAGTGATCTGGCAAATTATCACATTTGATTCTATATTAAAATACAAATAAGCTTTTATATAAAGTAAATTCTATAGCCATATAACGTTTTATGGGGCAACCAGAAACATTTTAATTGAAAGAGCGTTCTTTGTATAATCTAAGATAAAGAAAATCATTCTGAATTGTAAAGAACTATAGGCCTACTATATTCGATACATCTACCGTTTAATAACCAAGGTTTTCCATTTAGCGTTCAAATTTTTCAGTTACATTTCGTAACACCGCTGCAGTCGCACACGTTAAATGTATCACATGCATACACACTTTGTTGAGATTTGTGAAACACGATAAACCGACGCGTACATAACTTCTTTCGTGTAAGACTAAAAGCAGACTTGGTAGAATATCCTTCACGATAGATTTCAAATAAAATGAGCAAATCACATCAATCTCGCAATGATCACCGTCATTCTCCCCTTGGCTGTAATAAAACTTAAAGGCGTGAAATTCCAAGTAGGCAGTGAATGATAAAATCTGAATTATGTATTCGCGTCTCCCTTCCAAAATCCCAAAATAAATTCTTGCCAGCGCATGCAGTCGCAAAAAATGGGATTTGAGGTAATCTGACCTTCCAAATAGCACCCCCACACAAGCCCCCCCCCCCAACCCAGATCGTCAAACGCACACACATCCAGGCTGATTAACCGTGTTTTCTTTTTAAATCATTGCCACACCAATCACTAGATTTTGATCTGTAACGTTATTCGCGGGCGATAAGGGAAGCGTAAACGTGTCTTCTGTCACTTTGAAATTATAAAGATTCACAGCTATAATTTGAAGAGCCCCCATCTGAAGTCTCACCTAAGCCCTTTTTTATTGTTCCTAATTTCATTATGGTTCTTTTGACTCTTGTGTATTGCGGTGCCAACACGTAGGGCCTACGCTCGACGACATGTTTATTCGCGAGAAAATGTGGAGATTTTGCATTAGTATAAAGAAGCCCAGCAATCAGATCACAGGCTTAATCAGATTACAACCGCCTCTTATGGGACGAAATGATAGTCGCATAAATACACCTGAAACCCAATACAAAAGCGAATGAACGGTGTAGTTATGCAAGAAAAACATGACATTTAACCCGTCCGTTATTAACGGGAATAACATTACGAGAAATAGGCTACATATAAAACCGTGCATGTAATAAAATACGAATCGGGATATTTTTTTCGCAGTTTGCGGAAACGAACGCCTAAGATTTCCGGGCCATATTTAAATACGTTCTCTTCGTGCATGGGGCGTACGGCTGGAATGATGAACCTTCGCCTCTTAACGCGGTAGCGGGGTGAGAGGTGCGTGAACTTTGAGCGCTGTCGAGCGGACCCCACGCTACAGGCACAGCAGCCAGACCATTCGCCTTTAATTTCAGTGTAACCGCTTTATTGCCATTGGAATTAGCCGTGCGGGGGCGTGCAGTTTATTTCGCCAAAGGATATTGATTCGATGGAGAAATAAAGCAATCTGTTCAGTTTTTTTTAACACACACCTTTACATTTCATTAATTCGATTGAAAATATAGCTGAAATGCAACTTTTTCCAGCTAAACCGAATGCTGCAGATACTGATTTACACGTATAGTGTTTAACAGCTACGGTGTCGTGGGATGTTAACTGCATTACTGAGCTAAGCGCTGATAGCCATTCTGTCTGAATGGATCCAGACGGTTCGGAATAACTGGACTACGTTAAAACCGAGATTCGGTCGGGTCGTCGTCAGTCTTTGGACATTAAGCAGTAACATTCAGAATTTGCATTTATCATCCAGGATTTTAGTGTGTCAAACACGAGAGATAATATATCGGCTCTTATCGCTCACAAATAACGAATAATCAGTTAAAAGAAGATTAAGGATTTAAACAAGTACGCGGCTCGATCGGATCACTAAAACAAAATTGGAATGCATTAGTCTTTTAATCCTTTCGTCAATATTGCAGGATGCTTATTGTAAAAATTTCAAGCAACAAAGTATTTAATTCTGCTGCTGTTTTGAAAATGATTCGACCGAAAAGCCTTAACTGTGCAAACTGAAAATAAGCTTCTTTCGGATTGTCATATATTGATTGGGGTATTTGTAATCAGCATCAACTTGTGCTATAGGAGCACATTGTGTACAAAGTGCGTATTGTAAATTAAGCATCATGTGAACAAAATTAATTGAACTCTTTCGTACAACAAGTTTTTTCTAACTATATCAAAGAAATGCTTTTTACCGACCGCATACTGAAATCTCAATTACGTATCTGGATTTTCCCCATGCTTTAGCGGTATTGTTGTAAAAAAAATATCACCTTTCACGGCAACTTTACCGCCATTAGTCATTACCTGCAGAAATCACAAAAGCGTCCCACACACACGCATCTAGCGCTAGGCTAATAAGTGCATTAGCGAGCGCTATTCATGGTGACGCTGCTGTTAAGCATTTACAAACAGCTGTCCGACTAGAAAGCGCCCTGGCGCGCTTCTTAGCTCCTTATGTCGCCTTGAACCACAAAACATCGCGAAAGGTACAGAAATGTAAATTCCTGTCTTGCTGGATGTTGTTGTGAGAGGCCCCGAGAAAAGTAGTTAACCGGAGCATTACCAGTAAAATGAGACAATTGTGCGTACAGGTAGAACGTTAAATTACCGTGCATGGAAGTCATCGTCTAGGCTACAAAAGTTGATTATTAATAATTAGTACGATTAGCAGTAAAAGGAGCGTAATTCTCACAATAAGACAACTGTATAAAGCTGGGTTCCGTTCGACACATTTCGATTGATCGTTCTGAATGGCGTTATAAGTGCGATCGTAAGAACAACTAAACTGTAAATAATCAGTTAATCATTTAACAGAAGCGAATTATTTGTCATTTGTGTGGGTGACCGCAGACGGCGAATTAGCTGTGAGAATGGGACCGGACTGGTGGGGGGGGGGTGGGGGGGGGGTGCGAGGGGCAAAATAACAAATGAAATTATTAGCGATTAGCTCTGATTGAC
>JAODKL010000009.1:11160875-11171210 GCA_026780765.1 Petrocephalus schoutedeni
GGGATACTGTCTTGGGCAGCTGTTCAAACCCAGGTGTGAGGACTCTTTAGGCGATTATTAGCCTGATTAGGGAGTTGCAGTGAAAACCCGCATCCACAATGACCCTTTCGGGATAAGATTGATAAGCCACCCCGGCAGTACATGAGCTGGCTGTCACTGCGTGGCGTTCCGTGTCACACGTGTCACCCCGGCGTGCAGAACCAGGACTGGCGGATGTCCGAGGTGGAGGCACTGCTTGGGGGTAATCTGTGAAAAGGGAATCAGAGTCTCCCTCGCTCCACATGCAGTAGGGGTCCGATAGGACTGCGTTGTTGGCTCAGACCGCTTGGGAATGAAATTAGGAACAGATGATTATAAGGACCTCAGACCTCTCCGAAGGGCTGGGATGTGCTCACTAAGCGGGAACGTGGGTCAAGGACTGGTGCACATTTTAAACCCACCCTCCACTTACATCACCCCCCCCCAACACCACCACCCCTCCCTGTAGGCAGTACAGCCTGTTGGATGTACAAATGTCACAGCAGAAGGTCTCCTACTGTGAAGGGGCCATGGCCTTTGTCCATCATTTTAATCCATTTATGAGGCCATGGTGACTGTCCCATTCTCTGAGCCACGGCAAGGCAGCCACTTCCGGTCTCTGGTGAAGAGTCGTTAAAGAATCCAGCCAATCAGACTCTCTGCCCCAGAAGTGTAACATACTTATAGCATAATTTCTGTTATAGCAGAAAGAATAACAGGCTGGTTGAGCAAGCCGGAGCTGGAGCGCGGGGCCGTCTGCCTGCTAGGCTGGGGATCCCCATTGTCCCGTGGCATTTGTCACTTTGGGCTGGGCGGACAGGGGGACAAAAGGCCAAGGAGAGGAGCATTCTGAGGGGGTAGCGGCAAAGAGGACCCTGATTTCACGCACATTGTTGGGCGAGGTTAGAGAGGGGGTTGCTTCCACTGAATTAGAATGGCAACAAGCGGGGGGAAGGACTAGAGGCGGGGATGGGGGTGCCCCCCCCCCTCCCTTTTAGCCGCTCACCGGCCTGAAAGGCCACGATTTTCCTGGCCCCCACAGATTTATTTTGCCAACGTAACAGGGCAATTATGGAAATGTGCCTTTTGATGCTGGCCTAGCTCTCTTTATTTAGTGCCCCCACCCCCGACAAAGCTCCTGGGTTCTCTCTCCCTCCTCCTTTTCATGTCCTTTCTTCCTGGCGCCTAGCGGTTGTCTCTGAAGCCACTTCGGCAGGCAGTCTGTCACAGGTGTTCAGGAGCCCAGGTTTTGGCGATTCCGGGATCCGCGCTCCTAGGAATCCGCGGCAGGTACTGTCCCCTTCCGCGGCAGAACTCGCGTTCTGCGGGACGCCGGCAAAATGTCTGGCGGTTCGGCTGTACCTCCAGCCTAGTTGCGGCACTCGGGATAGGACAAGGAACTCAGCCCGGAGTTCAACTCCTTTGCCCCCAACAGGACGATGGGAAGAAGAAAAAAAAAAAGACTGTTCTCCCTGCGACTAGCACTGCCTGTCACTGCAGCGCAGAATGTAGACCCGGCATGTGGACCAATAAGCCATGTTTATCTCCCACACTTGAGGAGGGACAGCACACCCGATGGGTACGGCTGTGAGGTCTCCGCGGTGGCCGTGGGCTGATACACAAACGCTGGGCAGAGGTTGTCTCTCCCCAGCAAGAGCAATCTTCGATTTATACTCCTCCGAGAAGAAGTCATAAGCCTGGCAAGAGGGCACCGCGTGGTCCCCATCCCATTCTGTGCCGGTGTCCCACGGTCAGTGGTGAATGGCCTTGCTGGGCAGCTCCGGAACAGAATCATTTGTATGCGGGGCTCTTTAGTGAAGCGTCTGTCGCTAAACGGGCTGTTCTGGTACAGCTTATGGCCTCCTGCTGACAGGTACTGTGCCATTACCAGTGTTTGCTCTGCGGAGGCGAGTTCGCTGCGAACTAACTGCCGGGATGGCAGATTGGCTGGCAGAAGGATCTTGGTCTGTTCCTTCCAGAACAACAGCCCTATGCCTCTCTCATGAATTAATCAGGGCTTCCGCTGGGTGACTAGAGACCATTACAGAAGAGGAAGTGATAAACGAACTTGACATGATTAATTGTGTTTATTATGAAAGCCTTTTTTATTTTAAATTCAAATCACTTTTTTGAGGGGGAAAAACACTTATTGACTGCCGCTGACTGTTGATTACGCCCGTCTGCATAACTTCCTGTGTCCCTTCCCCTTAGCTATTCCAGTAAGTATGAATGGTACAGTCTACTGTCCAGGCCTGTTGCCAGCATCCAATTTCAGAGTGTTAAAAAGCCGTTTTATCCAGCGACATCTGCTGTCCCGGATCAACAGGACCAAACGTTCCCCTTTCACCAAGTTTGTGGCCGCTTAAAATAACTGCATATACGAGAGGCGTTCATCAATAATTTGTTTAAAATGCATGTGAATTCCTGCTCCTTTACAAAACATGTTTGTTTTATTGCCCAGCGGTTCGCCCGGAGTTCAGAGCGCTGGATGTGGGCGGATGTGTGCCTGTCCGCATGGTAGTGTCGATGAGTGAATGGATCCAAGCAAATCAGACTATGCGAATTAGCGCGTGGATTACAATTAGCCACCTGTGTTTTAGGTTTATCTAGAGCGAGTAGCTGTGGTTTTAATCACAGACGGGAGTCTCGTCTGCTTGTGGCCTTTATGACAGGATCTGCAAAGAAACTTCCAGGGTGCATTTCCATGCCCTTAAGCGCCGTGCAGCCTGCATCTCTTGCGTCCGTTTGTCTGTGACTGCTTGTGTTTGTCTGCGTCTCAGTGTGCGCATTCCTGTCTGCATGTATATAGTCCGTCCTCCTCTGCCAGGCGTGGTGTAGCGGAGCGCGCCAGCCCCACCGCAGCCAGTGACATCTGCCATGTATTTACATGGCATGCTCCGTAGCGAGCGGCTGGCGCTGTTTAGCATAAATGCTAATGCCCCGAGTCATACGCGCTGCACTTCTGACCCAGAACAAATATATTTGTACGGGATAAATGTGTGCAATTTACATACAAACATCCTAAAAGCACATCGGAGGCCCCAAGACAGTTGTTGCATTTAATGCAGCCTGGAGATCGGTGTGTATGCACGTCAAATACGGTTTCCTCCCCATATTGATTAACGGCACTTCCTGCATGGACAACAAATATAAATTTGCATATAAGGCTCATGTACAAGTCTTTGATCACAGCTGTGCACATAAAGCTTACAAGTAAACTGTCTGTCCTGCTTGTGTCGGGCCTGCCGAGGACCTTGGGTGGATGTCTTGCAGATTTCTTTTGCCCTGAGGCTGAGATTGGTGTGCCCGGCCCTGGCCGGAGGTTACCCTGCACTCAGGCCGTTTGCCCCAAAGGAACGCCGCGTGGTTCACACGGATGCGAGCCCCGGCGCATTCACAGGGGATTAGCCACACCCGCCACCGCCGCACACGCCCACGGTCGTTCTCATGAGAAAAGCCGCACAGGTGCTCCATTCCCGCTAACCTCTAGGCTGCAGGCCCAGGCTGCAGGCCTAGTCAGTGACTTTCCTCAAGCACGGCCCACTGGCGTGTTTATAGAGCAGCTGGGGGGTGGAGGGGGGGATAGGGCCCGATCCCCTGGCCTGTGTGGACATTTGATCAGGGCCCGAGCCCTGAGAAGTACCCCCACCCCTTCCAAAATGTGTGATCATGGGAAATAAGAAAGTAACAGGTACATTAAACAGGGGTATCGCTCACAGTTACTATCATTAACAGCAGGTTCTGCTTAACCAAAATCCCAAGGGTGCCTCTTTCCCTCCTCTTGAAGTCTCTGCATATTTGTTGTGAGTTGATCAAATATACAGCGGCCGACCTTGTGACCCCCCTCCTCCCCCATGAAGGTCATGGTTCTCCTTTACATACACAGTTGAAGACCTCGGAAATTATAATACAAACAGTAGATAAGACGTAAGGTCGGGGAGTTAAATCAGCAGCTAAAAACGGCTATCCGCCAGTGGGGAAAATGTGCTGCGATGTCCCAAGAACCTTCAGAAAGTTAAATCGCTCACCAAGAGTCAAGAATGAACTTAGCCAGAGAAGTGAATGAAAAAAAATGATTCATGTTTTCCCAGAAGAGGATATTGCATATTCACAGCAAGCTTCTGTATAAACGTATTCAGAATGTGAGCGAATTAAATAAATAAGCTGGCATCGTATTTTATGTTCTGTGAGAGTATTTGCGGATAATTATTTTTTTGCCATCGAGATGCTTACAAGGCACCTACAAAGACCTCAGGAGTGGCCTCCATTGGGGGTCCACGTCAGCCTCCTCTGGATAACGTGTCAAACAGATAAAGAACTAGTGGCCCCCAGGAGCCACAGGGAAGGAAACTCAGCTCTCAAACTGTGACCCCCGTCTTGGAGACTGGGAAGAGAGGCGATGTCTCAAGAAGGCACCGGAAGATGCCAGCCTTATGTGAGGCCCCAGGCGGGACAGGGGAGAACAGCGGAGGGGTTTGATGCCATGCCACCATCACCACCACCACCTCACCGCCCTGTCATTGTTGGAAATGTCCAGCGGAACAAAAAATGCTGCGTCATGTTCAGATCATTAACACTGAGAAGAGGAGAGGAATCGGCACGCTGGGGCCCTGTACTGCCCAGCGAGAGGCGATCTGTCAGTGATGGACAGGTGTTCCCCCGCAGCCTGCTAATCCCTCTGCCCCCCACCTCCACCCCGGCCCGCCCAGACATACACACTCACACACATACTCAGCAGTTAGCAGCAGATGTAAAACAGATTACAAGATTATACCGTATCACATTAACCCCGTCCCGACATATACGGCGATATATAAACACAGACAGATACCATACGTGCACAAAGACTCGCACTCACACACATGCCTGAACGGGAGCCTTGCTGCCCGGGTCCCGCCGTGTCTGACTCCAGCAGCTGGCTCTGCCCTCGCCTGTGCTGGAAAGCGTCCTGTACATCCAAGTTCGTCCAGCAGAAATGACACTTAGGCTGTTTGCCGTCTCTGAATTGCTCATAGTGTGTGCGACGAAACTGCATCCCATCCCGGGTGTGCCCTTTCCTTGTGCCTGGGATAGGCTCCAAGGCTGGACCCTGGCCCTGACCTGGGTAAACGGTCAGGAGATGGAAGGGTCACTCACTGTAGAAGTAGCTTGAAAGATAAAATTATCACTTTTCAGGATGCACTGAATGCAAAGAAAAAAGAAATACAAAATCCGTACCTCCGAGCAAGATGCTTGACCAGCCTCTTGAGAAACAGAATCGGGCCTTCAAATCCCGGTGCTGCGTTGGATCGAGACTTACACCCCCCTGAGCGACAGTGCTGGCTTGCGTCGCCAGGAGAAAAGCTTCCGGACGTCTGCTCCCGATCTGTGTCTGTGGCCTGGTCTTTTTGTCTGTTGCTGAGATTAAACCGTGCTGTTGATGTGCCGGTGGGCTCAGGATGGGGTCGGTATGGGCTCTGTGCTCTTTACAGCACCAAAGCACAAGCAGATGATAGCAAATGCATGGGTTTCCCTCCACAGCAGCAACATTTATGGGCCCTACATAAGAGACGCCGAAAATGAGGTCCTTGGGAGCGGCCTGGATACAGTCATCATTACCCTAATGGATGGCATCTCGGTAACTGTTAAACAAAGGAGTAAATGTGATTACAATGTGTTTCAGCCCTGCCCTCACCACTGTTTTATTTAGATGCAGCCCTTGAAAGAAATTAAAAGCTGGTCATATAAACTGGCTTTGCCCTCATGTTTTGGGGACATTGGGCATCTGCCTCTGAATCACTAACGAGCAGCAGGCTCGTCTGAGGCGGGTTTGTTAATTAAGCTTTTCGGGATGGGTCGAGGAGTCCAGCGCTGCCTCTCACAGCGTGGGAAAATCTGCAAGCCTCTCGTAAACGATCTGAGTTCAGCTGCCTGGCAGATACGCTACTTTCACCCAAAATGACTTAACATATCTTTAGAATTTTCCCCTCCTATGATGGTGTATATTTGGTCACCCAAAACTGATTTAGCGAAACTTTCGTGGGACTTAAACCAACAACCACGTGGTTTTATGCTCTACCTATTGCTCCAGGCTAGTCTACCTGCCTCAGTGCTAACAACAAGCTCTTATCCCTAAACCCAAGCCCTGCGCCAGCCAATACCTCGAAACCAGAGAAAAAGCCACCACGATAAGCCATTATTTAAAACAAGACCTGAATCCAAGTACAAATTACATATGATATACATTAAAAATGTTATTAATCAAAGCCATTAAAATAAATAAAAACAAATATATAAACTTTAAAGGCTAGAACATAGCCAGGCTGAACTGTCGCTTATCAGAACAACATGGCAAAATCTGCTTCTTTCCATTGGCGTTTGAAGAGAATATAGAAAGTATAACTCATAAAAAAGTCTCATAAAAATTAAGGACTGGGGCAGATACCGGAGTGTGCCTAAATACACAGACAACCTGGGTAATATATATTGCATATTTATGACCGGAGCGTGGTCTGTGGCTCAGCATGTAAGCAGTGCAGCCATGGCTCCTCCAACCAAGGCTAGCGTGGGTCTCCTCTGTTGTGGCATTCCCGAGACCCCGTCCACATTTCGGAGTCGTTAGGAACGGGAGACTTTCCACATCCCCGGTCCAACTTCGGGGCTGGATTTATTAGCCTCCTCAGCCGAGGCGGCAGTTGCGTCGTGTTGGTTTTGTAGAAGATGAAGCTTTACGGTGAAGGCTAAAGGCCTCCAGTAATCTTGAGTTACACCCCCAGAGCTCCCACGGAGAGTAAACCTGATGCTCCAACACTAATACCTCCACAAAATCTTAAACAAGCTGGCAACGTTACGCCATGTTTAAGTGCACCTCGAAGACCAGGGGTGGGGGGTTGGGCAAGAAAAGCAACGATAAAAGTATCACTCGTTCCACAGGCTTGAGTTGTGCTTAATGACACTGTGACAAATTTTACGGGCAAAGCATTCTGGGAAGTTGCTGGCATATATTAGAACTTGAAGCTGGTGGTTAGTTACAAACACCACTGTCAGATTAGAGCTTAAAAACCTATTAGCTTGTTTATTATTTTACTTAGCCCTTCTCTACAAAATCATTATAAATTGTACAAGATTTACATACATAACCAGACACTAGCCAAACTTATGTGACCAGTATACATGGTTATTTATCAATTATGTATGCCCTTATAGTACAAGTTAATTAACAGCTTGTTGGGAACCAATATTAATGGAATAATTTCGCCTGTGAAATGGATTACATTCACTAATTGTTGTCCTGGGACAAACATTAATGATAATGTTGGGACATTGTCTTTTCAGATAATTGGTTGAGCCGATGTGAGAAGACGGCAGCTAGAAAAATGACTGTCTTCCCATTTATGATAGGAGATGCAGCAGGGCCATGTCAGTCAGAGGATACCTGAAGGGAAATGAAGGTGCAGGAAGTAGCACATGAGTGACAGCCATGTACTCCAATGATCTGCCTGCTGATGGGGTGAGGCAGGGCTTAAGACTGGCATAACCCAATAGAAGTGAAGCTACAGGTGGACCTAATATAACTCGTCCCCTCCTGCAGGCCAATACCGCTGCTTTAAATCAGTGCTTTTCTCAAGTGACCTCAAAGTCCCGCCCATACCTGCCAGCCAAATTGCATCAGGCTCCTCCCATCACCTTTGACCTTTCCAGTCCCTTGTGCGTCATTCCCACCCTTCCCCAACAGACAAAGAGGTACTTGACAGCCAATCAGCTTTGCTGAGCCCGCGGCAGTTGCTCTTGGCCGTTGATGCCGCAGCTGAGTTAAATATGCAGACGGGCCGTTTGTGGGGGCTTCTCCTTAGACATGCATCCCCAGCGGTCTGGACTGCTCTAAATCTCCAGTCAACTACATGAACACCCCCCCCCCCCATATAGACACAGACAGACACACACACACACACACACACACAGACACGCACATACTGCCCACCGGCTTCCCCATCCCTCTCCAAGCCCCTGGAGACTCAGCAAAGCTGCGGGAAGCATGGTTGAGTTCCAGCAGCCCATTTTGAGGTGGCCATCTTTTCTCTCTCTCTCGCTCCTGTGCGGTTTGAATGGAGCGCCATGCGAGTTGTAGGAGGCCACCCCCGACGATGCAGGCCCCTCTGCGACATCACTGCAATGCACTGTCACTCACAGAGCTCCACGGCCGGACTCCAGGAAACAGTCCCTGAAGGGGTTTGCGGACACGTTTGCATTTGTTCCTCACACTGACTCACTTCTAATGCCACCGATGACTGCTTATCCATCGAAATTCAAAAGCAGACAACTAAGCATGATGACAAACAAAAAAATCTTGCAGTTTGAGTCACTTTAAGAAAAGCAGATGGACATCCGGGGAGAGTCGTCACAATCTGCTTAACTTCATCCATTGATTTTTCCTGGCCTGCGAGTCCCAGACAGCGAAGGGCACAAGCTTAGGGAGGGATGCCACTCTCGGGCTAATTTAGAGACGCCAGTAAGGATAACCTGCATGTTTTTGGACAGCGAGAGGATGGCAGAACACGCGGAGCAAACCCGCGTGACATGGGGAGAACATGCAAACTGCACACGCACACACAACGGAGGCAGGATTCAAACCCCCAACGCGGGAAGCGTGCAGCAAGAGGGCGACCCGCTGAGCCGCCCGTGGTGTCGCCACAGTTACTATATTTGTCCCGAGCTTTTTCTGCTCAAATTTTGACTCCGCGTGGATGGCAAAGCCTATAAGCAGATGTATGTGCTGCACGCACACACAAACACACACACACACACCCACAAAGCTACCCTTGCACTTGCATCCATAGTTACAGATCACACACCATGTCATTCCATTGGAGCAAATTCGCCCAAATGCAGTTTGAATAGCAATAAAGAGCTCTTTATTTGCCTTGGCTGGGAGGCGCCTGCGCTGGCCTCGGCCGGCCGCAGCGAGATCGCCTTTCCCCGGGACCCACCGAAGGCCCCGCCGCACAGACTGGGGATAATTTGCCGAAATGCTCCTTAGATATTCCCGCTCCTCTTAAGGCAGAAATTCAATTTCGGGAGACTTTTATTACGATGTCAGTCAGGGAGTGAGGGGAGCTTGATAATCAGGGCCGCGCATCTGATCTGATTACCGCAGCCGGTTCGTTCAGCCAGTATGTTGTCCATTATACGGTCCGAACGGGGATATCCAGAGAGAAAATAGCGGAAACCGGAGACGATAAAGGCGAAGGTGCTTAGACATGGGCCGGGGCTGCTTGGGGCAGATCTTAAAAGTGATCTACTTTAGTGTCGGGGCTGTGGGGACATAGCCCAGAAACTGGGGGCACTTTGGGGGGCTTTGTAGTGAGCGCCAGCACATTTCTCTGACCCCCCGCACATGCACCGCCACCGTCTACTGACAGCAGAGAGGAACAGGAGGCCCGTTGTGTCGGCGGCTTCCCTGCCGTCTGTGGGGTAGATTGTGCTTATGAGGGTGTGTGTCCGTGTGCGGGGAGCGGGGCATTGTTCCCCCTCAGTGTTGGGGGAGAGTTACATTACACACATGCGGCCGGTGGGAGGTGGAGCTCAAATAGGAATCGCGCGTCCCCAAAACATGGGCGCTGTTACAGCGCAGAGGGGACACCATGTGGAAGCCATCGCAAGACTACCTTACAAAAACAGAATTACTACCGTGTTCAACAACTGCCGGCAGTATAAGTAAGTAAAGGCCTGAGTCTGACGGGTTCCTAAAGTGATTCTGATTCTATCCGTCTTCCTATAAAAATGGCAGCCAAAATGCTCAAATATCCTGCTAAGGTAAGTGCCTGTAGTTTAAGGCTTCAGCTCCAGTGTCGCATGCCACAGTAACAGGAAGTGAGGCGGATGGATCTGGAACCTCCAGGTTTGACCAGAGGATGAACGCGTAAAATCATTCGCAGCACACGGGGACTGATGTCCATTCAAACACGTAGTACTCTGAGAAGCCTACGGAGGGAGCCACGGCACTTGGAGCACCAGTCACTTTTCCCCCGGAGTTCAGATGGGGGAGGTGGGGGCAGATAAAAAGCTTCAGCATTTGAAACCCAGTCGCCCTTAACTTCACAAAGAGAGTTTAGGAAGCCGACCGTTGCATTCTGCCAGCACAGGTAATGCAGCGGCCCGCAGAAGCCGACGGTCGCATGCTGCCACAGGTAATGCAGCGGCCCGCAGAAGCCGACCGTCGCATGCTGCCACAGGTAATGCAGCGGCCTGCGGAAGCCGACCATCGCATGCTGCCAGCACAGGTAATGCAGCGGCCCGCAGAAGCCGACCGTCGCATGCTGCCAGCACAGGTAATGCAGC
>JAODKL010000009.1:11217273-11228363 GCA_026780765.1 Petrocephalus schoutedeni
AGCCCTCCTCCCCCTGTAACGACCTTAATGGAGCTGCACTCCATGGAAATCGATCGGCGATTACGACATAGATTCCTATCGACTGTCCGGATAGGATGTGACATCACCGCATGGCGGCCTGGCTCCTAGGCTGCCATCACGTAACCATCCCTGTGTAGGAGACGGAGGCCGTCGGCTTGCAGAGGGACGCCGGTGGCGGGGGGGGGGGGACAGAGGAGAGCTACACCTGGTGGGAGGACTTGGTGGATGGAACTGCAGCCTCAAACCTTTTGTTTGGTTTTGGGTTTGATCTGCCCCGCACCCCCGCCCCAGCTGTGTTAGTGTGCATTTTCTGTAAGTTTTCATGTTCTCCTTAAGTTGAATAGTTGAATTCTCCCTCAGTTTAAAAACATTAAGAGAAACTGTATGTCTCCAAAGTGCTCGTAGTGTGGCAGTATATCACAATGTGCCATGTAATAGATTGACATCCTGTCCAGTGTCCCTTGCCATTTGCCTAGAGCTTCCTGTCTTGCGCCCTGTGCTTCCTGTCTTGCACCCTGTGCTTTCTGCCTTGTGCCCTGTGATTCCTATCTTGCGCCCCGTGCTTCCTGTCTTGCGCCCTGTGCTTCCTGTCTTGCACCCTGTGCTTTCTGCCTTGTGCCCTGTGCTTCCTATCTTGTGCCCTGTGATTCCTATCTTGCGCCCCGTGCTTCCTGTCTTGCACCCTGTGCTTCCTGTCTTGCACCCTGTGCTTTCTGCCTTGTGCCCTGTGCTTCCTATCTTGCGCCCCCTGCTTCCTGTCTTGCGCCCAGTGCTTCCTGTCTTGCACCCCGTGCTTCCTATCTTGCGCCCATGTGCTTCCTGTATTGCTCCCTGTGCTTCCTGTCTTGTGCTCTGTGCTTCCTGCCTTAGGTCCTGTGTTTCCTGTCTTGTGCTCTGTGTTTCTTGTCTTATGTTCTGTGCTTCCTGTATTGTGCCCCGTGCTTCCTGTCTTAAGTTTCCTGTATTGTGCCCTGTGCTTCCTGCCTTGAGCCCTGTGCTTCCTAATGTGGTTCCAGCCTTGTTCCCTGTGCTTCCTCCTGCCTCACATACCAGATAAGTGGTTATGGAAAATTGATTTTCCTGAGAAGGCCAAAGTTTCACGGCGTTGGGAATGGCAGGATCACGCCTTGAGTAGGCTATTGAATGGATGGGGGTGGGGAGCACGGCTCTATTAGCTGGGGTACATCATTTAGTGGCAAAATGAAAGTATTTGAATATGTCCACGGAATGAGGAACAGCATGCAATATGGCAACTTGTACAGCTCCATCGCAAAAACTC
Organism: Petrocephalus schoutedeni; assembly: GCA_026780765.1. NCBI lineage: Eukaryota > Metazoa > Chordata > Actinopteri > Osteoglossiformes > Mormyridae > Petrocephalus > Petrocephalus schoutedeni. The sequence goes on from JAODKL010000009.1 coordinate 11,218,574, forward strand.
GGGCTGCCTCCTCCAGACAGCCTGGCAGTCCTTTCCAGCCATTAAGTCAGCCGCCCCCGAGAGCCCGACGGCACACAGCTCTTCAATTTGGACTAATTCTCCTTAAAAACTAATTGGTCCTTGGACTACTGAACTAGGGAGACCGATTCCCTTCAGTCCACTCTCTCCGGGCCTTTCCGCGGGGAAGCAGGGCAAAGCTGGGGGGTGGGAGACCCATCATTTCATCCCGTGTGCACATTCCGCCGGTCATCCCGGGGGGAGGTCCTCCACATGCCGTAATTAAGTCTCACACACAATCCGTAATTGTGGTGTTTACACTCGCCGCCTCGGAATCACAAGACAAGCGGCAAGCTCACTAAAAGCTACAGAATTTATATTCAAATCCCTTTATCTTCCTAGTGCTTGCTTAATAAGCTCTCAGGGCTCTTCGCCGGCTGAAGCCCATCATTTATTTATTTTTTATAGATAGCCCTATTAATTTCCCCGATTTAAGAAGCTGCAGCTGCTGGAAACCGGACCGGATTGGCTTTCCCCGGAGTGCTCTGCGAGGGAGAGCCGTAAATGACCTAAATAAAGATCGTTTTGGGGGCTGCAGAGATGCGCCGGCTGCATTAAAATTAAACGAGATGTTTATTAAGTGGGCCGCTGGCATTCTAACGAGCTGAGATCAAGGACTATTGCTGTTAAGGTGCCTCTGAGTGTTTACTCTCCTCTGTCAGTGGGCTTGAAAAAAACACCCCCCCCCCCCACTCACTCACTCCCCCATGTCTTCTAAAGAGCTGCCCTGCTTGAAGCACTCAGTATCATCCATTTGGGTCTATGGAGTACCACCGAGGAAGCAGCAGAAAAGCGGATGAGCCAACGAACACAGAGAGGAGCCAGAGTAAAGAACAAGAAAACACGCAGCAGGAAAAAAAAAAAAAAACAGGCTTTGCATCCTGATGAACGTTGGGGAAGTTTCCTTGATAGAAGATCTCGAGTCTGATTAATGTGGTTTTCAAGTCCTCTTGAAAGTTTTATTCTCTAATTACATTGCTGGATTCTTCTACTTTGTCTGAAACTGCAGCCCTTGGGTACAGAGCTGAGCTTCAGTGGGTCTGGATGCTTAATCGAAAAGGGTGCATTACGGACATAAATACTTGCGAATTGGCTATAAGCAAATATCCAGATATTACCCAGATATATTATTGGCATATAACATTTAAAGTATTTACCTTTTAAATACCTTTTAGCCTGCATAAAGTCTAGGACTATTCGATAGTTTAAATGAAAATCATTTGGCAATCATCGTATTCTCATTAATCCCCATCTACTGTTTTTTTTATATAATTATTTTAAATTCATTCCAAGTTTATTCTCCTTTAATAATGTGTGCAGGTGAGAATAATAACACTCATTTAGATCCAAATAAAAAAAAAAAATTCTCACGCAATAAAAATACTGAAAACCGCAATACAGTTCCTCAAAACATTCAAGTCTTATACGGATCTTTAATTATTTTTCATAACCCGCAGCAGTGTTCAGCAATATCGCTGGAATCCTGTTCTAACCTGTGCCGTTTAATGCCTGTCATTAGCTTTTTTAAGATTCCTCTTTCTGCCCCATTCTCTCTCAAACCTGCTCCCGCAAAAGGCGGAACAGACTTAGAAAGCAAATTAAAGTTTTACTTTAACAGGCATAGGTCTGTATGAAGATTGATGTTGGACAAAGTATACTTTTGAAGCATAAGACTGCAATTACAATCCAGAGCAATTATCCCGGGCCATTAATAGCACGAGACGGCACGTCACAATCCAGCTAGTTTATAATTTATCGCTGATTGTTCTTTGTTTGTCTTTTTTCCCCCATTCCCACTTCCTGGACCGTGGGGTACTTTGAGTGTTCGGTGCTGCTGTCAATGTCTCCCAGAAGTGCAGCGATGTGCACAGCAACTGCTGACTCTAACAAACTGAACTGCGTGGCCATTGACAAGCCGTCACAAGCCAGTAATGAATGTTACCCCCCCCCAGTACGTTCACATCACAAACCAATGGACAGACTCTCAGCTGTATTATAATGGACAGCACCCTCTAAGTCCCTCACCTAGACCTCTATAAGTCCCCTGTGGCTATTATTTAGGCCCTAACTGGAGTCACACCTAGTCCCCTCATGTGTGGATGAAATGTGCAGTCTGTCCTCACTCATCTCCGCCATGACTGGCATCGTGATCTTACTGGCGCCGCCACCTGGCAGGTCACTGTGCTGCTGTCATTCCCGTTACCCATCTCCACGCTCACGCCAAGGGGCCGTAGGCGTCGTCAAGCCTTATCCACCTCCTCTGGGAGTCCGTCACCCCCCGGTGGAGCGCCGGTCCTTCGCTTTCGCCCTGTGGTGGTGGGGGGAGGAAGCCCCTTGGGAGTCACGAGAGCACCTCGGATTACCAAAGAGAGGACGTCCCCTTGTGATTTACCTAGCTTATTATGGCCCATTACCGAACAAACCCATCGGCGCGCGTACCTCGCAGAAGCCCCGAACTGGACACCCCCCACTCACATACAAGAGTGGCTACTACGGGGGAGTGTCCAGCACGTAGCTGGCTAGCCACTAGCCTCACATTGTCTTTAATCTAATTCTACACATGGTTTCATTTTAATTTGAATTGAAAGCCTCATGTTAACAAAGCATAACAGATCGCCCTAATCCTCCAGCACAATGGAGGGATGCACGGCACATTCCTGAGCGATAAAAGACACTTCTCCCTCTCGGAATCATTTCTCATTTGCATATAAAATGCTTGCTCGAGGTAAAGGCATATATTAAACCCATTAAGAACCCCTTTTATTTATTTTTTTTGTTGTTGTTGTCACAAATAAGTTTACATAGTATTATGCATTATGTGGAGGAAGTTTCTAAATTCTCAGGCGGGTACTTCTGCATTCTCCTGATAATGTGAAGTTTGTTGTTGTGGCAGAAGTCTTGGGGGGGGGGGGGGGTCATCTTACTCGCAACATCTTACTCACTCAGCTTCTCGCAATTGTGTGGGATGTCCCAGACAAAACCATTCTGAAAAGAGCACTCTGCTTCTCAATGGGGAAACATGGATCATGACTCGTGGTAGTTTTACAAACGCAAATATGTTCTGGGGGCGAACGAAAAATGATTGGCTCAGAGATATAACCAATCATATTGTGGAGGAGGTGGGTCCAAGCAACTAGGAGAGGCAGGACCAAGGCATCTTACCGGTTGGTCTGACATGTGACGCATGATTTGATTGGTTATCTCTCTGAACCAATCATTTTTCATTCTGGCCTCAGAACATGTTTGTGTAAAAGTAAAATTTCCATGAGCTCATGACTCTTAGTATCACAGGGTGGTACTCAAAAGCAGGTGGGCTGTAAAAGACAGTAAAGTTGCCCTTTGACAGTTAGGAAACCTAAGCGGCATGTACCACTGTGGGAACCTATACATGGTCGCTTCAAGCTTGGCCCGGGATATTGTACACCTGTGCACCAGGAGACGCACTCAGAATTCAAAATGGCCACCTGTCCTAACAGATATGCTCCCATAGGCCAGAAGGGGACACAGAATGAACTTGTTCACTCAGAGCCTTTGCAGGGAAGTTGTGTCCCAGCTGCTGATCCTTGGAAGACAGGCAGAAACAGGTACCGCCGAAGCCAAGCGGATTCTGGGAGTCAGTCTACGCCCGCTGTCCCTACTGCGCCACGGAAGCATGCAATTATACTCTAAGTGTGTCCTGCCCGTGTATAAAACACCTTCACACTACACAGCTGGGGATTAGTCAGTACTAATGCCAGCCAGCGGCTACGAGTCTGTAGGCGTGGGCTTGTCAGGGCTGGCAGTTTAGCCGCCCTGCGCACAGGTAGGTGCCACGACCACACCATTTAACGAGAAGCAGATTTAAGAGCAGATTTAATTTGTCACTTTTGGTTGTTTCCTCTTGTCTCGATAACCGACCGGAACAGGTTCTGACGTTCTGGTATGATGTGGCATGGCGTCACTGGCTGCTTGCGCTGTTCCCCCTGACGTTTTAGAGCAAAGCTCTAATCGACTTTAGGGATCCCTTGGCCGGGGGCGATCCTCCCCCCGGGGGCCATTCCCCGCCGTATCCGCACCCGAGCCCTGTGCTCCGTCTACACACTAGCACTGCGGCTTCCCGTGCCGTCTCCCCGGCGTCGCCACCGCACGCGCCCATCAGCCTCGGCTCCTTTGCATACCGGTGAGCCCCCACGGGCCCGGCCTGGGCTGGCGATCACTGCCGGCCCGCTTAATGAGGCCCGATGGCTTGCCAGTACCTCTCGCTTGGCAGGACGCCTGCTGACAGCTTTTGAGGGCCTTAGTAAAGTAATATCCTTTAATGCACAAAATAACGCAACGCCCGCGACAGAACGCCATTTGAGCGGGGGGGGGGGGCTCTCTGTTTGGAAGCGGGAATAGTGTGGGGCTCCTTTAAAGTGGGACTTTAGGATAGACACTAGTGAGCTTGGGGGGGGGGGGGGGGGGGCACATCACCAGGAAACCATGGCCAGTGCCCCACTCATGTGCCCCCCCCACCCCAAATTCAAGATTCTAGATTCCTTATTGTCACCCCACCATGTAAGGATACATGAGCACAGGTATTTATATCACAGGTCCCACATGGCCACCGTGAAATATCAATCAAACCGTGACAAAGACAGATTTTAAATATGATAAAACTAGAAAAAGCAGCTGCTCACTGACACTAATATGCTGTATATATACACGCACATACACATTACACAGGAAGCAGCAATGGCGAATAAATGCACATTAACAAAGGGTCATAAACAAATGCACACCTGTGCACAGGGAACAAGCAGGCCAACTGCTCAGTGAAAGAGCAGATTCGTTTTGTTTTCTGGCAATTTATCCATCCAGTAAGTTTATTTGCTTACACGCCAAAGAACGCTATAACATGCTCATCCAAGCCAGAGAGTACGACAATAGTTTTAAAGGACTTCAAAGTGGAGGGGGGGGGCATGCACAATTGTTTCTTTGGCTGAAAGACATGTTATCAGTTTCCAGGTCTGTGATTTGGTGTCTTGTGAGGAGCCAAGACTGTAACTTGAACCTTTGTTAATGCCTGGCGCATTTAAGACCCGAGACACTATTCCAGTGGAACAAGGTGATTCAGAATGAAAGATCACAAAGACCATCAGGCTGGCAGATGGTTGTGGCAGTTAAAGTGGAGACTGGGATCCAGAATCCTCTGCTCTTCACCCACTAAGCACTTAGGTGTGTCTCATAATTGCCGCATCCCTTTGTCATCTATAACTTAAGCACTTTCTCCCAAATCCTCCCGACTCCACCTGATTAAGGGGCATTTTTATGTCATACAAATGAGTACAAACCTACAATCATTACTCATTATTATTCTCAGAAAAAAAGCTTCTTAACACTAACATGATTCAGTGTATTGAAAAGTACGTATTATTGTGTCAATGATATCCATTTTTAAGGTTTAATCTTCAAAGGTCAAAGTATCTTTTGTTGTCTGTTTCAGATATACGAGTCGTAGAGTCATACATTGAGATGAAATACCACTTACGTTGGTCGTGGTACAAATGAGATAGTATGTAGGTCGTAAATGCCTACTGGAGTATAAACATAATATAAACATTAGACATAGAGATACGGTTAAGCACCTGATTTATGGGGAAAGATTGTGTAAATTTGGTATAGAACCTTGCCGTGGAAGCAGAAAGTGCAATAAATAAATTAAATAAATAAAGTCCAGAGTTATTAGTCTGTTTAACAAACCCAGGCTGGAAGGGGGCAGACCAAGCTGTTTTTAAGTGTCACTGTTCAGTAGCAAATTCATGAACCAGTCCTGCGTGACCATCCCAGATACAAAAGGCAGGAGTAGTCAAATCATCTTAAGACATAAAGATGAACATGATCTTTGACCCCTCCCTCAGGGCTTCCAGTCCTCCTACTGCCACTGATAGCCGCCACACCCAGGTCTCCAACGTGACAGGCCGTCAGCTATCAGCCACACCCCAGCAGCGTCCCCGCAGGCCACAGGACCAACCCCTAGCAAATTCTCTTTTGTTTTTTTCTTTCTTCAAAAGTTGCATTCTTCCTGTGTCAGCCATAAATATCAGTCGTAAGATTTTTCAGAAGCCACTCTTGGTCATGTGATTCCCATGTATCCACTTGTCCAGCTGCGCTTTTAATCTCATAATACATGATGAGAAAAAGCCATTGTTTTATACTTTCACATAACCATAACTTATTCCAAACTCACACAGGCACCTAAAGGTCTTTGAATTACTGGTGCCATTACTCCAGCCGCAGTAGAATGATGCTCCAACTGCATATTAGCTCCCCAAACTCCTCTCAGGAACCCTTCAGATGACCAAGAGGTTTGTCCAAGATGATCATTCCTAGGAATATTTCTGTCCGAATCCCATACAATTAAAGAACGAGCCCCTGTCGAAAAGCTGCCCCCCAATCCAGATTCATGCATGCAAGATTTCTGAAAAGCTTAGGCCAGGGCTTTCCAAACATAGAGTGGTGAAGTGCTACTCTTGCATACAGAGCTGCAACAGGCTGTGGTGCATATTAATCCTTCTGGACCCTGATCTGACCTGTCAAACAGGGGCATAGGAAACCCCCAATATTTAATCCACCCCCCAATAAATAGACCTTTAAATTATGAAGCTGTGTCACCAACCAATATCAAACTCTTGCTGTCAAAGTACAATGTGAGTCTCAAGGCCTTTCTTGACCACACTGGTCACCATCATTGCCACTGTGGTTTAGCGTCAAGTTAAATTGATAAGACAGTAGTCTTTACCTGAGCTGCATTCTGCCCAAATAGCAAGCGAGAGGCTTTGTTACTGACAGCAGAGCCTGTTTACTGGTCTTACTTCTACGTTTTGCTGTCTTAATGGGCTAACGCAATGCTCTGTGGCCCCAGAGACCACATTTGGTCTAGACTCCTGATTTGATTCTTCACATCCTTAACCGGTCATGATGCAGGCCCATCTTCCTCCTCAGTACACCCCCGAGGCTAATCCTAACATGGCTAAAAATGGACGCATTTTGAAGTAATGAAAAACAAACCAACAAAGTTATGAAAACAACATACAGCTTTTATTCTGGGCCACTTTGGTTGCTGCTGTTTTTGCTGGACTTTCAAAACAAAATGAAATTCGAAACACAATTTGGTCCCAGCTGTGATCCTTTATACAGCATTTGATCTGTGTGACGGGGGGCGGGGGGGGGGGAGGGGTAATCCGAGCTTCTCCGACTTGGTCCGGGCTGGTTTGGGTTAGCGTATTGGGAAAAAATGCCCTTTGGGGAATCACGTAATAACATCGGCTGGGGATCTCCGGTGAGAAAACAGCAAAAAGTAGAGCGCATTGCAGAGCTAATGTCAAAGGATCCACATCTCTCCTCTGTACTTTGCCCAAAAAAACAGCAGTATGGAGGGCATTTACTAATCAGGAAGGGTCAGCCCCTTTACATGGGAGGACATTCATCTCCTACCAACAGGTCTGCAGCTTGCTTGGATGCCATATTCAAAAACATTCCTCAACTAGAGATAGACCTGAGATAGACAACTGAGTGTATAATAAAGATTATGATGACCTCGAATGCAAGACCGTCACTAAATATTTCAAGTTTTCATACCAGATGTATAGTTTGCTAGAAAGTTCTGCTGCTTAGACACAGGCTTCGCAACCTGTAATGTGGTCCTAGTTCAGATGGCACAAGAAATAAAAATAATGCAATTGTTTTTTTTTTTCACTATTAAAGGGGTGTATTCAAGTTATTAAAGATCAAGAACATGGATACAACTCCATGCTCCTGTGTACTAAGTATAATGGTAGAGATTGTTCTACAGTGTCTATAGTTATTGCAGTGTGTTGTGTGTGGGGGCAATAATGAGGCCCACTTGGGATGAAAGAAGGAGCTCCAGGGCTCTGCCAGAGGTGTAGAACGCTGTGGGGCTCACCCTATCCTATGCCGCCATAGACTAATTAGGCTGGCGTCAATACTCTTTGCCTTAATCGTGAAGGCTTAAGCGTCAGAGTGGTGTTGGGCTGTATCCAAGGTGGCAGGTAACATGTAAAGACTTTATGGGGGGGGCGGGTTGGGGTATGTCAGCTTATCCCAAAGAGGAATGGCTGTGGGGATGGCTTCAGGACGGGACACAATCACCAGGACAACTGCATGAGGCTGGGACTGGCTTGACACTCCGACACTTGAGGCACATTCTGTCAGCCCCCCTCCTCGCCCCACACCAGGGATAGGTTGTGAGCCAAAGCAGTAAGAACTACAGTATCTGCCCTGGCACTTAATCAAAGGGATTTGGGAGCCAAACCCACAGGTTATTCCCTAGGAAGCATATCAAGTAGTTATCAAAAGCACCCTGGTTCAAAGCAGCTCAATTTTCCAATATTAGCAGTGTTTGGCTGGGGCCCATGGCCAGCTCCAAAGCAACGTGTTAAAGATGTTTGTACTTGCATACATGCGCCCACATTCCTGGCGTCTGTCCACTTCTTAGGTGATCAATCACCGGGACTCCGGATGTGTGACCCCACACTTGCGGTCCGACCCTTCCAAGATGCCAAGGCAGGTGTTTGTTCGAATCCGTTCTAAACTGTACTGGTAAGTGTCACGGAAGGTGTTTTTGATACATTAGACCAGCTTGTTTGCTGCTGCTGGGATTCTTGGGAGTCTCTTGTTCATAGGAAGCACATTTTAGCGTGAAGCCACTTCTGCTTGTGTTCAACTGCTGCTTTATTGTATCCACCTGGAAGGTCCCATCACCCCAAGAATATCACTACAGCAGTGGACGGAAAAGCAGAGGTTCGCTGCCACACTCTGCTGAACGAGCAGTATTGGACAAAAGCACGGGTTCCCTCTAGGCAAGGAATATGCTTCCAGGTCTGACTTTGTCAAAACATCTAGGCTACTTTTGGTCCAGCATGAATTTAAGGGGCATGTCAACAGAAACATCAAGGAGTTTTCGGTGATCTTCGCGCTCGCCATGACAATTGATCACCAGCCCTGGACCAGCGTTCCAGCTAATGCGAGTCAGCTGACTGTGACTGGGCTGACGGCGCTATGGGGGGAGGTAGTGTTTGTATCTTCTTTGCTAAAGACCACTCTGTTGAGTCCAGTGACTTCAGGTTTATTTTGCGGCCGGCCTTTTCTGAATGAGCCGTGTTGCTGTTTATTGATTTCTCATTGCGCTATAAAGCCCCTCTGTTTCTCCAGCTCCTGCACCACCTCTGGCCTTCCGCTCTTCTCCAGGCCTCCTCTCCGCAACCTGCCCCCAGGGCTTTATCAACAAATATTTACTTAAATGGTGATTAGTGTATTTTTTTCTCCCAAATGACTAACCCTGCTAAAAAGCCTCATGCCTCAGAGAGTGTCATGTGTTTCAAAGGATTTATAGCACTTTTAGCTGGAGTGGCTTGTGGTTATGTGGGTTAGGATGCTGTTAGGGTGCTGAGCTCATATTCAGAAGTTTGCTAGTTTGAATCCCGGGGTGGGATTTCGGCATTTGGCTCTGCCGTAAGGCCCTTAACACAAAACTTCTGCAGGGTCTGTCTGATGGAACTTTTAAAATTGTATGTTGCCCTTAGCTAAATAAAGTAAAAAAAAGACTTTTATGGTTATCAAAAGCTCCTTTTTGATAGGACATCTCTTCCCTGTGCTTATAATTGACCAAATGCTTCTATCCATCCATCCATCCATCTTCCAACCCGCTTATCCTGTACAGGGTCGCGGGGGGTCCGGAGCCTATCCCGGAAGC
>JAODKL010000009.1:11228711-11250008 GCA_026780765.1 Petrocephalus schoutedeni
ATGTCTTTGGACTGTGGGGGGAAACCGGAGTACCCGGAGGAAACCCCACAACGGCACGGGGAGAACATGCAAACTCCCAAATGCTTCTATCTTTAAATGTTAATAGCTTTCATACAACTTATAGTGATATTTCATGCATCACAGAAATTCATAAGAACACTTCTACTTGGAAATACTGCATGTTCTAATGAGGAAAAAAGGTTTTATCATCATTCTGTGACTACATGACAAGATTAAGTTAGTGATTTCCAAAGTAGGTGCAACACAAACATGAAGTAAATAATATAAAAGATCTAAACAATATTGAAAAGTCAGTTATTTGGAAAAGGTAGTCAAACTATAAAAGAAATTATGAAGAGGCACGCAAGTTAACCCCACGCACCGTCACAGCACCTGCAAGCGGACGCACCACACTGGCTGGATCTGCCGCCTCATCATCGCTGCCCTTAACCCCGTGGGGACCAGGCTGACAGGCTTACACTCATTTTATATCTCATGGTGATTGAGGGAATAGGAGAGGCAGTATGCACGGGAGCAGGGGACTGCGCCCTCTGCCTCAGTGTGAAGGGAAGAGTGCACCCCTTTCTGTAGGGTGCTGTTGGGGTTTACACGGGACTGCACGGGACTGGCACTCCATCCTGTGTGTACTCTGGCAGTCTCACACGCTCTGTAATGTGACACCCTGTACCTGGATGGTCTTGCACACTCCTGTCCTCACCACTTGACAACTGCTCACACCCAGGCCCCTCACAGCCTTGCACATCCTCCGGTGGCCGGATCAGTAGTCCACCCCCCCACCCCCGTCACGCCAAGCAGTATCCAAATAAACCAGGGATGCGGTCTGTTGCTGCGCAGTATGAGTAACGTGCGGGATTCTGTCCACAGACACAGCTTCGGGAGTCAGAATAGAAACTCGGGGGACGGATGGGGTTCTGGTCACTCAGCTGAAGCAGTGTTTTGGTGGTCCAGAGGATGGGGGGGGGCTGCAGATTTATCCTCCAGTAAAATTCTTAAGTGAACAAGCTTAATATCAGGCTGATGAATATCTACCTGTGACCTGACTTGTCTTGACTATCCTAGCTTCGTTTCTGAGGTTACCCCTGGTCATTCTGTCCAGGGTGTACCCCTGAATTGATGAGCACATTTCCAGTATTCCAAATGCTGTTGTTTTTGAGATGACACCATCAATGACCCAAAGTCAGAAGTTTTCTTGAAAATGTATCCCGTGGATTGAGTGAGTTTTCTCTTTAAATGTGCCGTGAGCTGCTTGGGATAGGCTCCAGGCCCTCCCTCCAGCCAGATCAGGGTACCTGATTAGAAGATGGGTGGGTGGATGGGTGGATGGGTGGAGGGCATTTCCTTGGAGGTGTTTCTATGGGAAAGAAAGTTAAACTCCCTTAATATGGTAAGTCATCATATGTATTTCATTCAATATTTTATCATGTGAATCCGTTAATAGTTCATAACCCATGAACGCTTTTAATCAGCTAAATGACGGATTTATCCTTACAATAGCGCAAGGTCCACAGATAAACTAAATCAGGGTCATGGTAACACATTTTCACTTATTAGCTGCTACATGTAGGTTATGAATTCATAACGATGAAGCCTATCAATCTAATTAAGAGGCTGGCAGGAGCTCAAGCTGGTAAACACTGGGCCCAGAAGCCCGCCCCCCCCCCCCCCCCCCCCCCCTGCAGCTGTGGTACCTTACTGGCTCCATCCCACCCAGAGGGGCCCAGCCGGTGGGCAAGAGGGCTGGATCCACTATACCCTATTCTGCCCAACGGAGGCAAAATACGACCTATGAGACCTGATTTCAGTCAGATCTTAATTTTGATGAAATATACAGCAACTGTGTTTTGCCTTTGGATCACAGGCATTGTGTGAGTATGCTCATGGGTAAGGAAGGGGCTGTTAGCCGAAATACAGTCTCCAGCACCACAACCCCTCCCCATGTGGGGTGACTCGACAGAACGGGTCGAGTCCCTCTTTCTCCGTCCCGATGTTGAAATCCATCCATCCAGCACGTTGAGATTCGCGATAGAGCCATACCCAGAGTGCACCTCTAACCCTAACCCTCACCAGGGCACTGAAGAGAGACGCTGGCTTAATTGCGTTTTCATCTAAATTGCAAAATAGCTGCCTGAGAAAGAGACCAAAATAAGAGACAAACAATCAGAGCCTGTAATAACAAATGCTGCTGGAACGACATGAAAAGGCTCCGGGGAATCCAGCACGGCTCTCTGAAAGGGGATCTCTGCGTTTTTCTGCACCGTATCGATTTACTCTGCAATTTCGTGTCCCCCCCCCACAGCAGTCTTTACTTTGCAGGAGGTCCTGCAAATAACACTTGGTATGATTTTCCACCCAATTTTTGCCCCACCCACCACAAAAACATAAAAGATTAATACCTTATTTTTCAAAAAAAAGAAGAAATGGATAACGAAGGGAACCCAGGTTGGGGTTTGGAGTCCTGGGGATGAAAATGACAATCAGACACGGATTCTTTCGGGGCCCTGACTCATAGGGTCACGTGGTCCTATTGACCGCCCCCCCCCCCCCCATAACAGGCGATTCAAATTATGGTAAGAAGACCCAGATAAAATGATAACAAGGACACAAAGAGGGAAAAAGCCCGCAGTTGGATTCTATAAGGCTGTGAGGGTGGGTCTGCGGACATCAGTATGGCGTGAAGTCATGTGACAATTATGTTTCTTTGGCTCACCTGAGTCATATTGTCATTATATGTACCGAGTTTTGTTTCCTTTCTCCGTCAGTGAAACAAACCCAGCTCCCGATGACTGAACCCCCCACAAGGTGTGTGTGTGTGTGTGTCTGATGCTTCCACCCAAACTGAAAATGGCTGCTTTGGGTCTTCATACCTCTACGAGGCTTTTTGAACTCACCCTCCTTCCCATACGTTCCCATGGCCCGTGCCCATGTTACGCGTACGTCACTCACATAATCCCTAAGCTGGAGAAGTAAGTGCATGAAACGGCAGCTGACGGAGTCATTTTGAATATGAATAAAAATAGGATGCATTATGAAAGTACGCACACTGAGATTTAAACGGTGCCTATCCTGCCAATCAATCCAATTTTACTTGTTATGGCACATTTTCTCGGGCAGATTGCTTGGAAGTGCTGCACAAAATGCATTTTGCAAGAAGCCAAGTCGGAAAAAAATAATCAGTAAATCCTCATCTGTGGCCAGTATCTGGTTATGGCTGTTTAGTGACACACTGTATCGCCAGAGTGATTAAGGGATTCAGGTACATGAAGGAAACAATTACTTCAAGGTGGAAAAATACAGTAAGCCATACATATATATTTTACAAAATTCCGGCCATACTCTCCCCTTTCTCATTTTATGGGATCGATTTTAGTTTTCCATCTGAACGGATGCTGCATCGCTCCACTTTTCCATTTCCAGAGTCGCGGTCCTATTTCATTTCACCAGTCTGCCGGCTTGGGTCACTACTCCGCATTCTTACCTCTAAATATTGATTTGACGGAAAATGCATTTTTTTGAATGCCGTCTCTGCTGAACTGCCCCCACCACACTCACTGGGGGTTGGGGGGGTTCTTTACAGAAATCACGCCTGGCTTTTTCCCCCGATGGTTGACAAAGTGAACCGCTGAGGGCGTATGAATCCCGCAGCAAAAGAGCGAACCGGCGGTCATGACAATTCTGCACAGTAGGGGGCAGCAGGTTGCCCGCGGATCAAAGAGAAGGCCCAGAAGGATGGCACCTGATGTGAAAAGCTGGTGCATTTTGTGTTTTATTAGAAGACAAATTAATCAGAAGGTGTCTGTCTTTTTCCTGGGTGCCAGTTCATTCGGTATGTGAATGAGCAGGACTTCAGGGGTGATGCCGGACAGGGCTGGCAGTGAGTCCGCAGCCGGTCTCTGCCAGGAATGACGTATGTAGAGGATCGAGGGCAGATTTACTAGAAGGCGACATTATCCAGAGCCAAAGTGCAGCCAGAGGGGAAAGAGGGCCACTTCAATCCCCTGTTATCCTGGAGGGAAAGGCCAGAGCAGCTGGGCCAGACAAAGGCCTGAAATGCAGTGGCAGCAGACTGAATCATCTGGGGATTGTTTACATGGCACTACCCCACTTATTGGCTGTGCAGATTCATTCACACACTAGGCATGTCTTCCTATACGCCTAAATAGTTTTTTAACACTGCTTTTCAGATATATCTTATAAGCCGAATTAGCTAAATTGTGCTTAAAATGTGAATTTTCCATGTTAAACAGCAAAATGAGAATTGGTTAGCTGACGGGACTTTGGCACAATTTCGTAGTCAGTTTAATGACACAAGCCTGCTAAGCAATTATCTGCAATGACAGTCAGCCATAAAAACCAGCCACTTCCCTTTAGCATGGTTATTTAGTAGTTCTGGAAGAAATGAGACTTGCATTGTGAGGGATTACATGTCATTTACGCTGGTCACTTTATTTGCTCACATTGGATTAAATCAAGCAGTGATTTACACAGGAAATCCCACCCGCTGCTCACATTCAAGGCACTGTTAAGCAACAAAAAATCATTTATTTATAATACAATTACAGTTCCTTCACCTTTAAATGTATCCTGTTCTATATGAAGAGAAATATAATATTTGGGTTTCTATTCCAATATGTTCAGGCCATGTTATCAGACATTTTCCTGCTTTCTGTTTGATTTCTTCAGGATTTTAAGACTCTTCTATTATACATAAACCCCTTTAAGGCTCTGTTTAGCAGGTTCCGTTCTCCTCCAGCCAAAAACCCGGGGAACGGTTTTACTTCATTTCATGGCCCGTGCATTCTGAATAATTCAGCCAGTCATCTCTTGCCGTACAAACATATAACACGTAGCGCGGTCGCTAACAAGGAGCCCTACGTTGGCCGGCTGAAAATTAGGCCAATTATTCAAATGTCAGTTAAACCTGTCAGACTCTGTCTCTTCAGGTCGGGCAGGAGCATTGTGGAAATTACTCCTGCTTAGGCTCATTTAAATCTATTTGTGATTTTAATGGGGAATCCACAGCCCGGACAAAAAGTTGAGGGACTTCACGGGGCGAACATGTTTGGTAAACAAGGTGGCTTCCTGTAAAGCATGCATTATTCACGGAGGAGGAGCAGAGCTGGGCGGCACAGCCTAGCCGTCCATGAAAGGTACGCGAGGAAGATGCTAATTTAGCCGGATAAACAAACTCACAAACGGGAGGGGGCGGGCCACGACGGAAGCGGGTGTGTGCGCGGCAGGGCCTGTAGGGGGCACTCCTGCTGGATTTGCGAGCCGACCATGTTGATCTTAAATGGAGAGCACATGTCTTTGTCCTAGAGTCTGGACGTCGGCTACGTGGGCCCGGACCAGCAGTGCCAAATCCCGATCACATCTAATGCAGCCTCCCCACCGTGCGGACAGCTTGTTCACGTGGGGGGGGGGGTTATAATTATATCCCAGCTGACTGATTTTCCCTCATGCCAAGAGTCCTGACGACCAGCGAGGCACCTTCTCACGTGCAATATGTTCCCACTCGGAGGCCAGTCGCGTGCCCCGAAACGGTCTACGCGGCGTAGGGCCAGCATCCAGCAGGATGAAGGCATGAGAACCGGATGCTTTTCCAGGGAAGCCTTGACTACCCCTCCCTCCTTCTCTGCTCCTGACTTCCTTTCCTGAGCCTTTGTACCAAGTGTGTGCATCTGTCCGCGGCGGTAAAGTGGCTCCCGCCAAGCCCCGCTGCTACGCCAGCACGCCGCGCTCTCCTCCAAAGCCCCTCAGATTAAGCGCCGTTAGCAGAGGCCGCCCACTCCCACCCCGCTAAGGCCATTCTAATTAAAGAATAACAGCAGGCCTCATTCTGCTGTGGCAAACGGTATCATATGTTTCCTGGACCAACTGGCAGAAGTGGGTGGGGGCAGCCATTTAGGATTTACTGTACCGGGCCTCCGGAATCCTCCGGCAAGTAGTCTCATAAAACCAGAGAAGCCCCCCGCGCATTAAGCTCCGCTGCAGTCCCACGCAGACTACGGCCCACATGAAGTGCCGGCTTCCCTGTTCCTCCCCACCCTCGACAAAGTCCCTGGCATTACGCTCAAATGCAGACAGGAGACCGAGATGAGTGCGGCAGTGCTCGGGCGATTAACCGTTTTAACGACGTAGCCGTGGTCCTGATCTAGAGTCAGATGTATTTAGCAGGCTGCAGACTGAAGAAGAGGCGAGCAGTGGGACTTGAGACTGTCTTAGGTTCAGTGGACAGGAAATGTGGGCTAATTAAAAAAAAAAAAAAAAAAAACAGAACTGCCAAACATTTCAGCACGGTGGCACAGAAGGTATGGCTTTGTGGGACATTCCTTTGGGATGTTTTGGTCCCAGGGCTCGTTGGCTGAACATTGCATAGCATAAAGAGCACACTGAGCTATCTGTGTGTTTTTCATGAGTCCCATTAATTCAGGGGGGGGGGGTCCCTGAGCGCTTATCTTTCAGGGGATGTGCACTTAGCTTGCTGGGGGTAACCAATCTGTGCATTTACTGGCATAATGAATGGTAGTGTGTGGGTGTCCTTCCCCAAAAAAACAAAAATATGACATTATAATTCTGAGCTTGGTGACTTTAAAGTTGTGCGCCATTATTCAACTTCAGAATGTCCCATTGACACAAATCAATTCCTCTGTATACCTTAAAATGGTCTTACTTAGTTAAATGAGCCTTAAATAAAATGAGTGTGACAGGCCTACACTATTTTACAAGCCGTATTTGGAAGTGGGGACAGGCCACGGTGCAGGCCCCATGCATTTCCGATGTACCGATCGCACGACAGTTCCTGTGCTAGTAAACATGTGGCACATTCGCTTCCTTTAGTCAGAAATCTGCGCCGCTTCCGAGTGACTGACTGGATCTGTGATCTCCCAGCAATAGGCTCACAGCTTATTACCTGTGTCAGCTAATGTCAGCCTCACGGTTCATATCTCAGAGCAACGTGTCTCACCACATTCAGAGCTTTATTAGACGCAGACAAAATAGAGCTTTCTATTCCTGGCCCAATATTTGACCTAATTAGTGGGTTCCTGTGCTGTGTATGTTTAATAATTATAGAAAAAAATCTGCTCTGTGTAGCCTTCATGTGAAAATTAGAATTAATACGTGACAGTCAGCTTCTCATACTGGTGTTCATTGTTGTGCTGTTATGTCACCGTGACAGGAATGTGATTGATTTCAGTCCTGCCCCCTGTCAGACTCCACCAATTTGTTGTACCTGATACCGGAGTTCTAGGGTGCAAGCCCGTGCATGAGAGGAACACAGGTGAAGAGATTGCAGAAGCCAGTAGTGCGTGACAGCCAGAGCAAGCCAATCCCCGACTGCAGGGCTAGCCAATCATCGCTGTAAGGAGAAGCCACGCCCACGAGGGCAAAGTCCTTATGCGGGTCAATGGCTGACGCCAGGGTAACTGCCGGTAAAGGGGCCGAGAACAGGTTTGTCAGGGACAGTCGGGCCAGATCAGCAGACAGTGACACTTTAATTAAGTGGATTGGGAGAACTTCATCCCAGAGCCCTGAGCACAGATCTGGGATGAGCACTCAGTAGAGTAGAGGCGTGGCAGGAGCAGGGGCCGTCTCGTGGGGGGGGGACTAGGCGTCAGGTTCTCTCAAGAGTGTCGGCGTCAGTCTGGCGATGGTGCTCTGTAGACGAGAGGGCGTAACATGATGGGAGAAGGTTCCAGAAAAGGTCTGGGTAGCCCCGTGCTGATGGCTGGGCGGCACGTCACGCACACAAGGCCCGATCGGGTTTCACCTCTCAGACGCGTGGGCCCTGGCCAAATTCCTCAGGACGACGGTGACCCCAGAGAAAAGTCTGCTGTTCTTTCACTGTAATGGCACACGATACCCACTTTAAAATAACAGAGAGCAGGCAGTCGCGAAAAGCAGAGGCTGACACCGCTGTAGATTGGCAGACTGGGGATTCCGTTTGGCGTGTGAGAGAGGGAACTGCCCCTCACTCCAGGTGTGTGATTTCTGAAAGCAGGGATACCCCCCACAACTAGCTCAGAGCAAGGCAAAAATAAATAAACATGGCCCCTTCAAAGAGAAGGCTGACAGACACATAATGAATCGATCAATTATTCATCGGCCTCAAGGCTGGGAGGCTGTTTTTGTCTCTGAGAGTCACAGAGACGTCTTCCGCCGGGCATGTCCTCAGTCACAGACACAATCAGAGCCATGTTGTCGCACACAGGTATGAACACATTTACAGCCACCAAATCACAGACATAATCATGATCACAGTCATACACCTAACAGTCACAGATTACAGACATGGCCACACTCCGCAATGTCACACACAGGATCGAAGACATTTACAGCCACCAAATCACAGACATAATCATGATCACAGTCATACACCTAACAGCCACAGATTACAGACATGGCCACACTCCGCAATGTCACACACAGGATCGAAGACATTTACAGCCACAAAGTCACAGACATAATCGTAGATGCAGTCATGCAGCTACCATGCCTGACATGATTACAGACAGCTACAGACAAAGCCACTGGGCATGCTTCCCCTTGGGTTCCCGCTGTACGAAAAACATGCGATGAAAAAACATGCGACACGCAGGGGGTTGCTCGTCGCCGGCAGCAATGCATGCAGCCACCCCATCTGTCCCTGGCCTCACTCAGACCTGCGACCGGCAGCGTGCCGGTCACATAAATCAGTCACGTCGCCCGCGTCTCCTTTTAATAATCCTTCCTTCCTAGTCAGTAGCTGGCACCCCCCAGCCCTGACTCGACCTGGCCGCCTGGGATGGTGGGGGTTGTCAGCACCCCCCCTAACCCCCCCGGCGTGGTGCGACCCCCCTGAGACAGGCAGCTGGTTGGGCTATGACCTCACTGCCTCGCTATGCCCAGAGCCCTATCCTTGTCCCTTTTACAGAGCTGGGTGAGACTTCGTTAGTAGGCTTGTAGCTTCCTGCGTGGGTGCCTGTTAAACTCCCCCGTCCTGAGGAATGAGATGGTCTGGCTGCACCAATCAGTGTGTTCCCTCGAGTCGTGGCATTGCCACAGCGGGGAGGCTGCGGATCTTGTCCTTACATTTTTATATTTATTTATGTGACAATGCATTGCCCGTTCTATTTCCTTCACAGCTTTGATCTGAAGCGTCTTTCAGTTTTCCACTTATTTTAGCTCCAGGTAATTACTGAAGTATTTGAGGTTAAGAACATCATTGTAAGGTACAGTGATAGTGGCCTCCTCACCCAGGTCTAATATCACCATGATTTCGGTATAAGTGCATTTTGCACTTATCACACCTACCTAAGCCCCTGAATTATTAATTTATGTAGGTTTTCAGGGGTACAACAGGTTTGCAAAACTGTCCCGGATACATACAGTATATAGTGCTTTAATCACTGCACACCCTGCTGTTGAGGTCATGGTAATGCAGGTTCCGAGTCATGGAATCGAGTGTGGTGTGATGGCATCATTAGAAGACGGCCCCGCCCACGAACCCCCCCACCAGCAACGTCACTCACGTCAGCTCCAGAACAGCCCCAGCCTCGTTATGGAAAGCAGTTCCCGCCCCCTTGCCAGCTCCAGCCTCCAGACGGCTTGTACCTGCATGCAATTAATGATGTCGGTGCGGTAAGCGAGCCAGCGAAAATGTGCCGCAACAATTATTCTAATGCCGGGATACCGGCGCACCGAATGCAGCTGTCAGCCCCCGGTTTAATTACCTTGGCACTCTTGCCACTTATAATCACCTGTCATTACCGGCAGCCTCCGCATCTGTTTACAGGTCTGTCAGAGCCGCCTGACCGGGGGGGGGGGGGTCTATGGAGAAGACAGCCTTCGCTGAGATTGGACCTGAGACAGGGAAGGTCGCACCCACAAGATCCCCCTCCCCCAAAGAAAAGACACCTGCTTCTTAAAGAAAATTTCACACGGCGGCATACGATGGCGCCCAGTTGCCATTGCGGGAGTATCTGCTGCCTGTTCTCTATCGCCCCGCCCTCTTCGCCATGGCGACGTCCTACGCGGCAGTCTTTGGACAGCTGTTTCGAAACGCGGCCTTTTAGTTCACATTTCCGCCCCATTACCTTCCGATTAGATGAGCCACATAAAGAGTCGCACGGACAAAATTAACTTATTTTAAGCCTGGGAGATTTCCTTCCTCTTTGTGCTCGGTAATGGGTGAGGGAAAGGAAAATAAATACGGAGTCACCGCACTGAGGAAAAGTCTTTAAATTACTTAAGAATTTGTTTAAACTGGGGCAGAGATTGTTCTCACTGTGCGTTACCACGGCTGCCAGCTGTAAATGGAAAGCCCAGGGTCCATCCGATAATCACCGCGCCACCTGGTGGCTCGGAAGTGTAGCCGCTGGCCACGGATACAGAGCATCAGCGTGACTGAGGAGGCGAAGCTGGGCGAGAGATGGATTTTGCCACCATTTCGTACGGACAAAAGGAGAGAGAACAGTGATAACAGATGACAGATAAGTGGGACAAGGGGACGGGTGGGAGAGAGCAGGAAGCGAAGTCACAGCCAAGGATTTAAGCTGCCCCCCCCCCCTCCCCGCCACCGGTGTTCTGATGCATCGCCCCTGTAGCGAAGGAACTGAGGGCGTCAGCAGATCCACCGGCGTCATGTGACCAGTGAGGAGGGTGATGGAGGCAATGGGGGGGGGCGGGCAAGCAGGGAACAGTGGGGGGGTGCGTGAGGAGTTGAAGGTTTTGTTCTGCTCTCAGCCATCCGGGTGCCAGTCTCCAGGGTGGGCGCTCAGAGAATGGGCAAGCCAGGTGATGTATCGCTCCTGATAGCCAGCACAGCTGCTCTCTGTGCCACACCTGTGCCTACTGACCTTTAATGCACATCACTTGAGACACGGTGCGGGGGGGGGGGGGTGGGGGCTCTCGTTACAGAGGATCCAAAGCCAGTGAAAAATGAAGAGTGTCAGGAAGCAGGGTCTTAACACTGCCCCCCCCTCGACGGCACGGCCAAGCCAGCCTACCATCCGTTTTGTATCTGGGCTCCACTTGCGTCCCGTTCATTAATTAGGGTCCGTAATGAACCCGCCAGAGTGCTCGTTAGCTCCGCTCCGCCGTGTCAGAGGTCCCACAGAGGTAACGCCCGCTTCGGCCACCCCCGCGCCGCACCTGCGCTTTTCCGGACGTGGCGTGAACGGGTGCGAGGGGGCCCCCCCCCCCCCCCCAAGCGCACGAGCCACCTGCAAGTTTTTGATTATCAGCTGGCTCGCTAATCCAGGGATGAGAGATATTCCTCATTCCTGAGCCGACGTTCCCTCCGTTTGCGCGGGAAAAGGGGAAGTGAGACGTCTTCCTCTGCCATTCACCCGGCTTCGCCGGCGTCCAAAGCGTAATTACCCTCTGCCAGACAGACGGAGTGGAATTTCCTGGAATTCGTGAAGCCGACAAACCCTCAGAAAGACGCCTTTCATCTCTTTAATTGCCGGCTTGAGCGGCAGGGCTTAACACGAAACCTCCCGATCCGCGAGCCGCGGTCCAGTCCGCGGAGGCTATCCGGTGCTCCCGCCTCGTTCCGTCGCCTCTCGCTGCTTCGCCTCTTCTTCACACGTGACAGATCCCTCCAGAAAATGCTCGCTCCATGACACGGATACCGGGACCTCGCCCCTGGACACGCATACAGTCAGGCACGCACGGCTGTGAACACTCGCAGCCCACACATATGTACACATAGAGATGAGCCGACATACATAACCCCGGACGCACACGTGAAAAAACCACACACACACACACACGCGCGCGCGCATACGTGTGTGTGCGGGCACAGCTGATAGCTCAGCTGATGACAGTAGGGGAAGACAAGAGGTTTGGCCCCCTGCCTGCCGTAACCGAGTCTGAGTACGGTAATGAACAGAGACAGCTAAGGGACCTCCCGTGTTGCCATCGGCCGCCTCACACAAGCTGCGCGGAAGGCCGCTGGGGGAGGGCTGTGGGGGGGGGGGGTTGACAGGGCCAGGAGAGGCATCCCGTGCAGTGACAGGGCCTGCCTGGCCCCCCAGGCCTGACCCGCTGTAATTCCTCGCCGACGCGGACGCTGACAAGAGCAGCTGGGAGCGAGCGGGCGAGATGGATGAAATTTTCATAACTGTTTCCCCCAAGTTGCGTTTCACCTTCAGGATAATTTATGACCCACTCGGCAGCCTTGAAGAGACAATATGCTTGCCATAAAATTAACCGTTACAGTCTTGCGGGTTATAATTAACGGCAGCGAAAGGGGGCGCGGCGAGCGCCTCGGAACACATGGCGTAATTGATGGCGATGCCGGGCAAATTAAGGGGAGCTAACAACATCATTACTGCACACGTCGCTTCGGTGAAGTCCAGGGCTCTGAGTGGTAATTACGAAGAACCCCCCCCACCTTAACACCCACACAGGCACATGGAGCCCCCCTTCATCCCTGTCCCGTCTGTTGCCGGTGTACTATGGAAGAATGGCATTATGGGAAAAGGTCCCCCTCTTAACACCTGAGCCGGCCTCACGGGGTTTGTGTGTCAGGCAACACCCCGAGGTGGGGGAGGTAGATAGGGGAAGACATACAAAAGGGGGGAGGGGGGGTAGGGGGCAGAGGGAGCAGGAAGGTCGGGGCGTCAGCCTCCTGAACATCTGTCCCCATGCCTGCCAGACCGTCATTGCGACTGGCACGGCTCCTCATAAATCCAGTTCCCCCGCAACCCCCCTGCCAGAATCTTCCGAACCCTCTTTTAAGCCACCAGAAAATCCCTGTTATTAGGTGTCCCACTCCAAATAAAGCATGAAAACTCTTTTTAACCCACGGACACCCCCCGCCCTCCTTCTCTATGGGCGCCGTGTACAAAGTCGACCTCTGTGTTTTAGTTTGTGGAAACACAGCCTAAATATAACAAAATAACAGAAAAGCTGGATTCGCAACAACAACCAGGCTGCTTGTTCAAGATCTCTCCCCCCCCCCCCCACCATGGATGCCTAGGGATAAGAATCACAGGGGGGCGATGTGTGTGGGATGAGCAAATCACGCATGGCAGAACTGGCACCAAGGCTGGCCAATCAGATGAGAGTCGCTCTCGCCTGGCTGTCCAATGGCAGCTCTCCCACCTGGACTCCTGCTGCGAATCCCACAGTTCGCTTGCTGCGGCAGGCCCCTTCACGCCCTCCAGGTGCCCTCAAAATATGGGGCCCTTTTAAGAGGCGTCCCATAAAATGCCTGTCATGATCAAACTATGCCTGTGTGTCCTCAATGCTCTGAAACGCACTTTCCATATTAAAAGCTGCCCTTAATGGCAACCTCTGCCTAAAACATGTGCTTTCTAATGTCTTAGGAATCTTAATTACATACCTCCCCCTCTATAGCAGCCAGCTATTACTGTGAAAAGCATAATTATGTAAATTACTGTTTTCATTTAATTCTACAAGCCATTAAACCAAGCTGATAAGATGAACAACACTTCTGCAGTTCTCTTTTTTTTAAATGTCAAGCCAGAAGCATTATGGGAAACAATACAATGGAATATGTTTTTTTATAAGTTTCTTCTTCCAAAACACAAAGGTAACTATGGGCAAGTGTGCCCAGAAATGTCACAGTCGAACTCCCTCGTGTCACTGTGAATTTGCGGGACATGCCGTCCTGGCTGACGCACCTCTGGCCACAGATACACCACAAATCCCCCCCACCAAAATGCCAACTGCAAGCAGAAACACTGCTGAAGTGGGATTGGCTGAGTCATAGCTAATTTTGTCATGTAGGATAAACTGCGTGTTGGGGGTGGTGTTCGGGGGGGGGGGTGTTTCATCCTTGATCAAGCCTCAGACAGGGAGACCACACAGGCCTCTCGCGGCGAGAGCTGACAAATTAGACAACAGCCATTGCTAAACCACCACCTTGATGTTAATTACACCCTGCCTCTGATGAAAAACCCCATTGTGCGCACTGACGGCAGGAGAGGCTTTAATGTGTGTCTCTGTCTTTTTTTATTTTTTAACTTGCTTTTTTCGTGTCTTTTTCTCAAGCCGTGGGGGAAGCAGGGAAGTGGCGGCGTGGTGAAGATGCCTTTGGCGTGACGTGGCGGCGTCTGCAGAAGCCCAGGTGTGAGCCTGGGAGCCTGTCAGCCCCGGGTACCGAGCGTCAAAGACGCCAAGCGGTGTTAACATGCCCTGCCAAGAAAAACAATTAAACGGCATTACCTGGGAAACGCAGCTGTCACCTGCCGCGAATCCACGTTACCCGGGAAGAGCAGTCTGATGGAGTCATCCCCTCCAGTAACAGCATCCTCAGATCGACGCTCCTCGGCATCCCAGCATTTCTCTGGAAGGTTCCGGGTAAATGCGATGAGTAAATAAATGGGAGTTCTTAAGAACGGCTCATTAATGCGGACTATTCTCCCAAAGTGATTCTACCACCTTCTTGAGCACAGCTACCCAGTATGCCGTTATTGGACCAGACCGTTATTTTGCTTGGGAAACTGAGATAAATCCCACAGCAAAACCCACCCCCCACCCCCAACCCTAATTCATTCCTGGTGAGGAGACAAGCTGTCATCATCATCACCATCATCATAAATGCTACCATCATCAATGTCCATGGAGGGACGCTTGATCTAGCCAAGGTGTACATTGAAGATGATGGTGGTAAATGTTTATTTTTCACTTTACGGACAAGTTCTGTCATTGGCTTCGCCCTACAGACACCACGGGTGATCGGCTGTGAATGCAGGTGGGAGGGGCAAATATTGACAGTTAAACGGACTCACATTTACAAACAAGGAAACAAACGACGCTTGGGGAAGCACATTGTGACACCGCACATCTGTTAAGAAATAGCCCCCCCCCCAACCCCACGGCCCATAGATTCTCCCCAAGGCCTCCAGCATGCAAGATGTCACTGCTCAGGTGAGAGTGCGGCCCCAAATACTTGGGGGGGGGGGGGTTCCTCTATGGCCCAGAGGGCAGGGGTTGGCCTGCGGGGGTGAGTGCTGAGTGCCGCGGTGGGCGTGATGTCTTCATCGCTCTGTGACACTCCCCCCAGCCTCACCCACACCCCCACACCCTCCGGGTCACATGACAAGCAGAATTGCACGTCGATTCGGAGACGCCTCTGAAAATACTGCCTCACAGACACATACACACACGTCACATGTAGAGATGCTTCCACTTTTTACTAGGATTAATGGTTCATAATCCCAAAATGCCAGCAGAAAAACATGTAATTAACTTACAAAGCTTACACCAGATTAACACCCATGTCCACTCATGTAAAGCACAAGGATACACATAAACGCACTCAGGTTTAACACATATCTTAAACATATTATAAATCTGAAAAAATATCTGAAAGACAATCCTACTATAGGCTGCTACAGTACTAGCAGTACTGAATGTTACAAGAAAAATAAATACGAGATCCCTGATTATTGCTATACAAATCCTAAGAAGCTGGTATGACAGTGATTCCCGTTCTTCTGATCTGATTCCACACCAGGTGCAGCCTGTTTGATTACAGAGACCTTTGTAATTGACCTTACAAGCAGAAAAGATCCTTCTTACATGGTGCTAGGAATGCATACAGGCCCAGAAAGACAAATCCAATTTCCATATGTGTTCTTTTTATATTCTTAAGCATAATTAAACTAATTCGCCCTATGTCTGATACGATTCATTAAGCATGACAAAGGTTTTGAGCAAGATCCAGATGGACTTATCAAGGGAAACTCAGACGTTTGCCCGCGCATTTTCCAAAAAGCCGGAAAGCTTTGAAAGTGTAAAATTCTTCCATCCACAATCGCATAAATTCCAGCTCCTCGTGACCCAAAGTGCACATTCTCCAGCAGAGCAGGGGCTCTGAACGCAGGCTGGCCTAAAAACGCCTGATTTACGCCAATGGAGCGCTTCCCCTGTTTGATTGTCAAATGCCGCCCACCTCTCCACAACTGCTGTAACCCCCCCCCAGCCGCCTCTGTGCCCCCCATGAAAAGGCAGGGCGGACACGTCCAAACCCAAAGCCACCCTCCGCTCACACCGCTGACCACCCCCTTTTTGGAGGGGCCTGTAAATTGTTAATCTTTCACCACATGAACCCACCCCGGCCCCCTGGCTGCATGTCTGTGTCTTTTTTGAAGGCGGGGGGTGGGCAATAGCTGCAGAATAGAGAGACAAGAAAAAGAAAGAATGGAATAAAGGACAGACTAAGAGTAGGCAGATGGGCGACTTCACAGTCCATTTATCAGGCCCAATGCTCTGGCCACGCCCCCCCCCTGCTCCCCACATCCTAAAGCCCCGTGTAATTTGGTAATAATTTTTATTATCATATAATGACTCTACAAAGCCCTCAGCCATTCATCGCGGCATTTCAGCCCCCACAGCTGCTCCTTTCACCGTCCATAATGCTCGTGTTTTATTGCTAAAGGTACGTCGGTTGTTTCTGGAGGGTCATACGGAGGTTACCTCACGGCTGGGGAATCTGCAATTGAGGGGCATCTCTCCGCACCCGTCTAATCACCTGTCCTTCAGGTGCCCCGCCCACCCCCCCCCGCTCCCATCAGGCCGATGACTGAGCCCTTGGTCCAGTCACTGAACTCTTGACCATCCCCTTCACTCTGCTTCTGGCTCCAGCTAAGTATCTACAGATGGCTGATGCCACTGAACCAAAGTTTTAACCAACATCTCTATCTTGGTGCCAGAAGGGGGCGCAGCATGAGATGCCAGCAAAGGGCAAAAGGCATCCTCCCCAAGGGAGAAAACACGCCGGTGATGTAATAATGACATGAAATGATACACAGAGATGAGAGCCTGTAGGTCTGTAATTACACAATCTATCAAGAGTCAGCTTTAATTATCAGATGCTGAATGGCGTTTTGGGGATTAGAGCCACAAGCCTTCTGGAAAGGTGCCGATGGACATCAAAGCCCGAGTGTCCGATCTGGACAACATGGCCCTGGAACCGACAAAGGCGCGTTACCGTTCAGACCTGCTGTCCCATGGTCGCTGTTAGCAGAAGGAGCCTCTCTGAATCGCATTCTGTGGCCGCGGCTTTGCTTTGGAGGAACTTTCTCAGCTCGTTAGCGAATCGAGTTCCTTTTGTTTTTAATTCACCGGAAGGACCTCAGCGTCCAATATAAAGGCAAGGTGGGAAAAAAGGAAGTATGTTCCGGAAAGTACATCGCTAAATATCCCAACCTCATTAGAGCACAAAGAGTGCTGTATGAAAGCGGAAGAACTATTTAATTAAATTTTAAGTTAGATTTTAAAATAGCTGCAGCAACTCCTACAGGCTGGATCGGGTGCCCAAGTCAGCTCTTCGGTGTGAATGTGACAGCCCCTTTAATTGAATTGAATAAAAATGCAGGCAGGACCAAATTCACCCCTGGCGTTACGGCGACCGCCGCTTTTCTTGGTTGGGCAAAAATGAACCCCACCCCCCCTTTTTAAGCATACCAGGAAGCCTTAGCATCGTGTGAGGTCACGTGTGTTTCTTTTTCCGACGTCCTCCAGTCCTCTGACAGCCTCCTCACAAATGACCCTTGGCTTAAAGAAAAGCCCATTACGTGCAGAGAGAAGACAAAAGGCCATTACGAGTGTAAACTCATTATCTTTCAGCATACGGGCTTCGGGAAGGGGGGGGGGGGTTCGCTACAATCTAATCATTTCTCTCCCCCCTGATGAAAGTAACAGAGAATCCGTCGGCTAGGCACCAACCTCAGTGTTAGACAAGGACTAATTGTTTCCTGTCCTGCTTCGTTTTAGTGGGCTCCTTAACGGCATGCAGCCCTCTCCAGTCTGGGGCAGCATGGCTTCTACCTTTCACCACCCTACGGGGAGTTGGGCTGGAGTAGAGGGGGGACTGTTGTTAGGGCAGGGTGAAGTATGGTAACACTCCATTTACACAGGTCATCAGGCGGTGGGGGGCGGGGGCTCTGTGTGTGAAGATAGTGATGGGTCACAGAGGGGATGGGGGGGGGGTATCAAACAAAGAAGGGGTCTTTTTCTCCCCGGAGCGTTTAAGGGGTCTTAATGTTCTTGGGATGTTCTAACCGTACAGCCCTGAAATTCGCCCGTAGGTGGGTTTGGGTGCTTTCCAGGTCCTGGGTCACGTCTGCCACCGAGTTGGCTAACGAGCTTCTCCGGAGCCGGCGAGGCCTTGGGGGGGCTTCTGAGCTGGCTCAGGGGGGGCCTGGCAGAGGTGCTGCAGTGCATGCGGGGTCAAACCCATTTGCGAGCGGGCCCTCTGCGAGGCGCATTGCGGCTGCCACTCTGTTTACTTCGGCCTGACATTAAGGGCACGTGTATGGAGGCAGGAGTGAAGGGCAGAGGCTTGGGGGGTGAGGAGTCACGGAAACCGCTGGAATAACACAGCCCAGCGAAGACCGCGGTTATCTCGCCATACGGGGAAGTGACCGAGCCTCTGGTCGGTCAAACTAACGCGTATAAATGAAGGAGAAGCAGTTATGATGGACTAACTTGTCTCTGTGATGGTCTCCAGAGCCGCGCGGGGACTGTGCAGCTCACACCAATTGCGATCGCTCCGCGGCTCACAAACCAGATCTGTTGAATGCCAGTGATCCCCCTCCAGAAAGCAGAGGCAGCCTCGTTTGAATTCCCAATGAAAAAACCCCTGGTGCTCGTCTGGAACCCCACAGAGCAACTTTAGCTGCAAGCCAGGATCAGAACAACAGGCTAAGGAGCACCAACTTCATAACCTTAATGGCACCTGACAAAAACATCAGAAGTTCTCAGTAGCTTAAACTGTGGCATGTTCGGTCTAATCTTCTCACACTTGGCCTGCTTCATTTCCTGCCCCGTATTGCACCCTGACGAATACTTTGCCTGTAAACAACGTGTGTTTTTTATCCGTAATCTGGGTGCGTAGCCCGTGTCTCCGAAGGGTGTGTTTTCCTGTCCAACCTGGTCTACCTCTACAATCTTTCTGTCAGGATGCATTGACTATCTGTCACCTTCTCACCTTTCAGCCATCGCGAAACTGAGGACGGCCTCGTTAGCTGAGTGTGCTTCGCGATCAAAGGCGAGCTCTCGGGCATCTGTGTCTTCGTTAGAGCCAAGAGTGGGGCGACTGCGCAGAAAAACAAAGCAGAAAATTAGGAACAGCAGGTCAGGGAAACTTCTGATCCCACTTGCGCGCTAAGGCTTGAAACCAGCCTGCGATGGCGAGTGCCAGGTGTGGGGAAAGTCCCAGGGCATGCTGGGAAAAAGGAAGTTAAAGTAGGAGACGTCTGGTGGAGAGGATGTTACATTATCCTGCCCTAAATGTAGTATTAATCCAGCTGTTGGTTCAAGTCAGTGTCATATTTTTATAAAAATTACTTTTCTTCGTTGCTGATTTCATACCAGAAATGTATGTTGTATTCACACCTACTGGATGCTAATTTGCACTTAATCTGAAATGTATGGCTCACTTGAGCAAGCACAAATATGTCTGTAATTAACCGGGATTACTCTACGGCTTAAAAATGGAAGGCCTCCTCTTCAAGTCGCCGGGGCTTTCTTAAGCCGGTTTTGTAGAGGTAAAATTAAAAGGAGTCAGGGGACTGAAATGCTGCCGCCCAGCCCTGCCTAGATCCGATCCGGCATCCTCCAGCAGCCCCCATGATGGATCGGTTACTCCGACTGACTCTGATGCCTTGTTAAGAGCAGTCTCTCTCTGTCAGATCCGCAAGCCAAATCGCTTTCATTTCTGTCCATTACGCACAGCTCGCCCCTTCATCTTTTTAAATCTGCAGTATATGAAATCCTCTCCCCCACATCCCCCCCCACCCCCGCCATCCAAAACCCGTTATGTTTTCCTGACATCCAGGCTGTCGGCTCCAGTTCTCGTGAGGACAACCCCGAGCGGGGCTGCCTCGCCGTGATTTCAGGTGCTCAATCACCGGCCGGATCCCACCGAGGCCTTGTGCCCTCGCGTGTCTAAACGCGGGAGGGGTGCGTCGAGATGCCCCGCCCCAGACGAAGAGTGATGGTCACGTGACAAGGAGCAGTTAAAAACAAAAAGAACACAAAAACAGGCGCATCACTCGGACCTGCTGTCAGCGCTTTGCAGCGGGAATAATTGTCCTCACATTGCTTGAGGTGCTAAACAAGTCCAACTAGAATAGAAATAAACACATTTTTAGACAGGCCAATTAAACAAAGTCTCATTTTTAAACTATACACAAAACAACTACAAAATGTAACGACACGGTTCCTCCCAAGGCTGTAGTTTAATTAAGGGAGGGGCCTGAAGCCAGAGATGCTCTTGTGCTTCAGATTGCAGGTCACAAAGGTTCATAAGCGGAGCTGAAAACACATCCCGCGTACCTTTGGTCCTTGCCCTAAGCACAACAGTCGAGAAAGAACGTTTAAAATGTCAAAAAAAAACACACACACACACATCAGAAACCTCACCTTAAGAGCATCTTGAACTCTGCTCACCTTTCTTGTAAGCCCGGGCAAACACGATCGGGATTACCTCGAGACAGTTTCTGTCTGTGCCCCTTTGTCCCCCTCCCACCGCGTGTTTGTTGTCCTGTGCTTTGGCCCTCTGGCTAACCCCCCCCGGGATCCCCAGGGCGCCCCAGCCTTGGCCACCCCAGCCGGGCCTCACTGGAGTCAGCCTGCTTTATCTCAGCTCTCCGTTAGCGTCAGCCCTTCTTCGGTAGTGCCGGTGTTTATAGACAGATGACAACACCTGTCCTCGGCTTCCTGGACCTGACGAGAAATGTCCCCGTGACCTCTGGTCACTACATGGGGTTGAGCGAGAGGGCAGGCACAAGATGTAGTTCCTAGGCCAGCCCTCCTGTATATTTTTACTCACCAATTCAGCAATTTATCCTCCTGCTAAGGGGCACAAGGAGCAAACCAACACAAATCAGCCTCAGTGTGGCAGAACATTGTTGATGTCTTCGTCCAACCCAAACAAATCTGGCACAGGTCCAGGACCAGCTCAGGGCAGTTTTCTGGTACCCCCAGTCCCCCAATAATCCCAACCCTACACATCCTCATCTATCATTCTTGACCTTCCTAAGGACAAACACATTTACATTTCCCCATGAAAAATATAGACTGGAATGTCCTCCGCTGGGGTCAAAATTATTACCTTTCCCTTCGGTAAAAGCAGGACCTCTTTACTGTCTCCTCCCTGAAAGGCTGGGACTCAATCCACTAATGAGGCCAGAGTAGTGAAAATGTTCAGGGGCGGTCAGCCGACTAACTGGCAGAGGACCGAGTTCCAGAGAACAACCAAATCCCAGTGCCAGCCATGCCCAGAGGATGGCGCTATTCTTTGTCTTAGATCGTGGC
>JAODKL010000009.1:11250655-11260917 GCA_026780765.1 Petrocephalus schoutedeni
AAAGAAAAAACAGTGAGTGGGGTAGGTGTGTGGGGGGGTGGCTTTCTGGGGTAGGGTGAGGCGTATGGTGCTTGTAACATCAAGGTGACGGAGAGGCTTCCCCAAATAACAGGTGCCCCCCCCCCCACTCCCAGCCCCCCAGGGATATTCTGACATCTTCAGACTTGCATCAATTATGTGGGACATAAAGTGGACAGGGCGCTGAGGTCATGCCACATGAAGAGGAAAAACTTTGGGAGAGGCAAAGCCGGGCCAGCCGAAAGAGAGACTAATGATATCCTCAGCCAATGGGGATGGGAGGCTTGGTCTTCTCTGACCAATGAGGACAGGAGGTTTGGGCTTCCCCAACCAATGGGGACGGAAGGTCGGGGCTTCCCTGAAGAACCGCTGCCGCGCTTAGGAACATCGCTGCCTGCCACCCGTAAGCCCTGGGCTGTTGTCTCTGGGGCAGGCTGTAATCCAACTTCAGTCCTACTGCTGGTCACATGGCGGTGAGGCAACAGGGGGAGAACAAGGGCAGCCAAGGGGGTGGCTTTTAAGGCAAGAAAAGCAAAATAGATGTTACATTAGATTCAGCTTATTGTCATTATGCTGAGTATGGGCAGTTAGCATCTAACCAGGTGCAAATAAATGATAGACAGATGCAGTAAATACAGTAAATTATGATTGTCTGCAAAATTAATGATGACGTAGTTCAGTACTGTGTCTCTATCAGGGAATCCTTGGGTACCACCAGTTTTGTGCTGAACGGGGTACAATGCCTGCATCATGAGGGAGCTTCAGTTACGGCACTCCGGCCATGTGGCGCGATTCCCTGGGGGTGATCCTCATGGCTGGGGGCTCAAGAGGCTGGAGCAGGCCAAGGGGACGCCCACGTAACACCTGACTGCGGTAAATACACAGTTGTTTCCGGAAGGTGGGTCTGGACCTGGCGGCCAACTGGGATCCCGATTTTTTCTCATCATGGGGTGGGTGCAGCAACACGCTGTACCAGTGCATGCTCTCCAACCCGGCCTGCAGCCCAGCATATAAGGTGCACACTTGAAGTGAATTATAAGAAATATGGCACTACAAACATTTACAAGGCTGTATTTTGGCACATTTGACCTAATCTCCACTAACTACATGCGTTCAAACTGTTCCTCTCCCACAGTTTCATGAAGACTAACAGATATGTTCAATTCAATTTATTTTTATATAGTGCCTTTCACAACAGTCAGCCTAAGGCACTTGAAAATAAAATGTGGTGATCATTTATGCAAAACATGAAGCAAGCAAAAAGGGAAGAAAGAATGGCAGAGGGTATCTTAATTGGTACAAACTTATATCTTAGTGTAAATGGGCTCTCTAAGTGATTCTACTGCACTAACACAGCGGAGGCCTATTGTAGATTTAACAATGCTATTTTATTCCACTTAAACAAACACACACACTGTTGACCAAGCATGTCTTTTCCAGATGTCACAATTAGCTGCGGAGAGAGCTGGGAGATGCTCTGATGCATTGCTATGACTGCTCATACGTTTTCATTGCCAGCCGTTCCCTCGCGAAGGCCCATTTTCGATTAGCAATAAAAGCTATTGATTACAGCTCATTCCAGGCCGGGCGAGGCTTCCTGTATTGGAAGAATGCCAGTAAAGAAACTTTCTCTCTTTTTTTTTCCCCGAGAACATGCATGCTCTGCTTAATTATCCATTTCGTTAAAATACGTTAAATAAGTAATGAACTGGCATCAATCTACTAGGACAGATCACCGTTTTGTGGGAGGTCTCCATGGTTACAGGAGTGGCACTCTGCATCTCGTAATAAAAACAAAGGCATAGATAACCCAAATTTGCAATGGGGCAAAGAAAAAAGCAAAAAACAAAACAAAACGAAAAAAAAATAATAATAATAGTCACATCCAACCAGTGAGATGAAACAGACCCTAACCCTTGCAATATTTAGACAGGCGATGTGTTCTCTGGGAGCTCTCAAGCTGCCATTGAGGAGGCACAGTGCGCAACGTAATCGCAGAGGGTCACTTCAGAGAAATACTGAGGGTCAAAAGAGTAAAACTATTTTTTCTCCCCTTCCAGTGCCCCCCCCCCCCCCACACACACACACAGACACACACACACACACCCCCGTCCATTGTCGGCCGAGTTAAATAGAGTTTGCGCTCCGGTGCACAACTGCAATGCTAAACAACTGTTCTATGAAGCGCCCTTTTGTGACTCAGCTACAAAGGGTTATTTAGCTCACTGAAGACCACGCTGCTGTATAGTCCCACTTGTGTGCAACTTCACTACACATTAACACAAACAAAAGCTTCCGCCTTTAAATTGTAACCATGCGATGGGGTTATGTATGTGACCCTGTCCTCCTCCCTGACACCGCCCCCACCCACCCCCCACCCCCTGCCCTTTCCAGAGTGCTTTGTGGAGCACCACTTGACATGAGACACAAGTATCAGCGTCGGCCCGGAGGGGAGAGGCACGATGCAGAACGTTCTGGGAGAGGCGTGCGAGAGACCTCCAGCGGCTGCCGGTGCCCACAGGACAGCCCTCGAGCCTCACTTGCCGGGCTCCGTTGTCACGGCACCAAAGATAACATCCCTCTGTTTTTT
Organism: Petrocephalus schoutedeni; assembly: GCA_026780765.1. Lineage (NCBI taxonomy): Eukaryota > Metazoa > Chordata > Actinopteri > Osteoglossiformes > Mormyridae > Petrocephalus > Petrocephalus schoutedeni. Next base: position 11,253,264 of record JAODKL010000009.1, read on the forward strand.
TTTTTTTTGCNNNCCCCCCCCCAACCCCCAACCCAGCCACCTCCAGCCCGTCCTTCTCAGAGCCATCAGCATCATCATCCCAGCCACCTGGGGGATCACCCGGGAAGGACGTCTGTGATGCCACAAGCCATGAAGAGATGCGTCCCTACAGCTCGAACATAAATAAAGAAGTAATTTATTAGATTAAACATGACCCTCTTATTACACACAAACGAGGATTAATGAGCACGACATCGGGGCATTCCCTGAAGACGCTCGCCCCCAAGATGCAGGACCGCCCTTAATTATTTTGTCCTGAATCTCATCCTGAGAAACTTTTCTTGCCGTGAAAAAAGTTTTGTCAAAGGATAAACCCTCTCTGTTTTTTCTTGTCGAATCCTCTTCTTCAGTGAACAGAATATATAGAATATATACATTCACCGGCCACTTTATTATGCTGTAGCCCATCTGCCTCAAGGTTCGACGTGTTGTGCGTTCAGAGATGCTCTTCTGCATACCTTGTTACTGTTACTGTTGCCTTTCTATCAGCTCGAACCATTCTGGCCATTCTCCTCTGACCTCTGGCATCAACAAGGCATTTTCGCCCACAGAACTGCTGCTCACTGGATGTTTTCCCTTTTTCAGACCATTCTCTGTAAACCCTAGAGATGGTTGTGCATGACAATCCCAGAAGATCAGCAGTTTCTGCAATACTCAGACCAGCCCGTCTGGCACAGTTCTTGCCCATTCTGAAGCTCGGTTTGAACTGCAGCAGTTCGTCTTGAGCATGTCAACATGCCTAAATGCATCTAGTTGCCACCATGTTATTGGCTGATCAGTAATTTGCGCTAACAAGCAGTTGGACAAGTGTGCCTAATAAAGTGGCCGGTGAGTGTATATGTATGTATTATGTATGTATGCTTGTATATGCTTGTGTATATACATATACAGATAGTCCCTGAGTTACGATGGTTCGACTTGCGATTTTCCGATCTTACGATGATGACAGCGATACGACAAAATTGTAAAAATGTCGTAAGTTTCGCACGGCAGACAAACATAGCAGCATACGCGGTACGATACGTTGGGACGCTGCCAGGATGTACGCGGCCCCCGCCTTGTGAGATGCAAACATAGCGGCATACGCGGTACGATACGTTGGGATGTACGCGGCCCCCGCCTTGTGAGATGCAAACATAGCGGCATACGCGGTACGATACGTTGGGATGTACGCGGCCCCCGCCTTGTGAGATGCCTCACTCTCGCCAGCCATTGACAGAGTTCAGTTGTTTCAGTGTTATAGCTCATATTTTTTCTGTGTTTCCGGTATTTCAATGCCCGTCGATATTTTCAAGTATCGATGGGGTCATTGAAACGCATCTCCATCATAAGTCAGGGACTACCTGTATGTGTGTATATATATATCTCATGAGGAACCAGAACACGCAGGGCACTAGTGGGGAATGTCTACAGCCTCCCCCTCAATAAAAGGTCTTCGATTACATGTTCTGCTGGGCAACGAAGAAACAAAAAGTTTTGCAGTCGTAAGTCTCTCCAACTTTTTGTATGATACATACGATGACTCACACAAAGGTCACCGTTGTCCTAAGCACCAAACAGCTGGAGCGACCAAACATCTCCTGCTCCTGTACTTCTGAGACGTCACGCGCATCAGCGAGGTCCAGGCTGCGGATGGTGAGCGCCTGTCCCAAGACTGACCCAGCGTCCTCTCCTGCTGACGGGGATGTGCGGACGCGGCTCTGAGCAGCAACGCAGGTGTCATTGTCATCAGCACAGAGCTATTTCTGCTGCTCCTTTTCCAAGAACCATCCGCTGCCTTTTTGACAGATAACATTGTTAAGGCTATAAAAATCATTTCAGTGCTGCAGACAGACATTTAGAGATGTCCTCCATCATCCTCACAGAGAATGCCCTTATCTTAAAAAAGCCATCCATCCAGAACGGCCATGTAAAAGTCCTACAATGAGCCAGTGGAAACACATTATACAGGACCACGTATTAAACTGAATTTAATGTTATGTAGGGCTCTTCCATGAATGTCTGAAATAACTAATAATTAGCACATTAGGGGTGTGTAGTTCATGATGCAGGGAGGAGTGCACATCCTTCCATTTCCATCTTCCATCTCCAACCACTGAACCACCGTGGGGAGGGTCAGCAGCTTTACATTCTTCAGTGTGCAAATCACAGAGGACATCACATGGACAGCACACATCACAGAGGATATCACATGGACAGCGCACATCACAGAGGACATCACATGGACAACGCACATCACAGAGGACATCACATGGGCAGTGCACATCACAGAGGATATCACATGGGCAGTGCACATCACAGAGGACATCACATGGGCAGTGCACATCACAGAGGACATCACATGGACAGCGCACATCACAGAGGACATCACATGGACAGTGCACATCACAGAGGACATCACATGGGCAGTGCACATCACAGAGGACATCACATGGGCAGTGCACATCACAGAGGACATCACATGGGCAGCGCACATCACAGAGGACATCACATGGACAGCACACATCACAGAGGATATTACATGGACAGCGCACATCACAGAGGACAACACATGGACAGCGCACATCACAGAGGACATCACAGAGGACATCACATAGACAGCGCACATCACAGAGGACATCACATGGACAGCACACATCACAGAGGATATCACATGGGCAGTGCACATCACAGAGGACATCACATGGACAGTGCACATCACAGAGGACATCACATTACACTAAACTGTTCTGTGGTGCACCTACAGGCTGTCTGTCTGCGCTATGGTGTATTGTTTCATATTGTATTGTATTGCATTGTGTATTATGCTCTGTCTGTGCATATGTAGAGTGTATACTGTTATGCAGTTTTATGTCCAGTTTGTATTTATTTAATACAGACTCATGACCCAAGACTTTCACTCGCTAGTTCAATTGTTCTAGAGACAATAAAAGTGAATTAATTTAATTTGACTGTTAATATACTACAAAATGTAACATATTAAGTGGAATTTGGGTACTAGGGGTAAAGGATGTCATTGCTGAGACTGGGGTTAAGCCCATAGGAACGAGAGTCCCCTTAAAGATAGGAACACATGGACTGTGTGATTGATATGAATTCCCAACACCTCTTGTCAGCTTATCCACAGCACTCTCTTTTACTCACTTCCTATTGCACCACCCCCCCACGGTGGGAAGTGGGTTGAGGGGATCATGGATTGCTCAGAAGAATGAAGCAGATGAAAGCGCAGCTCAGGTAAACGCCAAGCTGACTTTACCCACCTCTTTCAGGCCCCAAAAGCAATGACGCCTCTGTTCTTTAAAAGCAAGACGAAAGATATTTAAATAATAAAAAAAAATCACTGACGCGTCTTTAGAGAACAAGGTCTTAGAAACCTCTTTGGAACCGTCAGAACATATATTTTTGGTGTTTTCTGGCACTTGGTGTCTGTGTTAAAAAAAAAAAAACTAAACGCAGGGAAGAGCAAAGACTGAATATTTTGACAGTACCCCAGCATGCCCCTGTACCACATTCCCATTCTTGCCTGGGGACGGCATCCATATAAGCACAGTTAAATCGCCACCCAGAATCGCCAGGTTTGCCCACCCCCTCATAAGTCCAACACCTCGTCCGAAGTCCCTTAGCACTGCTGGTTTCCCTTCTTCTCCAGGATTTTCCACAGTCATTGTGACCTCAACACTCTTGGTGGCCTCTTCCAGCTCACTTTCTAAAATTGGACTTAGCATCCTGTTTCGAGAAGACGACAGGGGTGATTGATGGACGAGGGATATGAAAGTGGCCCTTCTCGGGCGAGTAGGTGGAAGCTCCCCATCTGATCTCTGTCTATCATTTCGATGTTCTCTTGAGAAAGTGAAACCCCCGTCTTTTGCCAGGGCATAGCGAGAGGTACAGTACAGATCGCACACGCACCGCCGACCTCTGCAGCCCACGTCTCTGTCCTGCTCCGAAACTCCGACAGGCCTGAAAGAAAGCAATGTGAAAAGTACACCCGATAATGACTGGTGTCAGCAGAAAGGGGGCGTGTTGGGGCGGGGATGGGGTAGGCTCTTTGATGGAAATGAGTGGCTGGTAAGGAATGCCTCTCACATGCTTAGGTCAGGGCTGTAACCACCCACCCCAGAGGCTACGATTAGCCTGGCCAGTGATTAATCTAAACCATCCTTGAATTCCTCTTTAACACTTTAATGGGTACTATCTACTATCTAACTGATTACTGGGAGGGGTGGGGGGGGGGGGGTGGCAACGAGAAAAGATGGATGAATGAATGAATGAATGAATGAATGAATGAATGAATTTGCGAGAAGTAAAGTTATTCCTCACTGTAAGGTCCTCGCGTGTTTCGGGGTAAGCGCACTTCAAAGACGGGCGATTCGGAAACCGCGATTCTCCCAACGTCGCCGTTCGAAAACAAACAACATGGAATCCCCAGCCCGGCTGTAGATGACGCCACGCCACAGACAAACAACCAGCTATTATCAGCCTAATTGTACTGATAGATATTTGTGCAGAAACGCCGCAAGAGGAGCCGACTGCGACCTGGCCGATTCAGAGCATTTTCCATGTGTAATTAAAAGCATTGCTGTTGTGTCATTTTGTTTAAGCGCTCATTTGTAGCTGCTAATAACACACACAGCCTGCTTTGCTAGCAGTGCTGCATACGTGACTTTTAGTCCCACTGATTTCATTTCCATGAAGTAATGTTTCTTTTATTTGGGGGAGGCTGCAGACCTAATGTATGTTTTCAGGGATCCAGCTATTTTAGCTTATTAAAAACAATAAACAGAGACCTTTATAATACTACTACTACTACTTCTAATAATAATAATAATTATTACTATTATTATTATTATTATTAGAAGTAGTAGTAGTAGTTGTAGTAGTATTAGTCGTAGCAGTAATAGCAATTTTGTTGTTGTTGATCATAATATTATCATTTAATTTAATTTCATTGCAAATTATTTCTCTTATTGTTCATAAGGGTTATTGAGTTAGAACAAATAAATCACTGTAAGTAGCATACGTAAGTCCACCACAGCCCCCCCCCCCCCATGGGAGATTGCACAGCTGGGAGGGACAGGTTCAGTGCTGAGCAAAGTGCTTAAACAGCCTCAGTTTGCATTGTACACCAAAGACCTGTAATAATGACATTAATAATATCAGTGAGCCACCTTGCAAAAAGCACCCGTGGTGAAGTGGGCAGAAAGAGCCGCGCGGTGTATAGGGGGAGTACAGGGGCCCGTAAGTGGGGTGGGGCTGGGGGGCATTGGGACAGCGACCTGGCCAGCACCGCACCAAAGAGTTAAGGTGGGCGGAGCCTCTTCCCACTGCACCTTCCCCCCACCCCCCCGGTTTCCCCCGTTGTCACGGAATATATCCTCAGTTGAATTCCCATTCAATACCTCTGTCTTAAGGTACAAAGCTTCAGCCCGCGGTGGCATTAGGGCACATAAGGACCCCTTTCTTTTGCAGGCCGCTGTATCGGTGCGTGACATACTCTAAAGGGGTTTAAGTATTTACCCAGAACAGTATCAGGCGCCCCCGAAAAAAATCTGCTTATCCTGTTGAATAAGCACTTCAAAGGGAATTGCAGATACCTTCGCCCGAGACTCCGGCTACATCCCTCCTTCCCTTTCAGCTCATGCTTCCCACTAACAGCTTCTTAATGTAAAATGTATTATCGGCAGTATGGTGCCTCTTTAAATGCATAATAACCATAATCTCGGGCTAATTTCTATCTTAGCAGCCAAGCTAGCGCGAAGCGGGAGGTTAGCATTCAGCACTAATAATTACCCGCACACTTAAACCTGTCATTCCTGGCTCCCAATACTCAGAAGGAGTTTTGGCATCGAGGGCTTTCCATAGCATAGAGTGACAATGCGGGCTATGGCACGAGCTGCCTCTGAAACGTGCATTCATGCAAACGCACGTGCGCATAGCTACACACAAACCTACGTTGCTTCCAAACTGTTGCCCACCTTCCCTTTCAGACATGCTCTGCTTCATGTCAAGTGCTCATAACATCAGTCTTATTACTCTCATTTCATGCTTAAAGCCCAATTAGTAATAGTGTTATTAGTGTCAACTCATACTTACAAGACATTATATTATCAGTTCACACAACACTCCTACTAATATTAGTATAGTTATTAGCATTATACTAACAGTCCAATCTGATATTAATATGATCAGTTAAAAAATTCCTCATCATACTGGTGTTATTGCTATTTTTTCAAAGGTACAGTATTAGTGTTATTAGTATCATTTTTACTCACAAGGCTGGTCACCTTATTAGTATCAGTTCACACTACACTCCTCATCATATTCCTGTCACTAGTACTAACATTCTTTGTCGTGTTTGTATTATTTGTTTATTAGCACAGTTCCACGTTTGCATTCATAGCAGGGATAAAGCACAGTAACAAAATAATAGGATGTATTATTATCATACAATGCAAAAAAGAAGAAAATGTACCAAAATACTCGCCTCTTATTATTTCTCCAAGTCCATTTTCCCTTCTATTCCCATTTTCATATAAAATGTGGCCCAACAATATTCACAATGCAATGATCAATAAAGAGCCTTAACGTCTGTGATGTCACACGCACACACGGAATGAGCTGAGAGGCATCGCGCCCTGGCGGGGGGTGCTGTATACAGCGCACTCCCAAACTCCAATGAAACTGATACACTTTAATAATCACATTCTTGGCTTTGGCCCCACTGAAGTCAATAAAGGTTATTAAGGGCAATTGCTGTCTAAATACATTATGGACAGAGTAAACTGTCTGTCAGGGAGCAGCCATTTCATCGCCCATATGATAATTCATTCCCTGTCCTGGGGATTTTCAGGTCCCACCTCTGTCTGCACTCTGCCATACAAAACCAGATTGGATTTGCTTAACCTTTTGGGGGGCTTCGATCAAAGCGGCTCCCAGTGCAATAACATTTAAATTGCCCTGTCCCCCACCCCGGCTCAGCCAACCACTCCTCGCCCCACCCCATCTCCTCAGTCCCGGGTCGGGTCAATAACCTAATCAGTTATCGATGGCGGCCTCATCAGCCGGCATGTGATGATGCACTGTGGTCGGTGAGCACCCGGGATAGTTTTAGGAGGTCGGCACTCAGGCGGCGGACGGCCAGGACGGCCAGCGCCATTTCACGGGAGGCCGTCCACGTTCCCCGATTTAGCTGTGACCAAAGAATGCGGAGTGCACGGCCACAGCGTGCCGTCGCTGTGCGGCACGGGTAACGAACCGCGTTCTCCTGTGTCTTTCGTCGGCATTGAAGTGTACGAGTATATCTGCACGCCTCTCGGTGGCCGTGCCCGTGCATTAATTTCGTGGGGAGCATTGAAAGGACTCTCAGCTTTTTTTTTTTTTCCATGCGGCGTGTCCTCCTGTCAGGTGGGGGGAGCTGTTTGCATCCTATTATTTCCGAAGTCCTGACGCGAGCGGCCAGGAAAGTGACAAATTAAGGAGGGGCTGAAAAGCCGAGGACGGGCCGGCAAATCAATTAAAGTCACAGGGAGTGCATGCCTTGGAAGCATCGGGCGCGGAAAAGATACGCGGAGACGCCCTCACCCTCCCCAATGGCGATAAAGCGCCAGGAAGAACG
>JAODKL010000009.1:11270153-11288850 GCA_026780765.1 Petrocephalus schoutedeni
ACATGTGTTCATTCATAGTTTTGATGCCTTCAGTGAGAATCTACCAATGGTCATGAAAATAAAGAAAACACATTGAAGGAGAAGGTGTGTCGAAACTTTTGGCCTGTACTTTTGGCCTGTACTGTATTTCGACCATGAGGCGGAGACAACCGTGTAGTGGGTGGGGTGGGGGGGGGGTGTATTTGGGGGTGTAGTGTTTGAGGTGCCCGGGCACACCTGAGAGGTGGCAGAGTGCGGGCTGGTGTGAGGCAGAAGTTCCGGAGCTGAGCTCGGTAAGCTCCAGCAGAAATGAAGCACTGCGTATGCGGCACCGTCCGTCCAAGCTGGTCACCTGTCGGCTTTTGTTTACAGCTCCCCGAGACGGCAGACATCACTCCCAAGCTGGGCGCAAGCGACTACCATCACATTTACAGTACGGGTTGCAAGGCAAATGTGAGAGGAGGATGGCTGTCCGTCACCTGGCATCTCAAGAACAGGCCTAACAGAGACACCCCCTTCCTGTGTGAATAGAACTTCAGGGCAAAACCGCAAAAAACTAAGGTGGAAGGAGACAAGGAAGCAGCGAAGCTTCACTCCGCAGCGAGTGACGCATGTGAGATCAATTTCGCATCTGATCGGGAGAGGGTCCGGGGGGGGGGGGGTGCTTGGAGAGGTCCATCGACCCCCCCCCCCCCGAAGCACACATAAAACACACCAGCTCAGAAAGGGCGCACCAAATGCTAGAGCATGGAGAATGAAGGTCCCCAGGGGAGCAGGCATCTGCTGGAGGCATCAGCCTAGGAATCTGATTTATTCCCCATGTCCACCACGCATCCACGGCTCACCCGGGCCCCCCTTCCCGAGACAGGACGCCTTCAGACCAACGTCCCGCTACTTAGCGGCCTTTTCCCCAAGCCGGCGGTGCACACACAGGAGAATGGAGAGGCCTGGCAGTAAATCCACCCCAACCCCCCCACAAACACATGTGCTGTCCTTAGGGGAAGAATAATACCTGTTTGACAAGCCTGATGACAAGGTCTTCTTCAGCTTGCTTGTGTGTGTGGACTCAAATGCATCCATATTAGGGTACAAACACATACCTTGGCAGGGTAAATTTTTCTGTTTAATGTGCAATGGGGCAATACACTAATGGGTTAAAAACTCTAAAACCTTTGCAGAACATAAAAAAAAAATCTGCAAAGTGTGGTTTGATCAGTGGACGTTGGGGGACAATGCACAGCCCTGGAATTTTTGGTTTATCTATGTCTGTAATAACTATCAATTATTAAATTGTATCCATATAATGCGCAATGGGGCAATGCATGAATGGGATAATACCTCTAAATAATAGTGGTCTCTCCTGAATAATAGCTACAGTGATTTTTGCTTAGCAACCATTTTGCTTAATGACCTGGGGTGCATTTCCTAAAAGCATAGTTGCTAACTACATTAGCAACTGACATAGTTGGAACCATGCAACTGTTTGGGTCTAACTATGTACACGCAGTAATCAGGTTATTAAAATCACATGCGAGCACCATTTTATTCTCAATAAACTGATTATTGAGTGCATGTACACACAGTCATAATCAGCTAAAAAAATAACATAGATCCCACTACTTTGTGACTCGGGAAACAGTCTCGTTTCATTGTGAGAGGATTTGTATTGTTTTTTCTTTTGCGTGTCTTTTCAAGATTTCCACATGTGTCAATTGCAACGCGTCTGTTAATTTGTCATGCGTTTTCAGAATCTGTACGTGTTTGAATTTGACACTTACGGGCCACCCTGAATCATTGTCAACATCTTTTATTATCAATCATCATTCTAACTTATCTAAACTGTTTTGGCAGTTAGCCAAGGTTTTTCCCTTCATCTCAATCAAAACATCTTGCCAGAGACACCTCTTGCCACGGACACGTTTGTCTGTTGTATCATTATCTTAGAACCCCTTGTGAATTCGGGTCTGATGTCAACACAAGGTTAAGCATTAATTCCATGGAGAAATGGTTCAGAGGGGCTCGAGGTGAGAAGGCCGCGGGCAAGGATATAGACCGAAGTCACCTCATTTTTAAAAACGGATATTAACTGATAATGAATGTTTAAATGCTCGGCGGTAACAAAAGCAGGAAGTCGTAACCCAGAGAGCGGAGGCCGGAGCCCTGCTGTGAAGGGCCGATGCAGGCAATGGAAAGACCAAATAATTAAAGCTCTGCTGATCAGCCAGTGAAGCCTCCTGCCAGTTCCTCTGCCCCCCCATGCAATGCACAGAGAAAACGAGGTTTCAGCCAAGCCCTGCTCAGCAAGATCAATACAAAACTCTTTGTCTCTTTTTAGTCTATTTCCACTAACTCGCTCCACTGAGCGGTCCACTCAGATAAATTGTAACTTAATTTTCCGCGATTGCTCTTTAAAAGCCGCAAATGACATTGCGCCCGGACGCTGGCGCGGCGTGCGGATTCCACGGGGACGGCCGCTTAGGCGGGAGATCGCTCCTCCGCGGTCTGGGGAGGCGTGCCGGGGGGAGGGAACTCGAGAGGACGACGGGGCACCCTCCCCAAAAGACACAAGGTGCAGGGAACATCGAGGCAGTGGAGGAAACGTTACTATGGGATGTTTTGTAGGGCGCTGTCGCGGCAACGTGAAACACTACGAGCAAAGATGCAGCGGGATTGTGGGTATGCAGGCACTTCGCGATCAGCCCCATACGTCTTGGACTGACCTGCCCGGGGTAAAAGGTTAACTGCGAGCAAGAAAACCTCAGTGAACCTTTAAAGTAGCTGTCCTCTCCTGTGTAGAGCATTTAATGAACAGGGGAAGATCAATCGCCCTGCTATGCTGAGAGGAGTTACCACCAGGTCTTAAAAGGTGGTCTGCCTGTTGTACCCTTAGAAACGTAATAAATTCAGAGCTATGTCACATGCTTCAATTGAAAAGACCCAACAAGCCACAGAATGAAGAGCTACGTTAAAATGGGATAAAAAGGTGTGGAATATCATCAGAAAACATTAAAACCGTACACTGTTTTCTACTCAGAGCTGTTGCAATTCTACAGTCTTCTCAGGAAATGATTAATGATTACATCTGTTTAAGGAGACATCACCTTCTTTAGTTCCTTGTGCAGGATTTCGTGGCTGGACTGAATCCTAATTCCTCTCTTAAAGTTGAAATTATTCCCCTGTCGTTTAGTGCTAGAGATGCAACTGAATCTGTATTCCACGCGACGCCCTTGACACCATTATGTATATAAATCGGGACATCAGAAGACAAGATGTTCCAAACATCCTTTAGTACGGGATCATTATCATGCAAAGCGGGGCAAAACACAGAGAGGTGAGAGAGGGCGGGCTGCATGATTACGTGTCCGCTTCCATCACTATCAGAGGGCAGAACAATGACTTTCCTGAATCACTGTATCCTTTTCAGACTGTAAACAGCTGATTAGATACAAGGCCATTTCAGCCCATCAGGAGAACATCGTGAGGACAAAAGGTGACGACTTTTTGCTTTTCCACAGAAGGCACGGCCAGAAACGCTCGCCGTTATCGCTGCATGTCCTAGAGGGCCACCGCGGTCATGGAAACGCGGCAGCTTGTGATTTCACAACCCTGCCCTGGCAGCAGGAGGGACCCTGGTGTGAGAGGACAGGGTCAGGGTGATGCACTAGAGCACTGATACTCAACTGGAGGGTCATGACCCTTTTTCACTGGGCCACAGACTATGTGGTCAAAACATTGCATGTAGGCATCGCGCTAATGCATTATGTTCTGTTTACTATTAATGCATTGTTTTTGTGAAATAAATTTGTCACAAAATGTGGGTCCTGAGGAGAAACCAGCTGAGAACTACTGCCCTAGAGGACTGATGGAAAGAATTTGCTTAAGGATTCCTATGTACATGTATCTGTCTGTAGTATCCGGGTTCTCTAGGTGAGTGTTTCTCAACCCAGCTCACAGGCCCCTGAAGTATTGCATTATGGGAAGGGCCACTCATCAGTATAAGGGGGGCAGAGACAGGAGATACTGACCAGATCTCCTGCAGGATGTACCGTCTCTGAATAGATCCTACTGCTTTTGAAAAGTAAAAGTAAACAATACTTTATTATTTACTTATTATATTACAGGAACGTGTATTTTGTTATTTTAATGTCACCTTTTCTTAAACAGTGATTTTCTCATACTAGCAAATCTTCTGAAATTTTTGCTGCAGATTTTTTTTTCAGCTTATGAGCAAAAAAAAAAGATTACAGCTTGCTGATGTCATAGGGCAGCCAGTGACATCATATCTGTTCTATATTCCTGTTCTACCCCAAATTCCTGTTCAAAGGAGACCAGCACAGACCCATTGTTTATTACCCTTCTCCACTTTTCGTGATTTTTTTTTGAGCTCCATTTGGGCACCTTGCAACCTTATAAAATACGCTTTGTGTTGTACTTTGTCCTTCTAATAAAACACAACCTGGCCGATGGATCAAAGTGCGTTTATTGGGGCGCATTCCTTTCGGACCTGTAAATCTCATAAAAAAAACAAGTAAAACTCTGATACCCAAATAAATTTTACACATGTACCTCTTCTCCGCTCTCGCATTCACACAGGTGCGTAAAAGTCTAACTCCTGCCCAACTGGGCGAGCGCCGGGGCGGGGAGGTGACCTATGACCTCCGTTGCGTTTAAAAAGAAAAATGCCTCTGCAGCACATCAGCGGGGCTTGCGGGTGATTTTACATCAGAGCTGAGATGTTTGAAGAAAGCACTCCCTATATATAACGGCCGACGTTTATGGGGCACGCCTCACATTTCCGAAGCTTGTGATGATGCCGGTGGTTTCGGACTGGAAGTTTCAGCCTTGAGAGCTCACTGTGCCAAAAATGTGCCAGACTAAATGTGTTGCTAATATTTGCCGACAACGCTTGTTTAAAGGTTATCTCAAATTTTCAAAAACATAAGGGGAGGAATTTTATAAAACAGACAACAAAAAGACAGCATGGTCTGGACTATTCAGACCCAGGAAACACCAGAGGAGTTTTTGGCCATTTTTTTCAGTCTGAAAGTTTAAGATGAGGCAACCATTGCAAAACTTACCGTTGCATATACAGAGACACGCACTAGAGCAAGACATGGTTTCGGCGATTTGACTCGGCCAGTAGGAAGATGAAATATTCATTATTATATAGGCCACAAAAGACAGAGACAAACAAAACAAGGAAAAAGAAAACAAAAAAAAAAATCAAAGGTCCCGGGAGCAAGGATGAAATCAGTAAAATATACAATATTCATGGGAAGTTTCTGCTCAAAAGCTGAACGGAGGAGAGAACAAAACAGACAAACTGACACTTTCTCATTGGCAGTGTCAAACGGCAGCTCCGGGCATTAAGGTATGCGGGGTGCGGTGGGGTGCTTGATGGGGGAGGGAGGGGGGCCGTACGTCAACCCCGCTTATCGGAGGCCCCTCATCCGCACGCCGGGGCTAACGTGGGCCATCGGGCGCTCGGCTGCCGACTCGCCGCTCGCGCTTCGCCGGCCTGTCGCGCTCATGTCAGAAACGTCAGGCGGAGCGCGGATTCTGCCAGAAAAAAGCAGGGTAGGGAGACAGAGGTGGAGAAAGAGAGAGAGAGAGAGAAGGCCGGACCTTCCGTGGCGGATGGACGCCATGAGAATGCTGGCAAAGTCTCTGCCTCTGGAGACGAAAGGCGCGCAAACAGGCCGGCTTGCTGAAACACACACACACCGACGTGCATAGTGGCTCTGCTGGAGCAGTCCTTCAGCAAGGCGTCCTTTCCCAAAGCCGTCTACTGTGGAGTCCAAAAGCCCATCGCCCGCCCTGTCTGCTCCCCCAGACCATCGTCTACCTACGAAGCTGTGTGGGAGAAGAGCCACCTTTCGGCATCTTTCACCTTGGTGACGGGCCCGGGGCAGTTATCCTGTTTTGTTTGCATGCTTACCGTGCCGCGTAATCAAATCAGCGCTTTTCATCTCAACTTTTATTTATTTATTTTTCTTTGTCAGGGAAATTACATCAAATTTGGCGCCAATCAAGACAATGATTTCCTCTGTGGCCTTTTGATCCTGGAGTCTTCAAAGCAGTTCTGTATTTCAGCACAGGCTGGTGTCTGTAAGGGCTGGAGATGGATCCAAGCACAGCTGGCCTGCAGACTGATATCACTGGGGGGGGGGGGGTACTCCTCCCATGGAAGGCCTCTTAGCTTCATGTCCAGGGCTGCCGAGGGGGGACTTGGAGTCCAAACTTGGGACTCAGTTTGTAACAGATCTCGTCTCTTTCAGTCCAAACCTGGTTGCCAAGGACCTGGCTTGTCTACCCAGACTGGCACGCAGGGTGGCAGGCAAGGGCGATGGATGTGTGGGTGACGGGGGGGGGGGGGGGGGGGGGGGGGTAGCCAGAGGGTTTGGAGGGACTAAGCTTCTTGTTTGGTGAGCAAATGCTTTGTATTTGCACTGCGGCCCTTTAAGCCTGACACAGTATTGCACATTTCGACGAGCAGCCAGGGAATCATCAGACGGGGGTCTGCTCATGCAGCAAACATCAGCAAACATCTGGAAGGTGACATTAATTAGATGGAGGACACCCCCCCCCCCCACTCCGCGGAAATGGCTCCATGGCTCCATGGCTACTGGAATGTTAGTGTTTGCATTTAGAAGAGATACATTTATTCTGTTTTTATGCATTTGTATGTCTGAAATGAGAATAAGATGAGATATGTGAAAAGATGCATTCCAATGTACCTGCACTCATACTCGCGCGAAGGGCAAATAAACCGTTATTTCCTTCTTCTTCATAGGAAAACTTCATTATTCTGGCTCAGTATATTTCTGGAAAGATATTAAAATGACATGGCACTGATTCTTATTAGCTGTTTAAAAATAGCCATTCAGGAAACATTTCAATAACATTTTCAGAACACTTTATTTGAAGTTATCTGACGCATTGTTTTATGAGTAAACCGAGCTTAATGTGTTCATTAAAATGTTATTATAGTATGTTATTAGAAAATTAGTGAGGTCCCGTATGGTGGCAGCTGAGCCCCTGCCCTGCTCCCTACCCAGCAGAGCAACCACACAGAAGACAAGCGGCCAATCGGAGACAGGGCCGAGCTGTGATATTTAGCCCCCGTGACCCTACATGACAAGGGCATTTAGCGGGAGGCTGAGGTTTCTGATGAGTGTGTGTTTGAATAATCACAGCCCCATTGAGAACTTTCTGGAACTTCGGGGGCCAAAGCCACTGTTGCCTTTTTTGTGGATAAATCGTCACAGTTACACAGATAGTGGTCTCTGTCATCCACCGTATGGACGATTAAAAAAAAAAAACTAAGAAATTCTTCTGATGAAAGGGTTCGGTATGTAAATGTCAACAGCACACCCAGAGGCCAGCATGCTGTATCTCACAAGGAACAATTAACTTGCCCGAGAAAGAATCCACCATTAATCATGTGGCCGTTTTCTGCTCCTGGGTGTCAAGCCGCATTTCCATGAAACCTCAGGTAGCCCTGACTGTAAATCAAAGGCCCCCCGCTGGCCGTCAGCAGCCCTACGCAGGCACAGACCTGACGGTGAGCACACAAAGAAACCAGGAAACATCCTCGCACAATCAGACACAGAAGTGCAGATGCACCGATGCCTGTATGCGTATCTAAAAATACACATTGACACACACAGAGGTGCAGAATGCATGTATGCATACATGCACAAAAGCACATGCATGGCTAGCAACATATGGTAAAGTAATACAGACGCACCTGCACACGCTCATGCAGAGCCAAACATGGGCACTAATCACCCAACAAAAGCATTAATACATATAAACAGCAGGCCCAGTGCTGACCCCCCGCCCACTCCTCCCCCAAACAAAAACACACTAGTGCCCATGAAAAATGATCCCTGTGCCAGAGCTGTATTTCTCAGGCAGTCGCAGGGATGGTAAAGGTGCCCTAATTGTTGTTTCATTGTGGAAGGGAGCATCGCTTAACAGCAGCCCAGGGAATGTGGGATCATTAATATCCGAGACGCCTTCATTCATCTATCTGAACGCATGGCCTACATTTCGAAGGTGGTCTCGTGCAGCACCCGCCACACCTCCTCTCAGAAGGTTCCCCAAATCAAGGGTATCCCTAAACGAGTGTTTAATTACTCCAAGGCAGCCAAAGGCCCACCTGCTCCCAAAGACCCCCGAAACGGCCTCCACAGCCACAGCGTCTGCCTGTTTTTGGCCCCTATAACCCCCTATTATTTCATCGCTATGTGCAAGAGCTGCCTGTAATGGCGGAAGGAGGCCAGGCAGGACAGGAATCTGTCCTCCCCTCCAGACCGGCAAAATCCCTCCGAGCAACAGTCAAAAAAAAGGTAGCTGGCTTCAGATAAGCGACGCATAGAGTCACACACTAAGGTGAAATATCCTTCTTGTCGGCCGTGGTGCAAATAACAAGTAATAAATGGAATATAAATACTAAGACATATAGACATAAAATAGACGTGACATTTTTAAGACGTGACAATAAGACAGAGAGATATAGTTAACCACCTGATTAGTAGGGAAAGGTTGTGCAAGCTGTTACAGTTTCTTGGCACTGAAACAGAATGAGCATTAAATAAACAGACTCGTATACAGGGCTGTGAGTCGAGAGCTATCAGAGCTGTCAGGCTTTGCACTGGGCCGATAGTGTGAGGGAAAAGTCTCAATAGGCTTTGAAGCTCCTGCCAGACAACAATGGGGCACAGAAGTTGTGAGGAGGGTGCAGTAGGTCATTGGTACGGTTTGGGCATCTGTGCCCATGCAAAGGACAGCCAAACTCAGAAGTGCAAAAAATAAAATAATAGTTAAAGAAAATGAATATATAATCAATAAATGAAGGCTGCCTGGTCTTCTTAGGTGTTTACTTACCAGCACTATGGTAGCAATGTAACCATACTCATGAGTGTCAACATGACTAAAACAGAAGGCGTAAGATCTTTGTCAAATGATGAAAGGCACGTTCCTTTGAGTTCCTCCTTATTTCCCATCATGTTCCTGGACCAGGAGGCTAAGGTGTGAGCCACACGAGACCGTTCTACAACCCCGCCTTGGATCGGGAGACCAAATTGGATCTGCTTAGCCAATAAGCAGCTGTACACTGTAAAAACAAAGCAACATGTCGAATTATAAGTGGGAGAAGTGACCTTGGCCAAAAGCATCTGCTAAACAAATAACTAATGGAACAGCTAATAAGGAACCAGCTGAGGTGGAACAACAGATCCAGATGGCGTAACGGAGCCGTGGCCCAACACCTGACAGGGAGCCGGCAAAGCCACATCCGGCCCGGCCCGGCTGAGACCCTCAGGTGATGGAAATCCCTGGGAGAAAGCGACACCGAGAGGGGCTGGCAGGGGTGGGGTCAGCTGTGTTCAAACACCGCCCAGCCTAGAGATGCTGAGAAAATATTGAGGTATATTAAAGGAGGAGCTACACCCCCGAGTATACGGTTGCAGGCTAAGCAATCTCACTGCACCTTCAGGCAGAGTAGTTAACCCAAGCAGCCTGAATTGATCGCAGTGTCCAATTTCAGCAGGTAACTGTAAAGTATCTAAGTCGGCCCAGGAAGTGGTCTCTGCAGAGAGCTAACACCACCCTGAGCAGAATATATGTCTGCATTTCCGTAGTTTCTTTACACCCCTTTATCTCGCCCAGGTTATCATATCGTGTTAAACTTGGGTTGTTACAGTCTCCTGTGTTATGTTTTTCACTTATATTTTGTCTTATGTTTTCTATAAACAAGTGATTGTTCATCTATGTTATTAAAAAGGTCAGATGACTGAATGTCATTTGAGGAATTAAAAATGTAAAGCTGGTCCACTTATTTAAAGATCATAACAGCTGTACAGATTATTATTTGGTAATAGCACCATAAATCATTAAACATTTACACAATACAACTCTTTTCTGGCATTAAGATAAATTAACTGTATGACTCAGTGACGACAAATTTCATTAATTTGATGGGAAAATGTACATACAAAGAATACAATAACAGTACTTATTGATATGTATGATGCATTGAACTGCAGGGACTGGTTGTAATTTTTTTGCAATTTTTCAAAAAGCAATGGGAACTGAATAATGCATAAATGAATGATCTATTTCACAATCCCTCTTTGCTTATTAGAAAATAACGAGACCATCTTTTCTAAATTAAGCAGCTTCTGAATATTTATTCAATCTAATTTAACAAGTAACAGACAAACAGACTGTTAATGCGTCGGCACTGCTGTGAGACGGGGGCCCGTTTTGCAGGGGCACCGATTAGCAGCATGACGGGCCGGTTCAGCATATCGAGGCCTGGTGTCAAGGGGAAGCCGGCTGCATTGTGGGGTTTGGTCCAGGAAGAAGTGGCCCGCTCCCAGGTACCATGCTGAGAAGGGGCCTCCAGGATCGATACTGTCCCGCACAGGGAATGAACGAGAGGGGTGAGCTGGCTGACGTCCCCCACCCCGGCTCCCCTAAGCCCCATGAAGGGCAGCCCTGTGCCTGCACCCCCGTCCCGACTCCCCATCCCCCCGCCACCTTCCGCCGTCCTGCCCGCCAGCTGCACTGTGGATCGATAAGCAGCCGGAGCATTAAATTTCAACCAGAAGAGCTGTCACGCTCTTTAGCCGCCAGGAGACACCCACCATAACGGCAGCCAGTTTGACATTTTGTTTATGAAGTGAAGAATCTCCGGCCTTTCTCTGCAAACAGTTCAATTTAGCCCAGGCCTCGGGCCCGGTCAGGGGGGAATGCGGGGGCTGGGTGAGGGGTGGGGGGGTCGGGTGGAGGGGTGGTGATAAGTTGATAAGTAACGTTATGAAATAGGCCCACTTATTAATAAACGAAGTCTGGCCTGAGGAAAAAAAACTGTATTGAATGGAAACTACAATATTTCATTTATAATCACATATAATTCATGTAAATATAAGGATACAAAAATACAGGCAGCTATCATGTTGCGTGCTTGCTTTCCTCATACAGAACTTGAGTATAAATAGTGTAAATTCTGGCCACTATTTCAGCTTTCCAAGTAAATTCTGCAGTAACTCTTGGAAGCCTGACTGTGTGAGAAATGCATGAAATCATAACTGCATAAGACTGCCGAATATAATAAATAACAATAAAGAATAAAATCTATTTTGGCACATAAAATCCACCACTTTTTCCACAAACATGCAGTAATCAGTATTATTTGTAATATAGCTCACTGTGTGTTGAAGCTGTGGCTAATTTGCATATTGTCATATGCTGTTAGTCACCAATTTTATTTTACACATGATCCCTGACTATAATCTGAGAACTTCCATTATCCGAACCAAAGAATCACATATACAGAAGGCAATATAGCCTGATTTCCAATTTATCCTATTTTTTATTTGTTCTCTTTTAGCCACTGTACAAAAAAAAAAGAAAGTATATTACCAGGAATTTAATAACTTAATCTTCTTTGACTTCTCCCAGTAGTCTGTGAAAGATTACCAAGGAGGAGATTTACAAGTGCACTACAGCAGGCTGATTTGAGACTGTAATTATTTGCAATGCACTGGACATACATGCTAACAGGAGGGTTAATATGGAACCCGTTTAGAGAGCAGTGAGTTCGTACGCATAAACTCTGGCTCTGGTTCACTTCAGCGGAATGCTCATTTTTCCACGTATATTAACGAGTTCCCATAATCGACAGGTCCTTTTGAATTCGCCTGTTAGCGTTCAATTCTTACACGGAATGGGCCCATCTGACAGGCCAGTAGCAGGGAAGGGCATGTTCTGAAGTGTTTAATGACTGGCTAGAGCGGAAGTGAATATATTACACTGCGCCCTTCCACAATAAAACAAACGCTCTGACATATAAAGTTCACTCGACCAGGGAGGTGGGGGCTGTGTGTGTGTTTGAGGGGGTGGGGGCGTCGCGTACAATGGTGTCCAGATGCCACCTAGTGACTGCCCGGGAAGTCTTCAAGATCGCCCAGCCGGCAGGGGAAGGGACAGCTGGGGACAGATCCCACCTCACCCCTGGCTAAACCTTGGCAGATGGCAGAGGGGACTGATCCGGTGAAACGGAAGAGGCCTACAGATCTACGAATGCACTATAGGCCCGCAGACCTCAGCGCACTATAGGCCCGGGCTCCAGCAGTGCCTTCGCGAGATGTGAGGGGCGGCGACTTCAAGGCCGCTGATGAAAAACACTCCACGCCTTTCAAGGTCCGATGAAGGTCACGGGTAAACGGGAAAGGAATGCATATGGGAAGTTCAGCACAGGCAACATGAATGTGAACGAAGCAGGCCTTAAAACAGATTAAGAAGCAGGTGTCACGGCCAGCAGGGGCCCTGATGTTTTACCATCATATAAAGTAATGTATGAATGTACGTGAATTAATATGTAGCTTGAGTATAAGGTTCCTTTGAGCAAATTGAAAATAAGCAGCAGAAGTCACTTACACATTGTTTGCAATGAACATATGTGCTCAATAATTACATAATAACATCCATTCCATCTACAGTACATTTATTTTTGATAATCCCCATTGCAAACAGCCATCCCACAATGCACTGGACCCCCTGGGTGTGAATTCTCACTGCTGAGGGTGTTTAGCCCACAAGCTTCCCTCTGCTCTGCTTCTGGTGATAATGGCATCCTGTGGAGGGGATGGGGGCTGGACTCTCCCTCGAGGGGAATAATCAGCTGTGACGGCGCCCTGGGAGTTCTGTCACACGCAGTGGAGAGCCACACGCCTCCACAGCCCGCGCCACATCGCCAATCTCCCGCTACTGGGAAGCCTGGCTCCATGTCACGCAGGGGGCCCGGGGCCCGGCCCGACGCTTCAGGTGTGCCAGCCGACGGCGATGTCAATAAAGGACAAGATCATGGCCGCGATGTGACATGTTTGACCAGGGGGAAGTGTGCCGGGAGACCCAGTCAGAGGGCTGGTTCTGTGATGTCACAATGGCGTGCGGTGAGAGGTCAAAGGTTAGGGGGCGGGGGCAACACATGTGAGTCATATTAGGTGGCCTGGTA
Source organism: Petrocephalus schoutedeni (assembly GCA_026780765.1). Classification (NCBI taxonomy): domain Eukaryota; kingdom Metazoa; phylum Chordata; class Actinopteri; order Osteoglossiformes; family Mormyridae; genus Petrocephalus; species Petrocephalus schoutedeni. Next base: position 11,283,160 of record JAODKL010000009.1, read on the forward strand.
GAATTTAGCGACTAGCTATAGGCTTTTACCACAACAGCTGTGTCAGGATATGGGCTCATTAATAATTCAAAGCGTATAAGGCCTGAAAATATCCATGTGGTGTCCAAAGCAAAACGAAAATGTATTCCTATTTTCTTGAGGGCCAGGCAATGCAAAGGACGCCGAGTAGGGAAACAGGAATTTTCTCTGTTTGAATGTACGCCCGGGTCACATTATGGCTGTTTTTTCAGATTGTAATATTTCCAGCAGATTGGCTCCTCTGCCCCCCCATCCCAAAAAGCCACCCTCAGCCCCATTTCACAGAGTGAGAGAAATATAAATCAGGTCCTGCTGAAGCCAACCAGTGACAAAGATGGGAGAACAAGAAATTATACTTAAGACAGGATGGGTCAGCCATGCATTAAGGGCCATTCAAAAACCATTCATCACACTTGTAGTCCAAGGCCTCTGTATAATTACTTAATCTAACCTGTGTAATACAGTATGACACAGCACTGTAGGTGGCAGAGGGCAGAAATCACAGATCCTTCTCCTTCTACCACATGGCTGATGTCTCTCTCTATCTCTCCCTCTCTCGCACACACACACATACACACAAACACACACGCACGTGCAATACCATACAAGTACTGTACATTTAAGAGACTTACATACAAGCACAAAAACACAAACGCACATCCCTCCTAAACAAACACAAACACCTTTCTCTTTCACACACACGAGCCACAGTTGTACACACAGTTGCAGTCAGCTGACCTCTGGCTAGCTTGGTAGCGCCCTCACATGTAGGCTCGAAACAGTGCAGTTCAATCAGCATCACAGACAGACATAAGCTGCTTGTTGATTGTATGGAAATATCTGCAGAACTTAGACTCTTGGAACAACAATGGCTTGTTGTCTAAGGCAAAAAGTACAAACTTGAAATATATTAATACATATACTTTTAACTTTAAATAAAGCATAGAGAATATTCAAAATATCATCTTTAAAAATGCACAGGCTATATATAAATAAAAATTATAAATCATATGTATTGGTTTCGGCATAAACGTGCTTAAGGAAACTCGCCAAGCGCGTAACTAAAGCTCGGATCCTGCGGGACGCGCGGCGACTCGGATCACTGGGTCCTTGATTGGAGGAGGGCTTATAGAAACTGAGCGGACGGATAACAAGAATATTGAAGGTTTAAGCCGTCTCATATTTATTCTTATATTAAAACGCCCATTGTCTTAAGAAAGTTCAATTCCTGATAAAAAAAAAAAAAGCCTGGAAATCGTGATGCCGCAGTAAGGACGGCAATGTGGCCGACACCAAACGCACAATACAAAGGTACCTGCGTAACGGGTGTACCTTCCTAAATGTCAACTCCGGTAGCCTGTGTGCGGCTCTGCATAAATAAATATACCGCGGGTCCCTGTCACAGCCGGTATCCCAGGTGCAGATTTAATTAGCCGAGCTGGAGTCCCCCCTTGTTATGGAGGGGGGGGGGGGTCCTGCGCGCAGGCAGCTGTAAACAAGCGCTACATCCTAATCAGGTGTCAGCGGCCGCTTTGATCACGCCGGGAAACATGTCACAAATCCCCGGCAGAAAGTGGGTCGGGAGGGAGAACAAAAGCCGGGAGCTGTCACAGGACTCGGGTGGGCTGGGGGGCCCGGGTTTGCGAGCGCTCCCATTAGCCGCCTCCCTCCCCCGGCTGCCGTCTGATGCCGGCTGCCCATGTGCGATCGCGCCGCGCCGCCATCTGATGCGCAGTCATTTCTACCGGAGTAAGCAGAAATCCCCGATACACCTGATCGGCGGCGGCATCGGGCTCGCAAACTAAAGTCGCCCCGACGATTCGTTTTTCCAAGACAAATCTACGGGCAGCACTCTCAGATTTTCCCGAGAGCCCCCCACCCCCAGCATTAGGTTATACGTGACATTACCTGCATTTGGCAGAAAGAATGACAAACGCGGCGCAAGTGGCATGCAGAGACTTAGCGTGGGTAAAAAAATAAATAAATGATACATAAATTAATTATAGACAAAAAAAGCGAGAAGGAAAAAAAATGAGAGAAGCAGAGAATTAAAACTGCGAACATCTGTCACCGGATTAACTTCACGTAACACCGGTGTTAGAACATTTATACTGGTGAAGTTTGTGATCCCCTTTCTAATTGACAGTCGGGGAAATTCTGCCGTCGAGGCATCCTGTAGGTGCCGATAAGGGAGAATTAACGCGGCTCCTCTTTCCAAGAAAAAAAAAGAAAACAGAGAGAAACGTTTTAAAAACCTTCACGCTAATCCCTATTGTCATCCTAGCATGGCGAACTGACTTACAAATATGTGTTGGGCTGCTGTTTCGGGTGGCGGGGCTGGGGGAGGGGGGTTGAGGAGGATTCAAGTGCAGTCACTCATTCAGATTAAAAGTGATCCATACAAACGGTGACTCTGAAATGCCACAGTCCTGTGTCACCGGAATTATACTGCTCCATACGTGCAATGGTGTGATAACAGTATTAATATTTATACATATATACTACCGTGACAAATAAAGACCACGTGCACATAAATATACATTAAAGAAATCCTAGTTTAAAAGGGGATTGCAAGTGCTGGATCGTACAGTCAGATGTGCTTTATATTTAGAAGGTGTGTTTTGTTGTACAGTGCATGTTCCACCCGTCAAATAATTCTTGGACAAAATACACGCGCCACAAGAAGAGAAGCCTGACCTCCGCAGAACCGAGCCCGGTTCCGTGCTCCCAATCTGTCACGTTACAGGCAGTCCGGCATGTTAGACGGGCTGTTTGAGACGTATCCTGTAGGTGCGGTCCCCTGCCGGGACTGAGGCGGCCGTGTCCCTGAGCCTGGTGTCCAGCGGGCTACTCCAGCTGTCAGAGGGCCATCTACTATTTTCTGTGATGGTTTGGTTGTGAGCCGGGGGGTGGGGGCGGGGCAACCCGGGATCGGTCCGGATTAAAATGTATTTCGGTCCGGACACAAAACAAGAGACAAATTGGGACACGGCATTTTATTGTTCAATGTTGGACGATCCTGTAAAATATGGTAAAATCTTAAGGTAGGCTCCAGCCAGGGAAAGGCCGTGCATTACAGTGCCCCTGCTGGTGTCTTCTTCCAAAACCAGTGCTGTTTTGCACCCGGTACCAAACGGCGGCAGTGCTACCCATCTTGTCCCCGCCGGCATCTCTCAGGAACTTTCCAGAATTAATCACGTTCCGTCCGGCCGCACAGCCAAGGGGAGAGATTTTCCCTTAACCAGCTGCACGCAGATGGAGTAATCTCTTTGCCGCTGATGAGTGAACGGTAAGGAAGGAATTTTATCCCATAAAACATGCCACAGGCGAGTCCCTTGCGAGAGAAACTGAGGCACAGTAATGTAATAAAGGAGTGTCGATGAGCTGGCTTCCTTGGCCATCTGAAGGACAGACCTGCCGTCTGCCGCCCAACAGGCAGGAGCATCCCAGTGCTCACCAAGCTGACACCTCCATGCCGTCTCTGCATTAGACATTTTATTTCTTTAGCAGATGCTTTCATCCAAAGTGGCAAATATGTTTGTGGAAACAGGGTTAGACATTCCCTGGAGCAAATAAGGGCCTTGCTAAGGGCCCCAGTAATGAAATCATCTGGGTGACAATGGGATTCAAACCAGCAACCTTCCGATTATAGACACAGCATCCTAACTAGTTGAGCTACAAAATGGGCCAGCAAAGTGCCTCTCTCATAGGCTGCTCCTAATGGCTGTCCCCTTGATTGGCCTCCTCATGACCCTGAATGGCTGTGGGGCTGGGGGGTCACATACCAAGCCAGCCCGCGACACACCACATGATGAAATTCCTGTCCGGCCTGTGTACCTCTTGAAATGAGGACTGGTGCTTCAGCTTGACATACTGGGCCTCCTGAAACGGGGGTGGGAATTTGCATACAGTATGATAGGGGAAGCGAGGTCTGGGCAATGGGGGGGGGGTCTGGTCATGTGGTTGACAGCAGCGGTAGCAGCGGATCAGAGCCACTGAACCGAAGGCCGGGGATGCAGGTGAGAGCCGACGCCGGGCTGCACTTGCCAGTCACTTTATGACAGCCCGCTGGCCGGTGCACGCTAGCATCCATCACTCAGAGGCACCCCGGCCCACCAACCGCAGCACAGCGCCCGTGTGTGTGCGTGCGTGCGCGTGTGTGTGTATCCATCTAGGGTGGAGGTGCAGAGGGGGGTTTGGGTCAAGAGGTTAAACGATTAAAAGACAGCGATGAAAGGCGACTGTCATGCATGGGATGCAAAGCCTGGAAGAACCCGCAGCCCCCTCCACCCAAACGACGGCAGCACTGGGGGCTGGCAGCGTGCACGTCCAACTGTCAGCTGCAGAAGAGCGCGCCGCGCCCACCAATGCCTCAGCCACCCCTGTGTACAGACTAAACGCTACAGAGGGCCAGAGGATACGAAGTCACCAAAATGTAAACCAGAAGACAAAGGGACAATTAACTTGCGACCAACACTGACTTCAGGCAGTTCCTAATGAATTACAATAAAACAGCAACATCCATAAAGCAGAACCTTCTTTCATAGTATTAAGCCAACCTAAGTACTGAGAGTCATGAGGCAGGTATTCCTGTCTGGAACAGAGTCAGAACAGGTCAGGCGAGTGATTTTTCATGAGCGGGCTGATGAGGAACGCTCGGCTCCCCCACAGCATTTTACTACTATTATTAAAAGGAGGAATCATAAGATCTACAAATTAACAGCGACTATTTTACAGTAGCTTGTGAAAAGCCCACCTGCCGGTTCAGCGGACGAGGGGCATGGGAGTCTAATCGGGACCAGATTTCAGGGCCCCCTTTACGCGGGATAGGTACTCCGCCGCAGAGAGGTGAGCCTTCAGCAGGAAATCTCACAAATAAGCAGCCGTAAAATTACAGCACCCAGTAGAGTTTAAGCACAATATTAACTTTAAATGAATTATTAAAAAGGCTCCCGTAGTTCAGCCAAAGCTCCTGCAATAATATAGTCACGAACGTTCACGAGCATATATAGGAGCTAATGAATAAATTAATTCCATTGCTTATTTATTGTTTCATTACGCTGAAGTGCTGCCTTTGTAGTTTTGGATTATGCTGAAATCTAAAATCTAAGTTTCTCAGGACATCCATCCGTCGTGTGATCACTTATCCTGTGCCGGGATGCGCGGGGGCCTGGAAACCGGATGCCAGGTGGCACCGGGCACGAGACCCGAGATGCCAGTCATACACAACGGGCAACCTAAGTGCATGGCTGTGGGCTGCGGGTGTAAGCTGGAGTGCCCAGAGAAGACCCACATGACAGGGGGAAGCCATGCACACTTTACACCGAAGGGGTAACATCCAAACTCCCATCCCTGAGTACTATCCACTCAGCCATTTATCTGAGGACACATACAGTGAAAAAAACCATCGATATGCCCATCCATCCATCTAGCCACTAGGATCCAGGGCAACAGAGGTCTTGGTGGTATAACACGGTAAATAAGTACACACATCTCATAAAGGGCATGTTAAGTCATGAACCAGGTGTTTAGTTGCCTATAACGAGCAGCCCTTGTCATGGCCATCGCTGCATTCTGCTCCATATTGCCGTGCCATTGTGACTCCTGGGCAGATGCTCAGATTTTATATATATCATAGAGCTAACCAGAAAATTACATAAGCAGTTATACTAT
>JAODKL010000009.1:11302153-11314840 GCA_026780765.1 Petrocephalus schoutedeni
GACACAGCATAGCAAAGACTGATGCCTCGGTACAGACCAGTCTGTAGACACAGCATAGCAAAGACTGATGCCTCAGTTTCAGACCAGTCTGTAGACACAGCATAGCAAAGACTGATGCCTTAGTACAGACCAGTCTGTAGATACAGCATAGCAAAGACTGATGCCTCAGTACAGACCAGTATGTAGATGCAGCTTAGCAAAGACTGATGCCTCAGTACAGACCAGTCTGTAGACCCAGCATAGCAAAGACTGATGCCTCAGTGCAGACCAGTCTGTAGACACAGCATAGCAAAGACTGATGCTTCAGTACAGACCGGCCTGTAGACCTTGCCCAGCAAAGACTGATGCTTCAGTACAGACCAGTCTGCAGGCACAGCAGGAACCCTCACAGGGCCGACCAGATCTTGAATAACTTAAAAAAGTCAAATGCCCACCCCCCTCTCTCTCTGGGCTCGACAGTATGCCTCCCTTCACTTCCCCAAGTATACTGTCCTGGGGGGGCCATTCCCTATTCAGCCACGAACTGCTCCTCCCCTCCCCCGGGAACTGATATATTTCAGACACCCCATAAAATTAAAGGGTAATAATCATAACTTAGACACGGCCATTTTGGGCACAGAAATGCAGAGCGGCTGGGTGAGGGGCTGGTGCATCATGGGAAAGGGGCAGCATCGTTTTTATTTCAGCAAACTACACTGCCGTTAAATACACTGGTTGACATATATCTCTTTTTAATGCTTTAATAAATTGCCTGTCGTTTGTCGTTTTGCGAAGGGCCCTAAATGAAAAAGGGGTGAGTTGACACATTAAATACAGGGTATTCAGACATTACTGATCTCAGTAATGCGATGTTACCGTCTGGAATTTTATTGAACCGAAACCCTGAGGCATTAGGGAATGCACAAATATTTTACCATAAACCAGACGTCAGCGCTGGAGAATTTCAGCATAAAAGTGTCTGTGTTATGATTTAGAATTATGTACAAATGTGTCCCAATTTAAGGCGGTTAGACGGTTGCCTGTTCCCCGGTTTTGTGGGCATTGCTATGCAGTGACATTCCTAATCAAGCTCAATCCACCACCCCAGAACCCGTGGGATTCCCCCGGCCCTGACCGGGGATCCATGCCAGCGAGTCCCTGGCGTTACCCCCACCCCGCGTTGGGAAGTGGTGGGTGTCCTACCAAGCAGCACCCCCCCTCCCCCCCGCCAAACTCAACATGGCAGTGATCCCCCCCAAGAAACAATCTGGGGGCTTCTCGCAAGCGGCACTCCTAATTGGCCGATTTGGTTTGGCATCCACACAACACCGACTCTCAGCTATCCAGAACCCCCCAGCACCACTGCAACCCCCCCACAAGTCGCTTTGATGCAAGGACCCAAATGTTGCTCACTCTTATTAAAGTCATGCTTTTCCTGTTGTTGCGGCCCAGCTCAGAACGCTTAGCTGTGATTTTAGCATGTGTTCTACATAATGCCTCATTAAGTAAAAATCTTCCATTCATTTCGCGAAGACTAGTAGTTTGAAGCAGACAGGCCTGCTCATTACGTCTCCCCATCACTCGCTTTTTACTTTCATTTTCTTCATCTGCATTTAGTTCTATTATTTTTATACACAAAGAACCATGGCTCTTTGGAGCTGACTATATTCTTGCAATGGCAGTAAATTCAAGGCACAAATGAATCTAGAGGAATGCTCTTAACAACGTATTAAAACCTGGGTGATTTAGGCAGCAAAGAGCATTCTTGGTAGCAAATCTTTCCAAGAGAGCCTATCGAGGAAGCCCTGTGTATCTGGGGTTCTTCTGCCGATGGTAATATCAGGAAATGTCCTCAGCAAAGTGGAGATTGTTTCTGATAGGCTGAACGCTGTCATGCCTTCTTTGGCAGAGAGGAGGACCTCTGGTCTCATTTCTCATGTCTGCCATAAGCTTTAATCTTACATCAGATCAAAGCCGCATGAAATGTGTCAAATGGCAAGTTCCTTAAAGAATAATTCGCCCGAACATTTGGTGCGCAGAGATCCACTTCTCGAACTCAAGCCTCTTTTATTACGACCAAAACCAGTAATGAACAAGATGATGTAAAATCAGAACATATGCATGCATGTTTGTTTGTTTTTCTTCACTCTTTAAAGACAAATCTGTTTTTATTAGCGCTGTAATCGTTTTTTAAGGACCAAAATTCCTAATGGTTTTCTTTTTTTTTTTCCCCTGAAAACGAATATACAAATGGAACAAACCATAATGAGTAGTCCTTTTTGAAAAATCGAAACCCTATGATTCGCAAAGGCATGGTGCCGCTTATTAATTTTTATGCTAACATTTTCCACCTTAGTCACGATAAACTGGGAGCTATTTGTAACCACAGAGCAGACCCCTTCCTGCACGGCATTCTGGGTATCGCACATCACTTCTCATCTTGTCCTCTCCGTTGTATTGTGCGCCATTCAACACCAGCAGAATGAAAACAGCGTCTCCAGTTGCCTCCGCCGTGCTCCCCTTGAATGTGACCATTGTGAACTCGGGCTGACTCCGGTCACATGGCATCGCGGGGAGAGGGCAGATTGACACGGGGAGCCGGGGGGGGGGGGAGCGTAAACGGTGCCCCGCATGTGGCAGGGAACACTGCTCAATGACAGAGGCTGGATGCTTCCTCAGCCATTTTTAGGAAATTCTTTCCCCGTGATGCTATTTGCCGAAACCAAATCAATCCCAGCACTGCGCTGCGAAACCACAGCGTCTTCGAAATGTCCATGAAACAAATTGCCCTCTGTCTTCCTCCAGATAATAATTTGTAAAAGATGACATAGCGTTCCTTGTTCATTGTCTTCTTTGTTTGGTGACTACCCCCACCCCCCCCCCCCCCCTTAGCAGCAGATGCAAAAATGATGCAAAGTGCAGAGACCTCAAAAATGTCCCGTGGAGAAGTTGGATATCCATGCAGCGGGTCAGGGGTGGTTAAAATAAATCTCTGATGGTGATGAATGCCGCACATCTCTGGTAAAAAAAATATTAAAAAATCTTAATTTACCTCTAACTTGTTCATAGACTTTAGTAATAAAAAACTCATCAAATCCCATTACAGTTTCCAGAGTCACACATAAGCAATTAATCTCGCAGTTACATTACCTTCGAAATAATTTAACAGACACAATCCAGGGGAAGGGGGTAATTTTATTTGGAATAATGGAAGGAAGAGATGAAACCAAAACAGCCAGGAATTCCTTCTGTTTGTCCAATCCTGCAATAAAAAGATAAAAAATGTCACCGATATTTATGCCGATATTATATGTCAGACAGACTCGCGCTTGACCTCTACTTGAAACAGTCGTGGGGCATCAGACAATTAAAAAAAAATCCCACACACCTTGTGCGTTAATGTCTTCCACATTCGCCAAGGGACCTGGACGGTCTTTTGATGCAGTCGAGCGGTTCTGCAAACAGTGTTGTTATTTCGTCAGACTGCCAAGCCCGATTAATAAAAAACGTGTGACTCCGTTTCTTCAGAGACATGTACCATGGCAATGGAAGTGCCGTAACTCGCCACAGGCCCGGTTTTTCCCTTCGCCCCGCACGGGTAACGCGCCGAGTAGCCGCGTTGGCGTCTCAGCGATGTTGACGGATCTTGGACCGCGGCCTGAGCCTTGTACTTATTTGTCTTCTGTGAAAGGAGCACTGGGCAGGCGCTGCCAAAGCGCCCTGCGCTCTTTGATATCTAAACGAGTAAAAATGGTACCGCTCGACATTCAGCTGCCATACAGATGTGTGCCTTTGGGATGTCCATCGTCTACTGGCATACAGATGTGTACATTCTGAAAGTCCGGCATCTGAACCAAGAGCAGATTAATGTCTTTTTTTTTTTCTTTTCTGCATTATATATAAGATTTTTTTAGTATTTACGCGGGGCGGGTTGTTCTAGGCTGAGTCAGGCTGGATTTTTTATTGCGATTCACAATAAGGCCACAATCATTCACAGGTGGCAGGGAAAATGATGGCTTTCTGTGGATAAATATAGCGCCTTTCTCATCTTGAAAGGAACGGGTGTCTCCTTTGTCGCTGCCTCAGTGGTTCTGCTTCAGTGGAAAAATGTTTACATTCATATTCATACACCCTGCCATGATTTCCATTGCCTTCTGTAGCTATCAACGAGTTAAAGTCTGGCTGTTCTTTGCAGGGGAAGACATCATGGCTATTTTTTACACAAATATTTCCACAGTAGATCTCAGGTTATTAATTGTAAAATAAATGTACAGTGTAACTGCAGTACCACATGGAAGACTAGCCGGCCTGCGGTACATGTAAATGCTCAGAGACAGCACGTGAAAAAGATTACATTACCCACTAGCCACACTGCAGTCCAAACGTTTCACTGTTTCCATCCCCAAATACAACTGCAATACATATAAACTTCTTCAAACCGCTGTTAGCTTGCTAGTAGAGGGGCGACATCAAATTTTACCTGAACAAACACATTTCTGAAACTGGGTCAGTTTTGGGGAGCATAAAATACCAAATAACTACAATTAAACCTAAATGTTTCAATCCAAAGAAGATTTTTACGGAAGAGTAGCTCCACAATAGTGATATTCTTACTTATTTTTGCGATATCATTTCCTTTCATGCATGCGCTGTTCGTTCCGCGTTTCACTGGTTCGCCACAAGCCTAAAATAAAAATACAATTACAGACAGATCTGAAGTTAACTTTTAAGTATGTTAAAATGATAATGCTGGTTTCTTCCCCCTTTCAATGGTCAAATGGACTTTAAAGACTTTATTTTAGATTAAAGGCTTTTCCGGCCGTAAGAGCCGAGGGTTTTCTGTGAGCCGTGTCGCCTACGGTTCGTCGGTGTGTGCGATTACGGAAAGATTTGCAAGGCGACGAAAGGTCGGATCCTCTGTGACCCCTGCACATCTGATACCAATCTGGTCCCCATGAATCAAGCCAATTCAAAAGTGCAAGACAAGCAGTTATTTTAAACGCGGGCCCACAAAAGCGCATAACAGTAATTAAATCTTTTTCTCCGGCTCTCTCGCTCTCCCGCTTACTGCTGTTGTATTTTCCTCTCCTTGACGCTATTTAGTCAGGGCCGGTGGATCAAACGTGCGAGTGTGTGTGAGAACGCGGCACGGAGGGCCCCGGCTGCGGTTCTGAATCATAAATCCCCGACGGGAGATACTGGCCCGTCACGGAAAGGACGGCGTGATTTAGTGCACCGTGACAGTAAATCACAGCCTCCCTGTTCTGCCCTGGAGTTCATTTTTGTTTTAATTGCTGATACGAAATTACAGGGTAAATTTGTGTACACATGTATTTAAACAGAGACAGACTCACAGGCGTATTTCGGATTATCGCTCGTCTCAGCCGGGCCCATGGGCGTCGCTCAGGGAGCCCATCAATGGCGGGACGGGGGCCTGGTGTCCCTGCGAGCAACTTAGTCTAACGTCAGTCAAGGGCTACAGCGTCTGATCTAGCTTTAATGGACATAATGGAGCTTCACAGTGATATTATAACATTTAAGGTTGACTTTCTAAAAGTCGTTTCTCCTCTTATGAACCTTCTCACTGTTGTATATAGTTTCTCATAACTGCTTACAGTTTCGGGGGCCCATTTTCTTACATTAGAGAAGGCTTCCTGCGTGTTTGTGCAATGAGATGTCCATTTTCTTCATGGTTCATGTGTTTTGTCAGTAAGAAAGTCCTCCAGGCTGTTCTCCCCATCTTGGTGGGCCCTTTGTTTCTGTTAATCGTTTTGCGGAGTGATGCATTCATGCACAGCGGGGATCGGCTACAAGACGTCAACAGCGGCTGCTGTGCCCCGCCGATCGACTGATAAACGGCGCGTATCAGGTAGGGGTGAAAGATGCTGTTTACATGCGAGGAGTCCTCCACGGCGAAGGCGCCGGTCGGCGTCGCATTCCTGCGGCCGCTGCCTTTCAGTCACCGGGCGCAGGCAGCACATTTGCGACCAGCCCAGCCATGCGATCTGGTCCCCAGATGTGAACGTAGGTCTCAGCAGTGATGCTGGGTCCCACCCACAGCAACTCCAGGGTTTGGCCTGCATTTCTTGCCTGTGTGTGCGTGTGTGGGTGTGTCTGTCACTTGCCCGGTTGCAGTCTCATGATTTGGTAGTCAATGCTGCCTCCTGCTGGTGATCCTCGGCATGACATGCCTTTTTTTGTTTTTGACCTGTTCTCTCTTCATCCCTCCGATCGACTTTCGCGATTTAAATGTTACTGGATCATGAGAAGGAGGCAAATGGGAGGTTACAGCTAGCAAAGCATGAGCGGGTGACCGCGGTCCAGATAACAGCATCCGCGGTCCCTGTCGCCATGTCATCTACCTTCGACCGGCCGGTGTTCTGAGGAGGAAACGGCACCGTGCGAATATCGAAAAGGTGGAAGAGAACCCACTACTGGGCCCGCAAGATCACGCAAGGGCCTGGAAGAAGTTACAAGTGAGAACTACTTATGGAGATCGATAAAGAAGAAACATTTACGTAATCGTAGTAGATGCATGGGTAACCTCCGGATGGGCTACTTCACCAGCAGGTTTCTGCGAAGGACAGCGAAGGGTTTGCAGGGTTATAGCACATGCAGGAGATGGAGCAAACACAGCTGCTAAATCTCAGGCATAAAATCAGTGTAAACTATAAACATCCCTTATATAAAAGCTTAACATCAAAAGCCCTGCTCACCTCAAACTTTGTGCCGGTTCTCAATGTGTCTGGTACCTATACATCATTCTAATAGTTGCCATTCCCACCTTTACACACGGAATAAGAACATCCATGCCACGTACTAAGCTGTCAGGAGCTGATCATGCAGTTCAGTGGGATGTACAAGACCACCTGTGCCCCATGTGTGCCCAACAGGACCCGATCCTCATGAAGCCATCTGGCTGAAGGCCCCACTGATTCTGTGACCTCTGGATTCCAGAAAGTCACGTTGTTTCTTGAGGATTTTGGGGTGTTTACGGTCCGTCTGGTTCGCCTCTAATGCGGTGTCATCAGAGTCTGTAGTAATGAAACCTTGTTCAACTAAGTATATTTAGAAAGCTTGACTTTCAGAAAAGTAGCAAAATGGGCCTTTTTTTCGGTAAATGTACATTGCAATAGCTGTCCAATTATGGAGGGAGGATATTATCCAATTTGCTGAATTGCTACAATTTCAATAAAAAACATGCTCAGTTTAACTCGTGCGATGCACGTTCACAGGATCACCGTGACCTGTTAATTGCGCCGTCTCATTTTTCGACCCGGCTCTGTTGAACTGACCCTTGTGTTACATCTCAATGATAGATATCGGATTTAACAGTTTAATTGGCTGCAATATAAAAAAAAACAAAGGCAGCTTTGTTTTGGGGAAGGCGGCGTGGCCAAGCGGGGGTCAGCGTTGCCAGCGGGACAGTTGTTGGGACGGGGCGGGAGCCACTAGCAGTCCTGTCTTCTCTGCCCCCCCCCCAGTGCTCCAGAAGCCCCTTGTCCTGCCGTGCCCCTTTTTGGAGTCTGGAGCGGCAGGGTCAGGTATGAGTGCATCCCGCCCCTCCCCAGGGGAGGCGGGGGTTTGCGGTCCCCATGCGGATAGGCCCATTTTCTCTGGGTTTCGCTCTGAGGCTGCACTCCCCGCTGGAGTTTGCAACCAAATTCCTCCCTCTTCCCCGGGCCGACCCGGGCCCGAGCCCGCGATCAGAGTGCGCTGCCAGAGTCCCTGGCTACGGAGCCCCAAATTAAGGCCAGTCCTCCGGCTCGCCACGCAGAGGCTTTCATGTTCCCAAACCGCAGCCGGCGTAGGCGCCTTGGTCGCTGCAGCAGCAGACCAGCATGTGTTTGTCTAATTCCTGAGACGTGATGAGAGCGGTCTCTGCACCGCGGAACACTCGCCTAGCTTCGTGCTTTAATTATCATCTTCTCATGCCGGTGACCTCCGATAGCTGCTCATCCACCCCCCCCCTCCCAACGCCCCTCCCCCGGCTCGACTGGGGCAGAGTGGTGGACCTCTTCCACTGGATCCTGATTTTGGACAAAACCAATCCAACTGGGTTGGGGGCGGTTATACTGACACAGGTGGGAATGCGTTTCTGTAACCTTGGAGATCGCTCGTACAGGTCCACACTGTTGTGACAGTTACATGACACTGTTTTCACATATCTCTAAGATTTTGAAATTGCATATGTGCAGGACTGCAAGGTTTGTCTGTTAAGTCTTTGAAATCCTATGAAGCTGGAAAATATTCCAAGAACCTAGAGAGCAGTAATGGAACCTGTTGCCAGGCTACACCCCCAGCTTAACTGGTTGGCTGATGAAGGAACCAATCAGCAAGGAGCCGGTATCCCAGTTACAGGTCAGAAAGGGAACAAGGCTCTGACTGGCTTTCATGGTCATTGGCTGCCTCACTCAGTTCTTCATCTAGTCAGACCCCTTGGCGTCTAATGGGTCCTATTTCACGCAGGACAGAGGGTCATTTGCTGAGTATGTCACATCATTTGTTGACATGACCCTGCGGTGGGCCTCTCTCCTGACTGTGACACTAAGGCCATATATCTATTTTTAGACCCTTTTTAATGCTCGTATCCCACCGTTTTACCACCAACGGCACCATGGCAGAATCTCTTAAACCTAAAAATAAGCCTAACACTCTGAGAGACATTGTAAAAATCAAGTTTTACCAGGTCTCGAACACAGAGTGCTTTGGTGTGGCTGTGCAGTGGTCTCTGTCTTCCCATCCAGCGGGGTGCCGACGGGCTCTGTCCTTCTCCGGATGCGGTGTCCCTGCCTAATGCTGCTTGCTCCAGGGAGACGAAGTCTCACATTCAGCCTTTTCACTAATACCGGCATGGTTCCGTATTTGACATGCTGGTCAGTGGCCATCATTCATGAAGCTGGCTGCATTACCACTTCTCTGCAATTCATTAGCTCCTACGTGGTCACCCACGATGGCGTGCGGTGCGTGCGTATCCAAAACAAACGTGTTATTCCGAAACCCCTCTGTATATTACACACGTCCAACTCAATATTTTCAGATTCTCTTAATATGTAATTCTGACCATAATTTTAAACACTCAGTCATTAGGCCTCTGCTCCTGCTCAGAATCATTCATAGTTTATTTTGTTCTTTAATGTACAGGCGGCCGCGGTGAATTTTTGGGCACGGCGTCAGGAGCTCTGTATATTTAAAAGAGCCGCCCATTTGTCACCCCGGTGACCCCTTCCATAAACATAAGAGTCAGCGGCGCGGAGTGCGGCCGCTTTTCACGATCCCCGCCGCTCTTTGAAGAAGACAGGAGGCGGCTGAAACACAAGACCCTTCTGGAGTCAGCGGGCAACGCTATCGGAGGAATCGCAGGGGGCAAGCACTGCCATCTCTTTATTTGACATCAGAAGAAAGCTGCACTCAGTCTCGCCGGCAAGTTGGCAATGCTGAATCAAGGTATTAAGCACCATGTTAAAATCTTTGTCTTCCCTGTTTATCTGAGGTTTATTCAACCAGGGTCGGAGTGACCGGTCCTCATCGCCGCTGGAAATTCAAACTTAATATATAATCACGTCCCTTCGGGTGACTGCCTTGAACGAGAGGCGATTTTCCCGTACAGATTAATTGCCAAAGGGCAAATAGCCAAGGGACACTTAGGGATTGCAGTGGGGGACGTGATTTAGCAAGTGGTGACTTTTCTGATTGGGCAAGAATCTCTCACAAAGTGTTTTTGTTTTGGCCCAATCAAAATGGCAGGTCATAATACATCTGGGTGGCCGGGGTTCAAAGGGAGGCAGCCAGAGAGGAGCCTTTTCATCATTGTGCCTCCGCAAAGCAGCACTGTCGCCAGATATCAAGTAGCATGAGAACTGGGCCGGGGCCACAGTTAATTATCCCTACATGTGAAAGGGGGCTCCGGGATTAATAAGGTTTGGAGACAGCTGATAAGGGGGTGGGGGGGGGGGCGGTGCCTCCCAGGGTGGTCTTCCCTCCCCAGGAGACAAGACACCCTCTCATACGGCTCTAAGATCCCAAGCCCCATGCTCTGCCCACCTTTACCTGGGAATCGGTCAGCAAGAGCACTAGCGGCCGTGATGACATTAAGTCATATAACAGCAATAAGCTAATTATTTACAGCCCGGAAAAGGCCGTACATAAGGCCTCCGAGCTAAAGGAAGAGCCGCCGCGGGAGAATTCGAGAGCAGAGTTCTGTCTCCCGTGGAAAGCTGACTTTGAATGGCTGCAGAAAGTTCCTAATTTCAAGACGAAATAATTCAGGGGGAGCTTTGGCGTTGCGGTAAGGACGCGTTAGGATTGATGCATATATGTATTTGCGGAGCTCTTGTCAGTGGTATATGTGCATCTTTAATCATTCATCGGCATTTTAAGGTGCAGAGAGGAGAGTCCAGCCATGTTTTATGCATCCTGCCATATACATGTTGAAAGCGGAGGTCGGAGATGGGGCTTTGAAAAGGCACCCGCACGTGGCGGCCTCTCAGTAATTCACGATGGAGGTCACATGGCTATTCTGGCTTAGCCCCAGCCCCCCCCGAATGCAGTGACCCATACTGCACTGGCCAGTCAGGGTGATCCTGATCTTAAGGCAAGAAGGTACACAGCCCCCCCCCCCACCAAACCACCCAATCACATGGAAGCTGTATCTCCGTCACATTTGTGCAAATGCCAGTCCTTTAATATTAGGAAAATATGAGAGAGGTATGGGGGGGTGGAGATGTGACATTTATTTTGCCTGTGTACATATTACATTATTACAGATATAATGAATGAATCCAGTGCTTGGTACACTTTGCACAATCCCCCCACCCCCCACCTCAGTCCCCTCGTTACAGTAATAACAGCATGACCCCAGAATTGTAATAAGGTTGGAAAGGTCGAGCAGAACAAGGGAAGGACCGTAAGTAATTCTAGCGCATGACTTGGGTGTTGAGCTTGGGTTACCTGTTTGTGTGGGGATTTCTGTATTATTGCTGGTTATACAGACAGACCAAACACTGACTGCAAGGATTACGTCTACACCCACAGCATGTTTTAAAGTTAAAGCAGACCTCTGTATGTTATGGGGTGAGCAGGACATGGCCTCTACATATTGGGTGCTTGAGATGATGTCTGAGGTGTCAGGCGGTTGCCCTCATCTCAGGTGGTTTGGTATGGAGCCGCCATGTGAATGGAGAATTATAGAACATGCTCAGGTAAACTCAAGAGTAACAGCTCGCGAGGTTCAGGGATTTGTGTGTTTAAAGGATTAAGATGACGACTGAACTTTATCTTACCCAACTTGATATAGAGTTATTTTATTCAGTTATTTTATTTCATTCAAATGTACTTAGTCATTTATTTCTTCAGTGTGTGGTGCTATCTCACCAAAGGCCTCTGTCTAATGGTAGCATAGGCTAGGACAGAAGCTACAGAAACAGAGCAAAGCAAAAGAGTCAAACACAGCTGAAGGAGCAGACACGGATACCTGTATACTGGCCAATTTTACGCATCCATGAATTCATTGGCTTTGATGGAAAACTGACCGATCAAACACAAATACTGTCTTTAAACATTTCTAATATGAAATGGAACTCTCTCCCTGGAGAAGTTGGTGAGAAGTTGAGAATCACGTTAGAGAAGCTGAGAATCCCATGTTATAACTTACCATTCTTAACCTGGGGTTATGAATATATGTTACAGTCTAGGGTTGAGTCATGACTGAGGGACCGTAGATATATATGGTAAAGACCCAGGGAAATTCTTCTTCCCATGAGTTTTATTTGCAAGAATTATATATATATGTGGAATGAGAGTCAGACAACCAGTGACAAGACAACAAAAAGAAAAACCTACATCTGCCTGAACATATAAACTCAATACCTTTCCTAGACCAAACAAAGGAAAAGAGGGAAATGACGTAATGCCCTAATTAGCCAAAAACCAACAACATTCTCCTCCTCATATTCGAAATGGGAGGGCAAATTAACACTACAAACAAAGTGAAAACCAAATATACAATACAGCAACCAATCATAATGCAGTTGCTAGTGATTCACTGGGATTGGAAATACTGCCTTATACCATGCAAAAACATTCAAAGTAAAAGTCACTTTTTGCGTGTGAACACAGTTCATATGTAAGGTGTTTTTGTTCAATAGAATAGGAAATGTACTTTTAATTTGCTCTTTGTTTGAGAGTACAGCATTATAAGAGTTCATGTTATTCACTGTTGTGTTATAAGGTAGCTTGTTTTATAATTAAACTATTTCATAAGTTTGTGAGTTTCTGCCCTTTGTTTGAGTTAGAAAAGTTCACTTCATCAAATCAGTATTAGAGACAAATTGTTTATATTGGTCAGTCCCCAGCAGACACTGCCCTGGACTAAAGGAAAACTACTGGACACAGTCCGCCAATGAAACCTGCAAATCCCAGTGAATCCCAGTACAGATAAGCTGAAGGAACATTAGTGTGGTCACACTCAAACAGGTATGGCATTAGTGTGCTCAGACTCAAACAGATTTATATTAGTGTAGTTAAACTCAAAACAGGTATAGCGTTAGGGGTAGTCAAACTCAAATAGGTATAGCATTAGTGTAGGCAAACTCAAACAGGTTTAGCATTAGTGTAGTCAAACTCAAACAGATATAACATTAGTGCAGTCAAACTAAAAGATACTGAACTGTTTTGTTAACAAATTAAGAACAAAGGTACAATGCTACA
>JAODKL010000009.1:11314940-11327787 GCA_026780765.1 Petrocephalus schoutedeni
TATAACATTAGTGCAGTCAAACTAAAAGATACTGAACTGTTTTGTTAACAAATTAAGAACAAAGGTACAATGCTACAATGACAAAGTGCAATGAATCTGTACAAAGGTAGAATCGTGGCCTTGGTAGGAGGTGGTCCAGTGGTCCATTGACTTGGTTTCAGTCGGCTTCTCCCCAAGGCCCAGTGGGCTTTTAGTGCAAATATGAAACAATTAATCGACCCACCCACCCACAGGTTAAACTGCAGAAGTGATGTCTCGCCCCATGCATGTGTGCAGATTGCTCCATCGGAACAACCCTGCAACCCCGGTGATACAGGCCACTCATGGAAGAACGACGGCATTGGAATGTGTGTTCTTCTCTGCCGTGACTGTCCATCAATCACGCTGAGCACACTCAGCTCTTGTGAGCATTAATGACTTGGAAAAGATAATGTTTGGTGTTCTTTGTCATGCACTCTGTGTCCTATTCTAGTGTCTGGGACCAATTAAGGATTCATTTATCATGTGTAAATAACCTCAAATTATCCATAAAAAAGAAAAGCTAAAGACCATATATTCCTCCCACTTCATCTGGGGCTGATTGATATTTTATGGTCTGTAATTAAATTAGCTGGAAGCTGGAGCATTGGGGTATTTGCTCAGTTTGCAAATAGCTGTTACTTTTGGGAGATTATTTCGGTTAGTATGGTCTAAACGCTTTCCACATGTCTCAAGTCACAGTTGATCTGTGGTAAAGGTGGCAACTGATAATTCGAATGAAATCTGGAGTCCCTAACACCCGGACCCTGACCCCGGGTCTCCCACAACGCCTTGGTGACCTCAGAGATGATACACAAGCCACTGGGTCTAACACCTTAAGACAGGCCATAATCCACAATCACTTATCCAGTGCAGGGTCACACAGATCCTGAAGTCTGCCCCAGGAAGCACAGAACACAAAGCAGACAGACACCTTGGAGAGCACAATGTTCCATCATGAGGCACAGACCCTATTCAGAGATACTTATCCTTCCCACATGATTTCGAACTGTGGGAGGAAACTGCGGAGAACCTGGAGGAAGGCTACACAAGACAGGAAGAACATTCAGTCTCCACACAAAGAGTAGGGCCAGAATTCAAGCCCACAGTCACAGTAATGTGAGGCCACAATGCCCCTCACTGATCCACTTGTTCGACGGAACCAATCAAATGGCTGGTTTGACATCTAGGGGTGGAAACACTCCTGTGATGCATCTTCTCAGGTCCAGTGTTCTTTTCTGCACTGTGAGAGCATAAGTATGCTAGGGTGCTGCCTGCTTTTCAACTGCAGGCTCACCAAACATGTGCATTTAATCACAAATGCAAAAAAAAAAGAAAACAATTTGAAAAGGTTTGGAAAAATGAAATTCACTAAGTAATTTGAATGTATACTTCATTTGCCGTGTATTATAGAGGATGCCAGAAGCTGGCCCGTGGTATTCGGTCAGGTGTCACTGAGAGATTGATGAGCGATGGTTTCTGTGTCGTTGAGCTTATTCGTTCAGACACATCAGAAAATAAAAACAGATGGCACCTGAGATCCGGCGGTACGAGGACGGAAAGCAGATTTCCGAATACAATTCGAAATTTGTGATTGCCTAAAAGAAAAGAAAAAAATAATAAAGAAAAAACAAAAATCACGTGTGAAGTTTGGTTGGCATTTGTGCTTACAGTCCAACAGACTTGCCCAATCCATCTTTTCCCAGTTGCTCCTCTATGACTAAAACATCGAGGAGGATTTGTCCATTATACGGCAGGCATGTATGAAGGGCCCAGGCTTATGGCCCGGTCCTGAGAGAGCACAGATTTACATCCAGAGCCTCTTTCTTCCTGCCTGGCGCCACTTTCCGGAGCATGCGATGCAGCCGACTGCAGGCCTGCGAGACGTGAGAAGGTGCGGACACGTCAGTTTGGGCACGACTCGAGGAATAAACTCCTTTATTAACATCTTACTGGAATAACAGCCATATCGCAGCGAGCTGGGGAATGAAAGCATGCTCCCAAAAATACCCATTTCATTTCCTCGCACACCCATTCCGTCTGAGTTTAATCAGCCGTACAGTATTCCGCTGGCATTTTTCAACAAAATGGCCAAAACGGGAAAAGGCAGGGGAAGTATTTAGTTTCATTTTGCAGCAGCTTGTTGCCAAAGACTTTTAGGACAATTCGGGCTCTATTTATGCTTCCGTAAATACATTTTATTGTCAGATCATCAAATGAAATGGCACCAGTCTCCAGTTGTGGTGGATCATCGGATAGTCCTGCCAAAAACAGCTGGAGCGAGGCGGGCCGCCCCAAAACCACGAGACACTTCCATGGTGACGCTTCTGCCCAACCATGCCACGTGCCCCGTCCATTAAGCTGCCATGTCACAGTGCTGATGTCAGTGATGTCAACAAGCAGCCGCTGGGGTGGCCGCCAGCTTGCTGTCATACATTAAGGCTCGACCCCAAAGGCGGGGGATGGGGGAGGGGCTGTGTTTTTCAGCTGTGTCACTGACCATGGACCAGAGGTCAGATTCTCAATGTGAAGTGTGGAATCTGAGCCACTGAGCAGATGAGTGTCCCATTTTTGGAGAAGACCTTACCCTCCAGAACTTGAGATACAACCGAGCATTTGATGATGAAGGTTGGGCCTGTTCGCTTTTTATTTTTACTGGAAGCAAAGCGCTGCATATTAGGAGCCCAGTTAAGGTACTTAATGTGTCTGGATTTTGGATGAGCTATATATTAAAGTAAAAGTAGGATGGATTCATGAAAGCCAAAAATAAATATCAATAAAAATGCTTAAAATAGTGTCTCGAAAAAGTACTTTAACAGCCTTTCAGAATAGACCCGGTTCGGGATTGAGCTCAGTTTTAATTGATTGACTCACTTTGGTATCTGAATAGGTATCCTTAGTGCCTGTATTCACTGCTCACTGTGCCTCTCTATTACAATCATTGCCATTGCACTCTGCAACGTATGCTTCTGTGACCTATTAGTAAATTGTCACTGCTGTCAGCATTTTTTCTTGTCTCCCTGCCTCCCACCCAGCTCTTAAACCACAGAGAGGGACTGTCGAGCCTATTCCAAGGCACAGGGAAGGGCTTCCTCAAGCTCCCCCCGCCTTGACATTGCAACCTGAGTTTTTTTTTTTATATAGAATGAATGTGCAAAACCTCATATATGACATATTTGTTTTGTTGCCTGGATGCTTATTGCAGAAAAAGAGAAGGACAGTGTGTGTGTGTTGATGTGTGTGTGTTGATGTGTGTGTGTGTGAGAGAGAGAGAGAGAGAGAGAGAGAAAGAGAAAGAGAGAGGGGAAAATATTATAAAGTGTCCTGTAGTTAAAAACACAGAATATGTGGCAAACACTGTGAAAACCATTAAAAATCTTAATTTATGACTCTGGCCTGTTAGTAATTTGGCAGGGGCTACTATATTATTGCATATGCTTAAGAGGGACAATTATATTCATGGACACAGCTAAATGCAATTTATAATAAAGGATTGAAGAAAGAGAGAGGGGAACCTCCTTTATAATAACTGCACACTTACGCTTCCAGTTCACAACCAGATGCGGAAAAAAGAATAGGCCTTGAAAATGTCGGCTTTTAAAGCCGGCAGGAGGGTGGCGAGATCATGAAGTCACGCGGCGAGGCCCGTCTGGAACAGGGGTCGTGCCAGCTGGACCCAGCAGCTTTGGCAGAGTCTCAGGCCAGGCCCGGCGCTCTCATGACTCGGAGCACCTGACACCTATCCCATCAGCCACCGGGACCAGCGTGTAGAGACACTCGCAAGAGGAGCCTCAGCCAGCACGAATTACGAAACGTACATCTCGCTCAGAATGTTTACGGCGGACCAAGCGAAATGCCAGCAATGGACGGGAACAGTCACGTGTTAAAACGCGCCACCTTGGTAACAGAAACGGAGCTGTCAAAGTAAAGGCACAAAGTCGTACCGGTGACATTTTATTAGTGTAAAACAACCAGCAAGAAAACAACCTTTGACCACCATTTATGGTCTCACTTAAATGTGACTTGACGTTTTGGCAAATTGGTCACCTGTTCCGGGTGGTGCTGTTGCATGTGACTGGGGGGAGGCAGGACCCCCCCCCCCCCCACCCCCCTCAATATCCGACGGGGCTGCGACTCTCAAGATGGAAAATATTAGTCGCACGTGAGCTGGGACTGACTTTTCCTGCCAGCTCTCCTGACGGCACATGCACATTCATCGCTGGAACCAGGACACTGGATGTTCGACATGCGACCGTGTAAAAATATATTTTATTCCAATGCCCCCACCGACTCCGAAAATAAACGCTTTGAATGAGGAGTAGCCCCTTTGAAGACATGAAAGTCTTGTTTATGTTGATGTTTTTAGTATTTTATCAGTGCAAAACACATTTATGAATTACTATATTGCATTATTCAATTTTTGCCGCTTTTAAGTGGCAGATTTAGCTGTTTTTGAGCCACTCGTTTTATGTCTCTTTTTTTATGTCCCCTCAGCTGGCCGACATATTTCCACCCAAGCTCTGCTGTAAGTAAACTTTAATGACTTAGACAGAGCACGGGGCACGCAGCTGTGAAATGTCATCTGACGCCAGTTACAAGGCCTGAGAGCACAAATAGGGCTTTCTGCTCGTGACTGCCACTCGGAGTGCTATTATTTTGGTTTGGGGTTCATTTAAAGTAGTAAACGATAACACCAAACATGCCAGAAAACAACAACATCCAGAGGGGAGCGTCGCTGGGTGGGGGGGTGGGTCTTTGGATCTGGGGGGAGGGTGCCCCCCATACCACCCACAGTGATCGGTGGCAGGCTCCCAGCATGCACTCTGTCTCCCTCTGACTGGGAGCATGACAGGACTGCACCCCATCTTCCTGATATTCCTCATCATTCCCATTTTGGGACGCTCCCTTTTTTCCACTGGCCTCGGGGTTGTACCAGTCAGACTCGGCAAGGAACCACAGCCCTGCGATGTATGTTTCACAATTTAACGTTGGTGTTGAACGCGAAGGGGGCCCCCTCATGGCCATAATCATGCCTTGCATGATGCATGTCTGTACTGGGCCCTTAGCTATGGGAAACAGTTTGTGAGCTCAGCACGGCACTGTACTTCGACAGGGAGACCCCCCCGGCTCTCCGACACGTATGTGGTCAAACATGCATGAACACGGAGAGCAGATTACGGCATCCATTTGCGAAAGACGCCGGCTCCCATCAAAGGAAGCGGCCGCCTGGGTAATGACTCACACATGCTGCACTTTGTGTCTCTGAGCCCCCCCCCTGCACTCCAAATGAAAGGTACAAGGTTGGCATGTTAGACGGGTTTAAATGGGCGTGATTTCACTTTGAACGTACGGAGAGCTCGTTAACCAGTGCCCGTGTGCGTGTTTGTAACCACGGTCTCAGAATGTCAATCCCCAGCCCTGATCGGCCCGCCCACGTTCCCAGTGCCTGCTTACAGGAGACATATGGTCCCTGGATCAACACGGAGCCAATGTGGACCCATTAGGCCATGACCACGAGACCGGGGCCTAAAAGATCACTACCACAAACAGAGTCATGCACACTGCACCCCAGTCCTGCTCTGACAAACTTATCACAGATGCCAAGGACAATAAGATACAGATAAAACTGACAGTTAAACTGTCTCATTCGCCATACTCAGCTGTATAACTCAAAACACACATAGAGCTTTATACAAAGCAATACTACAGCGGTTTAATCTCTGTCCTCACCACAGCGCAGCAGGGCTAGGGTTAATGGTCGCTAGCTTCACCATATGCGAACACCCTGTTTACATAAAACCATAATCTCTCATGAATGTCTGGCTATGTGCGATATAATTTACAGATTCTTCTCTCTTTTCCCTAAAACCAGAATGAGCCTTTTTGTCATTATTTGTTTAAATAGGCCAATGAAATGATCCCACAATGACAGCAGCTGTGGACCTTTTAAGAGCAAAGTAGCCCAAATTTAGTTTTTAAAAAAGGGTTGGGGGCGAGGGCGGGGAGGGGGGGGGGGGTTGTAATAAAATTTTGAAAAATTTGTTAGAGGTTGTCTGATAAGAAGTTAAACACACATCAGAAATGAAAAACAGACATGTCGGTCATATGCAAGGACATCGGTGCATTGGATAACAGGCAAGCAGGCTCCAAGCCAGCCTCTACCCGCGAGCATTGAGGCTACTCAATAGCTCATCAGGCTATTAGTATGGACAATTTGCACATTTGCAAACATATATATATAGAATTTTATTGTCACTATTGTTTTTCTTACATACTACTGTCACTGCTACGCTGTGCCCGTGTGGCTGCTGTGCCGTGTGATGGGTTGGGGCTCCGTCCTGTGTTGTTCCCTGCCTCTTGCCCGCCCAGATATATTACTATCACCGACTATAAGGAGCTCATTTCATTGCCTGCATCTACTGCTGTTTGCCGTGTTGTTGTTTTTTTGATAAAAAAAAAGAAAACAGATTTGATTAGTGCATGTTTTACATGTATGTGTCTCTTTCAAACCTTTGCCTGTCACGGTGACTAGCACATGGCTCGATCTCACTATCTGCCCGGGCCACCTCTAGGCGGCCCTGGATTAAAGTGCCAGTCTCCAGGGCGTGTGGCTTCTCCCCAGCGTCCCCTTGGTGCCCAAGGAGAGACACTGTGCCTCCCCTTTGCCTTTCCGCCCCCTGCCTGCCAGGCGATTGTAAGTTAAAGTGCCCGTTTACCGTTTCCATATATCCCGTTAGCCCCAATTGTTACAGTCTGCTCTGTGGCCTCCCAATGCCATAACTCCTTTCCTCCCGACACGGGTGACAATACAGCCCCGACATGTAAAATAATCCAGACACGTAACATAATGTCTTCAAGTCGTATTTCCTGATGGCAAAATGCTTTACTCCTTGGAAAGATTAGGCAGCAGAACTGCTGTAATTTGGCATTTCCACTCGAGACGAGTGCAGCAGTGGTCTGACACACTCACCCAGACTCGGGATGGCTTCTGCACAGTGCCCCACGCAGTCAAGATGCCCTGAAGCTCACGCCGTGCGCTGGATGGATGCTTGCCCTGCAGGACAGGTCCTTACGATCATTTCATGCAGTGCTTCACAAGCTAAGGTTGAACTGGAGAAAATCTTTATTACAGGCTAAATAAACTGCCTATTAGCTAATCTCAGTCAAACTTCTCTCCGTTAAGTATTTTACAAATAATTGAACTGTGTTTACTAGCCATTCCTGATGGGATTAGCTGTACACCCCTGGACTTCATCCTATGGCTAGACAATACTGAGCTTCCTCGAAAGGTCAGACAGAAGCAGAATAGCTCATTTTCATTGATTTTGCCGTCTTGATTTTCAAAATCAGACACCTTTTATCCAATCGAAAGTGAGGTATTTGTAATTACACAATACACCATCCCACCTAATGGCACAGGAGCATTCCTTCTGGGATTTAGTCATTAGCTTTAAGATACAGCCTTAATATCATCACCACTATATCGCCTCCTGCCCCTGTTATACGTCTGCGATTAATGATGTTGATGTTGGATTGTGATTAGCACAAGCATACAGGTCCATTGGAATTCGTGGCTTTTCTCACATCCCATTTTCTTCACCCATGACTGTGAAGTTTGGGTCAGAACGCACTGTTAGCTATTCTCCTGGCACCCCTGAAACAGCTTTTTGGGGCAAGGGCCTTGCTGAAGAAACCAGATCTCTGCTGGCTATGGGATTTCAATCAATGGCCTTCCACATACGGGCACTCTTGTTCATGCATCATTTTATTTTTTAATAATCATTGAATAATAAGCTATTTGTATATGAAGCATCACCAGTTGTGCCCTGAGATGCACTGGCATCCCACCCTTGGATCCTACTGGGGTCAGCTGCAGGCTCTCTGTGATCACTGGGGGGACGTTTACAGGGGAGGACTGTTTGCAATGCCAGCTGGAATGTTTGCACGGCACTCACCGGCTGGTGTAGCAGTGTTGGCACTAGTGATTTACTGCACTAACGACCATAAGGTTGCAAGTTTAAGTCCCAGGGGTCTTAGCTGGTGTGCATTTTCAAAACCCACTTATCCTTAATTATTTAGCTAAAATCTTGATAAAAGCTACAAGGAACACAAACATGTCAGTCATCTGCAAGTCAGGAATTCTGCCCAGACAGCAGTTTTATGATTGTAACATATATATATAAAAAAGACACCAGGAGAAACTGTAACATCTGGCTGTCATGGCTCGTATGTGGAATCCACTGACGTCATTGTGCCTCATTCACAATTAACATCTGCTCAAAAAATTGCTTTCACCCCCCCTTGTAAATCTGTCCTCGTTAGGAGGGTTTCGTTTTATTTGGGGGTCAGTGGTGAAAATGCCATAATTAAACCACGCGGTGATCATAAAAGCGTGCCCCGTGCAAACTGTCAAGTCAGCACCGCTCCGCTGCGCGTAACCAGTTTTACTTCGGGAATCATGGTTAATCGGCATGTTTGCGTGTTGAACAGGGCTGCCGCAAGGCCATCACCCTGCTCCGACTGTCCTGCTGGTGTGTCCCTCAGTTTCCCAAGTCGTGCTTTTGGAGATGTTTGACTTGCAAAATATAATTATGTGGTTCTAAATCATAAAATGGGGGGAATTTTCATTACCCGGTATCAAAAAAAGTACCTGGCTCCATCTAATTGCTTTTTCGTTATTAAGTGTATTTCATTAGTGGAAAAAAGATGGTGCCCAGTTCAGGGGAAATAGACTGTATTTTCCTCCTTGGAAGACATGACTGCACAGCCTGAAGGGAACCTCCTGACATTTAACTAATCGCCTCAAGCCAGTGAGGTATGCAGGACAAAGCCCATGACGGTGTTTCGGTACCTGTCCGCATCTCCCCATCCATCTGCTGCTTGGAACCACCATCCGGTACATGCAGTGTTTCCACAATGGCTTACAGAAATGGACCAGTAGGAAAAAACGGGCTTCAGGCTTAGATCAGTTCCACCAGCTGGTTGATCATCACCAGAACATGCTTTCTGTAATCAGTGAGGCCAATTCACTCTGATCACAGTTATTAGTGACCACTGGTCTGTGAGCCATCTCCATTTCCGAGACATAACGAGAATAAATCAGGCATCTGGCCTTCTCTCATTGGGCATTTCATGGGATGCTGTCAGCAAACTTCTTACTCCTGTGACTCCAGCACCTCGACATAGCAGAGTCAGCCACAGGTAAATGCTATCCAGCCTAATCACGTCAAACATGCAGAAAGAACAGGAGCGATAGCCACAGAAAGGCTTTGAAACCCCGCCCAATGCTGATGGTTTTGACCAATCCATTGGTTGCGTCATCGAACCCTTTTGGATTAAACCAATCGGTGCTTGGCACTATGCAGCAAACCCCGCCCATTGTGGGTTTCGAGACCCCATTTGTTCCATCATGACAGGAAAATTATAATTAGGGTGTTAGTTTTGAACGCAGGTGTTCAATATATAACCTTTTCCCTAAAGCTTTGTTAAAAGAGATGAAATAAGGCATTCTTAAGAATCTTGCTTTTAACTGATCTGTGAATGTGCACAGTACAATATGAGCCTTTCGTTACCTGATTGATCGTCATTGTCTGAGCAGAGGAATCCATCCCCTCGGATTCCTGAAGCAGCTGCTTCGGCTCTTATTCCTCCGCCGGCTCTGAGTCCTATTTACACTCCATTTATTGTTATGTTTTTTTTCGCCTAAACATTTCAGTTAACAGATTCCTCTCGCACCGCAGGAACCCATGCCTTGTTTGAGTCGGCATGAAATTGCCGCGCAGTCTCCGGGGACCGGACTCGCCTCCTCGCACCATGGGCCGGGGCCCGATTTGCCACTCGGCTTAGAGCTGAGAACATTTCGTTCATGAGGTTTGAGTTTTGAAAAATAATTTCCGTTGCCAGCCAAGCTGTGTTTTACAAGTCGAAACCCCACTGCAATTAAACCCCGGCGGTTTGGTTTGGCTGTGCGGGTTTCCATGTGCACTGGCATGGCGACTGGCCTGCGGCTTCCCACGATTAAGCAGGAAAACAAACAAACACAACACGCATGTAACCCCAAGGCCTGCGAAGCCTGGCGGACGACGGAGGGAGAGGACGCGCGAGGCTGAGGTGGCTTGGCAGGCGCTGCCACCTTCCGCACCGTTCACCACCTGCCAGCAACGGCGAGGCCCAGCGCTTTCGGATAAAACGAGGACAGACAGATCCACCGGGTGCTGAGGAGGCCTACTGGCCAACAAAGGAGGTCGAGATTCTTTCACTGTACGACAGGCCCATCCTCCAGTCCCTGTTCCTTCAAAGTCAAAGTATCCTTTATTATCAGCGCCCGATAAATGACCCGCACTGAGGGTAAATATCGCTCCCGCTGGTCACAGTGCAAATGGGAAATAATAAATAGACTAGAATACAGATACTGGGACATGTAGAAATAACATAAACACCCTTTAAGGCATGGACATTAAGACAGAGACAAAGAGACTGAGTTAACCACCTGATTGATTGTCCAAATGTGGTACAGAAATGTAGCATGGAAGCAGACTGCCCAGTAAATAAATTGCTTCTGAGTCCAGAGCTGTTAGTTCTGTTAACAAACCGAGTCTTAGGGTGGGTTTTGCTCCTCGTTCCCCTTATGAATCCAGTACTTGACCCCATCTTAACTCTGTGCCCCATCAGTAAGCCCAGTAATCTGCCGTCCATCCAGGTGCTTGGAAGCTCCGTCTGATGCCCGAAAGGCTGACTACAACAGTCCCCAATCCGTCACACCTTGAGTGACCAATGAGCTTAACAATAGGCGGCAGATGATGTGAAGGTTGAAGAGTTTGAAACCAAAAGATTCTCAGTTCAGCTGATAAACTGCCTCAGTAAAATACTGCAGTAGAATAAAAGGTAAATATTTAGATAAGGGTGCTAAAAAGCTAATATAATCGTATATAATAATTCAAGTTTAAGCAATGGAGCTTGCATTAAACGATCTAGCCAACAGAAGGCCAATGGTATGAAATGTCACCCCATTACTGTGCCTCACAATAAAACATTTACAGACAATGACTGTATTTCTTTGTCTTCCAATTTAGCATGCAAAAATTTTTTTTTTAAATCCCTTCTCTTTAATGAGCAGCGAGGTCAAGCAGAATTTAATACGGATCCAGTTTATGAAATGCATCTGAAGATTTTCAGTAATTGATATTCAATATGCCTCTGCAGTCGTGGGATCACACCACAAAGCGTAAACACTCGCATATCTCGCTTCATAACGGAAAACAAAATCTAATTTACGTACTGTCTGCAGGACACACCTACTTTTAATAACTACTTAGACTTTGCCCAGCAAACCTCATTTGCAAAATAGGAAATTAGCCAATTATCCCCACGTTTAATGAGTAACATATTTTCTAAAATCTCAGCGAACACTTATTGCCTCTCTGTAATGTTGGCAGTCTCTAGTTTGCTCTGTATTTTATTATTTCTTATAGGCTAATTAAGAGATTAGCCACTATAGAAATTCCTCTGGGTTCCCAATAGGTTTAAAACCTCCTCTTTTGTGTGCTTCCAAATTACTTCTCAGTGTTTTTCCTCGATATCGAACCACCGTTCCATTGCAGCTACAGCTATTTTCCTGGTGTCGCTGCTTACTGGGCCAGCTGGCAGAGGACAGGGAGAAAAAAAAAAGTCTCAGCTTTAAACTGTTGCAAGATCTGCGAGGCATGTTTTGAATTTCACAGAGTGCAGGTCTAGTTTATTTATCGTGATTTCTCTTTGACCGGGATCGGGAAGCAGTACTGAGGAATCCCGGGGCCTGCTGTCCTAAACGGGATGGTTTCCATTAGCGGGGTGCGCTAAAAATGCTGATGATATTCGAAAAACCAAGAGTCAGTTCGTGTGGCGTGGGACTGTGTCTCACTTCTTCTCCAGAAAACAATTCCTGCTCGCAACCTGGTTAGAGTTCTGTATCATGTTTTCACACTTTCAGAAAGATCAGTAAATAAAAGCAGAAGTGGACTGAATGCTGCAGTTTCTGCTATTTCTGCATTGTCCTTTGTTTTTATTATATAATCTGACCTAAGAGTCGTTACAGGCCAAAAACCTTCCTTCACTGATCAAGATCTCTCTAAACCAGGCCACCTGTTGGTTTAATGCTGCGTTTCCGTTGTGCTAAGCTTCTGCTTATGCTTGCTATGTAAAGTATCAGCAACAAAAGTACTGACATGCGGTCATCACCATAATAAAGTTTACTCTTCAGTCTATGTCACTTTCTCAAGCTCTAGGTGTGAAACAAATAGGGTGGAATCCAGTAGGTTTCCTTCGCGAACTCACCCTTGGTTTTTAGATCATATAGAGGTCGACTTATACTGTTTTGTTGGGTCTTTGGTGAAACAATTTCTTTGACTCTCTAAATCTCAGACACTTAAATGCCATCCACCTCGGGTCCTGTTTACCTTTTAACTGCCGTATCATCCTCCGACCAAACAAAAAAACACGTGCCGACGTGCATGCCAGCTGCAACGGCAGAAACATCAATAATGACTACCCATAAAATCACACAGCAAACTTTTTGACGTCAGCGACTTTACAGCCCATAAATTCATCAGCGTTCTTGAGCAGTATGTGCCCGTTCACGTTGTTTGCTTTGCAGGAACACGGATAACTCTTGTCCAGCAGGACTGAAGTGTCTGCGTTTTAACCTCAGATGGACTTCACATGTCTGCCATTTGTGCTGTGACTCACATAACAGTGCCCCTGAGACTACTTTTATCCTGAGACAATTTCATCTCTGCGCATAATTTCTGCATATTGCATTGTTTTCAATAAATAATTGCAACAATAGAAATGT
>JAODKL010000009.1:11340834-11351075 GCA_026780765.1 Petrocephalus schoutedeni
GGGGGGGGGGGGGGGGGGGGGGGGGGGGGGGGGGGTAAAAGAGGAAACATGACCAGGGGGATGAACTCTGGACTGGACAGAGGAGGTCAAGGAGGCTGCAGGATGGCAGGCAGCCTAGTCGGGTACAGTTGCCCTCGCACGCCGCGCGTGGCTCCAGATCACCACCCCGACACGACGATGGGCACCGGAACCGAGCCAGCAGGCCTGGCTGGGCCACCTGCCAAGACCCCAGCAGGCCCAGAACTACAACCGCCCCACGTCTGACGCGGACCAGGAATGACAGGTGGGCACCTCGTGTCACAGCAATCGGACCTAAACGAGGGCCCGGCGACCCTGTCCCAGCTCCCGGGCCGACGGCACGGCCTGTCAGCGCGGAGGAGCCCAGGCAGACGCAGACAGGCACCAGCCGTCACGGCCTCCCCAATCATCGCAACCAATCGGAATGACAATAATGATGATGCTAATACATATTTACCAGCAGCTGGCTTCTGCATATAACCTCGAGTGAATTACAGTAACAGGGAAAAACATCATCTCCCCTTGTTTTCTCCTGTTGGGTCTATTTTCTTCCCACACAATCATTCCATTACACACCTTATCTGCTGCCTGTCATTTGGCTAACGAATCAGGCCCGTCACACATGAATGTCAGCAGGGGCATTGCTAGGGATTTTGGGCCTCATGAAAGATCGCCATACTGGGCCCTCAACCCAGACCAATCCGAACTACGTTTCAGATTCCTTGGAATCATCCTCACTGTATGGCACACCCGACTTAGTACGCTATTCGATTATTTGTTTAGCTTTTGGAGCATAGCAAGGTAGCATTTAGCTGTGGTTAGCATGTTTGTCTTAAAGTATCAGACAGGGCCATGCGTACGGGACACTTGCTGCTTGCCGAGCCTCGGGGGGCTCGACATAGAGGTGGTACACCAGTCACAGCACCGTCGAATTTGACCTTAGACACCCGAGCGCTGGAGCGGAGCGCTACGTTATACTTATGCACATCACACAAAAACTCGATGCAGCTCACATTTCACACATGGATGAAACTGTCTGGGACACGAAAACATGCACAAAGTCCGCCAGGAACACAGAAAAGCCCCTAAACAATGTGCCGCAGAACTCTCTGAGTAGAAAGAAATCGCTTGGAAGGCATCATGACATTAAAACACTGAGACAATATACAGGCTATATATACAGCCTGCAGGCTTTCCCCACCTGTCTTTTAATTTCAAATGACAATATTTTCCTGGAGTGTATTCCTGGGACTTTCCACCACACGCTCTGTCTTGGTTAATGTCATAAGAAAAGCCCCTTCAATATCTGATCACGGAAATTAATCCAAGTAGGCACTTATCACCGTTTTTTTGTCCCATCTCATTTTCCCTCTCCTTCACCGTGTCCCTCCCACTGCCAGGAGGGTCTAATTAGAGGCGTCTGTGCGGCAGTATTCAGGTTGAACAGAATATTATCTTTAATGAAAAGGAGATCTACCAGAAAAGTAGCCCACAGTGAAATAAATAGAGCCATCAGGTTCACCCGTGTCCACGTCTGTATGTAATAAAAAAAGGATAATATTGACACTGAGATGGAGAAATTATTCATACTGATAAATCTTGGATGCTTGGGCCCTTTCATGGTTTTTTTTTCCTACTATAGATTGATTGCATTATGTGAGGAGGTGGGCAGTGCGCCCAGCGATATTGACAGTGGCATCAGTCCATGCAGATGGGCCCTTAAAAAAATAAACTGGCCTGCTAGATAACGACGAGGCTTTCGGAAAGTACTGCCAGGGCTGCTATCATGTCTGTTTTTTTGGTTTTATTGTTTTATCAATAGTTATATTATTGTATCAGTTTTGTTGTTGTATTCAATTTCATCGTTCTTGGATATTAATTAGTAAGAAGGGGCTGAGAGTAGCTGGTTCGGTCATCTGTAAGGAGGAAGGTGGACAGACAGGGGCCAGCTGGAGGAGGTGCTGAGCAGTGGTTCAAATAAATTAATAACGAGGGACAAAGTGAAATCAGGCTGCCTGGCGATCCCCGGGCGTGGCGAATCGCTCCACAATAAGGCGGCGGAATTGCCTGCCTGGCTACATGGAGATCCCATCCTCTCAGGGCCTGTTCCTCCTGTGGGTAACCCTCTGCCTTAGTAGGATCTCTCAAGGGAACCACTTTTTTCCGGCTTCCTCTGAGCCAAAATGAGTGGCGGCGTGAATATGTTTAGCTACCCGGATGGCACTGTAGGGGGCAGCAAGCCGCTCCTGAGTTTGCCGCATGTTTTCCGAAGAATTACTCCGGACTGCAGTACTTGGTCAAAGCGCCAGCGACAAAATCACAAAGGAACGGAGCGCCTTGTGGCGATTAAAGGGAGGGTCTTCCCCTAAAGCGCGAATGCATCAAGCCGCAGCGACGGCCGTCCCCGTGCGGCTTGAGTCACAAGCATCCGCCACCATTGACTCACAGTGCGTGCCCCCCCCCCGGTCGCAGGAGGAGGGGGTGGCCGGCCCAGGGAGCCATCCCCAAAGCCCACGCTGCACGTCGGACTTCCTAAATGGAGCGTGTGAACTCTGTGTTGTCAGGCCGCATCACGTAAGCAGCTGCCTGTAGCTCTGACAGTGATTCATGCCCGAGGGTAACAAGGCCAGAGACGGAGGACTTGAGGTTCATGCCTCCAGGGAAGACAGCAGACAACTGGAAAGGTAAAAATTGGGGGGCAAAAAAAAAAGAAATAAAATCTCAATTTTTTTTTTTGTCTGCTGCCACCTGTCTGAGCTGTACCGGGGCGATGTGACTGCTGCAATAACTCGGTCCGACTCGGGTAAGACTACAGGCAGAACGGGCCCCCGCCTTAACTTCCATTACCATCACGGCTGTTCCATGAATGCTAGCATCGGCCATGCGGTATCCGTGAATATGTCTCCCTCCTGTCCTTTCATAAGCATTAATATGGTACCATTATGGCCTGGCTGCCACTTGCATAACACACCCAAGCCTGTGCTTTGGGGCATTACCGCCCAGTGAAGGGGTCTTAGCTTGATGCCCCTGCACGCCTTGTCTAAGTGCATAAATATTCACTCATCCTTAGGGTTGCCTTCCATTGCCTGGAGATAGTAAAGCTGGTAGTCGGCCCGCTCCCCTAGCTAGCCTTAATTGGCGGTGGCCTAACCGCGCGTGATTGCATGCCAGTGTGTGCGCGCGGCACGTTTCCCTCCTATTATCTCCCCGGCCGCATGCTACGCTAAACCGTAGCGTAGCGTCTTTCTGCCCCTTCGTAGCAGCCATCGTGACGCACAATTAAAGAGATGTTTCCTTGACTCGATTCAATATTTGCATGCGTGTTAAAAAAAAAAAAAAGTGGAGGATTCTTAAGGGGCGGACTCATCTCCGTGGGCCCCCGGGCTCGTCTCCGTCCTTATTTAGCGCGACAATTATAGCCACTGACGTGCTCGCGGTTCCATGGCGGCTCCCGCTGCACTTTATAAATATGTTTATCCGATGATAATTGGCCATTAAATTTGTAACTGACAAGTGTGAAAATGCCACCCAGCAGCCATCCGCCTGCCAGGAGAATGAAAGCGGCCGGTGGCGAGAGCTACACCGTCGTCAGCAGCGGGCCGCGATTCAGGGCCAGGGAGCGCCACGTCAGACGCCTCTCCCGCGGCCAAATTAAAAGACAAATCTAATCTGCCTTGGCAGCTGTACGTTTGTGTGCTTATAATCTCAGTGAGCAAAAGCGCTCTATGGTTCTCTGCAGAGGAGTGGGTCTTAATTCCATGTTCTAACACCGATAGTTTAGATCTTCCGTCGATTGGGAGAGCGCTAATTTGTGTTTTTGAACCGGGGCAAGTGGCAGTCCTTTGATGGTCGTTATCAGCAAATTTTATATTCAATTACTGCTGCTGGAGCTCTTTGAGGGACACAATGCAAAATTGGATTCCATTTAGCTTAGTATTTGTTCAGCCCGAGCTGATGGTTATCAGGGACCTTCAAAGCGCGCCAGTTCACGAGCGCTCAAGGTTTTCGAAAACCTTGCCAAGGCGTATCAAACGAAGAGCTCTAAATTCCTGTCCTTTGGTCTGTCCAACCGTCTTGGCAAGTGGACAAGCCACTAACGCATATCAGCCCTACCAAATTATTGTAATTACAGACAATGAGTAAAACAGAACAAAAAAGATATTGTTTAGGGTAAGAAGCAGACTTTGCCTCCTGGGCAAAAAATTTCCTTTATCAGTTATTTCTTTTTTTTTTTATAAATTTAGTCCAGATTTTTTGGTTCAATAGTAGCTAAATCAGTGAGGGTTAGGCTGAATCAGAGCACATCCTCTGTTATTTATTTGATGGCGAGGGGAGCACTGTCATGGTTGACATTTGGATCGCAGCACAAAAAAAAAAAAGAAAAACACTTTGGCAAGAGTAGGAAGTTCTGAGCGTGACAGAGTGATTGCCGTTGGAATGTGATGAAGGCGTCCTTCCCATTGGCGCTGTTAGTCACCCTCGCACTTGCCGGTCAGCCGTGGGACAAAGTGGAGCCGATACTGAAACCTGGTGTAGATAATGTTAAATGAGTGGAGGACCCGCCCCGATTGGTTGGTCTGTGAAAGTCATGTGATGGGGTCGCATGGCAGCAGCCTTGATTATATTGCCATGACACTTCATGGGACAGGCGACAGCCATGCGTCACGTATAGAGAACGCCAATCGAGGGACAAATTCCTCCACATTTTTGAGATACTTTTCAAAATATTTAGACCTGCAAAATCAGGTGGACTTAGTTCCGTCTCCAAAAGTTACTTAAGTCAGACAATTATGAGGTGGGCTAGAAACACTAGTATACCCAGTGGGCCAGGAAATACTGTTCCCCTGGAATACACGTTCAGGGTGGGACTAGCATATATAAGTAATAAGTGGACCTTTAACTAGTGGATTATGGCCAGAGTTGTAGCTGCTGCTCTTGTCTCAGTGAACTGTGGTCCAAGGAGAAATCTCCTTAGATGATGAGTGCCATCACGAATCATTGTTTTATGCAAATTTAAATCAGGAATTCTCCAATAGGAGCCCCTCCCCAGCCTCGGGGGCCCTCCCCTTTGAAGAGGCCCAATCTCGTTAGTGTGAATGTTACGGTGGGGACTGCAGCCCACCCCACACAGCCAATGAGATCACCCTAGAGGCAGACCGTGAACAGGGCGAGGAGAAAGTGACTGGGCATCTCCCCAAGACCCCTGATTTCGTTGAGTGGCTCTTGGACCATGGGTATCTGAGTTCATTCATGTGCAAAACAGATGAGGAACAGACAAGACTTTTTGGGCACGATTTCCAAACCTACAAGGATGACTTACAGAGAGAAATACTGGAAACACAATGCAATGGAATTCTCTGGCATCCCGGGGAGTGACAGCTGAGGTTCAGAGTGTTCGAGGAACAGTGACTTGTCTTGCGTTTAGATATCACATGTGGAGGCAAAATGACGGTGTGTGGTGCATGCCGAAGGCAGATATATAAAGTCTGATATATCTGGTGGTGGTCTCTTTGTCCATAAGTTGTGAGTTGTGTTGCATTTTGAGTCTTCCACACCCACCCCCACCACCACCACTGATGTTCTCTGAAACCTTCCTGACAGATTAACTGTCCAGGATGCGGCTCGCTGAAAAAGCAACATTTTGTGCTCTGCTTCTAACATTGCACTATCCACAGCGGTGTTACCAAGTGGAATTATAATGACAAAAATGATGCGAATCAATAAGAAATAAGTCATCTTCACCTTCGAAGGCCTCAGGCTTTCACTTTTATTTATTTAAAGGTGTGCAGAGGTTTTTCGGGGCTGCGTTTTAAAAATTACATCACCCTTCTGAGTGCATTTTCATGTAGTGCTATTCGGAGGCTGAAAAAATAGATATTTGTGCATCAAGAATTCACAGGGACAGAGGGCAGGTTCCTAGCTGTGAGCAGCACTATGGTAAAAGTACAGGCCAGGGGTGGCAGTAGGAAGCAGCAGTAGGAAATTACTGTCTATGTTGGAAAGGGAGGGGTGTCACTTACACCCTTTGTGCTTGGTGTTGCCCCTCACCCTATTGAGATAAGTTCAGCAATTCCCCCCTTGCACACAATGCAGCCTGCTCATTGGACAAAAGCATCAGCTACATAACCATATGGGAAGATGAAACGGGGGGGGCAGCATTGGCCGGATGCTGCAGGGCCTGTTGACTGGCGTCAGACTTCTCAGAAGACTCCAGCTAGCATTTAGCACCACCCTCTCCACAGCAAACATGTGCGGATTACACGCGCAGCAAGTCTAAACCAATGCAAATGGCCAGGTCCCACAGCGCCATCATTTACACGAACCTTTTCCACACACAGGTTTGTGGTTCCCGTGGTGGCTACCTCTGTAAAGGGGACAGCTGATGGTCCTTTTCCGCAGAGGTTTGCCTTATGACTATGGACCATTAAGATCTCACTCATAAGAGTTACACAAGCATAGCTTAGCCACTATGCTAAACGAACGCGTTGCACTTTGACCATGTGATCAAGATCAGACGCTTTGCCTTTTTATGACGCACTGTATAGACGGAAGAGGCGCAACAGATGGTTCTGGTGCCGCAGCGGGGACTCCGCACATCCTGCGCAACGTGTCCTGTGAAAAATCTGTTAATTTTTAATAAAATATTTCCTTTCAAAGTGCCAGCTCAGGATTTAAGCCCTCTGCGTACACTTCAGAAACTAAAGTTTGGTGTTATCCCTAATCACCGCTCCAAATGAAAAGCCCGTTAAGCCTCATTAGGACGTCTGCGCTGTGACGATTTTATTGGAAGTGGGAGATGAAAATTGCCTGGATTAATGTGTTAATCCACCTCTTTAAAATGCTAATGTCCATTTTATGCACATTAAATCTCAGTATGTATTTTTTCTTTGATGCGTGCAATTTCTATCAATTAAATAGAAAGGAGTGGAACAGGCAGACTGCAGATTAGTTCTCCCGCTCCGAGCGTGAATTTCGTCTTTCGGGCTCAATTTAGGCTGGAAAACTGGGAGACCACGAGCAGTGCTAAATATTCAGAATGGCTCGGCGAAATGAGAAAATATCAGCGCCACGGCAGCACGACTAAAGCCCTCGGAAATATCTGCCCCACCACACCTCTAGATAAAGTCTACTTCGGCTAGAGCAGGGGGAGGGTATTTATATTCCGCGGCGGGGCTGGTGTGCGAATCTCCAATGGCGCACGTGTTTCGCGGCCAACACAGCCACATTTCTCATTCCATGTTCGCCCTTTTCAGACGTGAGGGGTTAACCCGAGAGTCATGGGCTTAGCTATTTTAGACATTTGTTGTCGCATCCGTACCTCATATATTCTGCTTATTATGATGTCCTGTACGGGGCTGACATGTTTGCTTTCGTTAGTAGTGCGTATATGAAAGGAAGCTGTTTTTACCCTTAACAGTTCTTACCCTCGGGGGTTTGCTGTAAGATTCCCCAAAATGATTACACGTAAATAATCAGGTTAAACAGTTGACTGTAGAGAATATTTATCTGATAATCATTTAGCTGATTTTAAAAGGTTACGCTTTTATCTGAGAAGAGGGTAACTGAATCCAGTGCGATGTTTATGTATTATGAATGACTTATGAATGTGATATTCGATTTATTTGCTTGGGTGTTATCCAGAAGAAATGCAAGAATCACTGAATAAATTGCATATGATTTGGCTAATGGGATGCTATTGATTAAATGGCTGCATATTTTGTGCGTTAATCATCCTCGCATCTCAGTGAAAAGCTCCCAAGTCGTATCCCAGTTACGCTCGGAACCCAAGCCCACGAAGAGGTTAATACGGCCACAGGGGCAGCTCCGTGGCACGCCGGTCAGAAGGCAGAGAGTCCACAGCATGTACACCATCTCAGCGTGCGGTGGGCCTCGCCTTAAACTGTTCCCAGATTGGCCACACAGAGGCATATTGTATGTGAGGACTTTAGGTCCCCTGAGATTGCAGATAGGCCACATTTATCAGATGAAGATTGAGCTCGCTCGGGAGTGTGGAGACTGATTTATTGGGGGGGGGGGGGGGGCTTCTGAGCTCCATTACTTCTCTCTCTCTCTCTTGCTCACTCACGCTCTCTCGCTGTATCTGTCTAACACCTTCCCGGTGGCCAGAGGATAATTCCAGCCTATTCACAAGCAATAACACTCCTGTATTAAGCTAAAGAAAAATATACATTTAGATTACAGTGTCTGCACAGCACCACACAAAGAAAAAAGAAAAAAAAAAAAGAGACGTTCAAATCCCCCCAATCGGTCCCATTTCATGTGACGCGCCCGTCGTTCTTGGTGACGGAAGGTGGCCCGCCATTCTTATGTAAATAGTTTCATTTACAGGCGGAGAAACCTGAGAATTATCTGATAAAAAAAATGGAGGTGGGGGAGTGAGATAGGGCCGTGGCTATGGGCGTGACCGTAGTGCTCAGGGGGCAGCGCTGGGGGCCCGGCCCTGCTGAGCGGGTAGCCGGGACCATCTGATCTCGGTTCCCTCGGAGCAGCCCCCCACTCCCCCACCAGCATATGTGCTGCTCTGAGTGGGACGGGCCGTTCATTAGCGACCCGCCTCATCTGTCCTGATGTATTCTGTCTGGGCGATTGTGGCCCATTTCGCTCCGGAAATTAGGCACCCGCTCCTTTGTGTGATTAAAGCCCTGGAAAATGAGTCCGCCACTGGAATTAGCGAGCGTGCGGCGGCCGCCGACGGCGCGGAGACGGAGGCGACTGTGGGTCGATTCCTTACAGGACAGGACTCCCTCTAAAGGGGGGCATGTCGGCCGCTGTGTCTGTGAGCCACCTGTGTAGCCACAGTAATGGGGCTTCCTCTTAAGACGTTGGCAGCTTATTATAAGGCAGAATAAAGGCCAGATCCTGGGGGTAGTGCCACAAGGATTCTGCCAGACCCTTGAGAAAAACAAGGCGCCAACCCCAGCCCATAGCCAAAACATCCACTTGATGGCACACATCAAGTTACTCTCCCCGGTTACTCCCAGCGTGGCCTGGCTGCGGCCGGCCACTCGCAGAGCCCCCTCACCGTCGTTCGCCTGAGGTTTCCCTGCCCGTGTTTCGCCATCGCTCTACACAGACATTGTTTACATACAGCAGAAGTTCAAACCGCCCCCCATCGAACCAAGCCTTCTTTATTTCCTCTGGGGAAAAAAGCTTTCCTTGCCAAACATGGAAAATCCTCTCTGTTGTCTACTCCCCACAAGAGAGGCGAGAAAACAGAGTAAAGAAATGGGATGGTACCATCATTTACTGGTAGCCAGACTTCTGAAGTTAGCAGCACAGGTGGCGGGGGGGGGGGTGGTAACAGTCTCTGTGTTGTCAGGAGGGGGTGCTGAAAAAGGTGAAAAAGGCCTGCCAAAGCTCAGGAAGGACTACAAATATTCATTTAAAGGAGGCATGTCAAAACAGAAGGAAACATCTTCGGCAGGGGTGCCCAATACGTTGATCACGATCACAATTTATATCTACTGAAAACAGATATTAAAAAATTAGTGGGGGAGCTGGACCAAGTAAGGAACCATAAATGTATTGAATTGTATTGTGTTTTAAGGGTTCATGCAGTGATGCAAGGTTTGTCAACGTATACTGTATATATGAGTATAAAATATATAATATATATATATAACATATTTGTAATGTAGGTAGATCATTTTGACCTGGTCATTTTAAAAGTAGCTCGCTAGCCGACAGAGTGTGGGCCCCCGTGAGCTATGGGATTTAACTGTAATCCCTCATCTTGGTACTACTCACAAAGCTGAGGGGGTCATTGTGGGGCTCCAGCAGGGCTACTGGTCCCCAGCAAAGATGGGCTCCCACGGGGTCAGTCTCCTTCCTCCTCACGCAGAGGATCGGCGTGTGAGCCAGACCAGTAGGCCCCCGCCCCACCTGAGCACAGTCCACCCTGTGCACAACCTGATGCTATTTATACTCTGTCACTCCTAATGCACTTCATCATCTGTCAGGCCGCCCTGTCCCCAAGCCTTATTCAAATCAGGGAGGAAGAGGAAAAGCCTTATGAGATATGTGGCTCTTAGTCACCTCAGGTCGCCTACACAGTCAGCCAAAATACATAAAAACACAGCCGTGGAGCACCAGCATTAGAGGTAAAACAACTTTAGCAAGCTTTGTGTATTCCCTGCTTCCTGTCTTACATACCTCTGCGTATTCCCTGCTTCCTGTCTTACATACCTCTGCGTATTCCCTGC